>CP092871.1:9287988-9309014 GCA_030710605.1 Cordylochernes scorpioides | reverse complement strand
AGATGATCCAAAACAACAGAAATCTTATTTTTTTTATAATAATATATATAGATATATATATATATATAAGTAGAATTAAATATAATTTATATAAAAGATAGCTATAAATTAATGATAATAAAAAACAAATTATAAAATATTATTACGAGGGGTGTCCCATAAGTCCGTGGCCCGACCATGAGAACGTAATATTAGAAACTAATAAATTTTACCATATATACCTTAAAGCCTTGTATAAAGTTATCTACATTTTTAAGTTTCTACAACTAACCGTTTTTTTGTTATAGGTTCTGAAAGAGGACAAGAAACAGGAATCATCTGAAATGTAGACAAGCGAGATTCGTGCTGTAATAAAATATCTTTGTAAGAAAGGAATGTCGCCGAAGGAAATCTATGAGGATATGGTGAATACATTAAGGGAAGATGCTCCTTCCTATAGCACAGTAAAAAATGGGTAGCTGCGTTTAAATTAGGGAGGATCAGCACCGAAGACGAACATGGACCAGGAAAACCTGTTGAGTCAGTTACTCAAGAAAACATCGACAAGATACATGATTTGGTTATGTTGAACAGAAGAATGACAGTTCGTCAGATAGAAGAGACCTTGGGTATTCCAAAAACAACAGTGGATCGGATCATGAGAGAACACTTGGGCCTCAGGAAGCTTTCTGCCCATTGGGTTCCCAAACTTTTGACACCCGATCAAAAGGCTGTAAGGAGAAAGTTATCTTCGGACAATCTTGCGTTATTTGAAGCCAATCCAGAGAAATTTGTTAATAGATTTGTTACCATGGATGAGACTTGGGCCCATCACTTTACACCAGAGTCCAAGCAACAATCCATGCAATGGAGGCACTCCGGTTCCCCTCCCCCCAAGAAAGCCAAGACAGTTTCATCAGCAGGGAAGGTTATGGTGTCTGTCTTTTGGGATTCCGAGAGTGTACTTATTCTAGACTTTCTGAATAAGGGTCAAACCATCACTGGCGATTATTATGCAAATCTTGTGAAGCAAATACGAGAAGCTATTAAAGAAAAAGAAGAGGAAAGCTGTCCAGGAAGATTGTTTACCATCAAGACAATGCTCCGAGTCATCGGTCGCTGCAAGCCATGGCTGCTATTTATTATTCTGGCTTTGAACTTTTACCAAATACACCCTATTCACCAGATCTAGCTCTGTCTGACTTCCACCTATTTCCTCATTTGAAAAAAATCACTTTCTGGCATTCATTTTAGGTCATATGAAGAGGTCATTGATGATGTAACCTCATTTTTTGAGTCACTTGAAACATCGTTCTTTTTGGAGGGTATAAAAGCATTAGAACATCGCTTGAAAAAGTGTATAGACTTTAAAGGGGATTATGTTGAAAAATAAATCATAATAATTTATTAGTCATTTTCTTTATATGTCGGGCCACGGACTTATGGGACACCCCTCGTATTTGGGTATCAAAAAGGCTTTAATTTTTTATGTAACAATATAGGGTTATAACAAGTTCACGCTTTTACCTCAGCCGTTACGCGTCATTTAAGCAGAACATAGAAAATTATATATAAATGTCGTAAACACGGGTAAGACGACAAGTGATTTGGAAGCAGTCGGGGTTGAGTGGCAAGGCGTGCAGAGTGGGAAGTCCGCACGGGACAGTAAGGACAAAGTTTGGAATCAAAAGACGCTCTCCTAGTACGTCTCACGTGGCACCAGGACCAGGGGAAAGTTGAGGATTAACTGAGGAAATCTCGGCGTCCTACATGAAGCCGCGGGGGCAGAGAGGAGCCAAAACGGCGGCCACGAGGGCCGCCGTGAGATGAAAACAGACTTAGTATATAGCGGGGCCTGCTCGAAAATATCCACTGTAACCTAACTAACTGTCAACATCCGGACCAACGCTCCATTTTTGTCCCTCCCTGGATCCCCCGGGTGTCCGGTGGCAAGCTGGTGTCACTTTGAGACGACAACCAAAGACGTCATACTTTTCCTCATCGTGCAATTAAAGGTTGCTGATAGCTTGCGCCATCTATCGGAATAAATATCAACCAATCGTTAATTTTTCAATTATTCCAGAATTGGCCGAATACTATTTCTTGGTTAATCAAGAAAAGCTAACCAAGTACGCCTGTTGACTTTCGTCAGTGTGGTACGTGTGTATCTCAACGACCAAAAAAGCTTGTCTTTAGGACATCTCGAAAAACCATGTAATTCGCCAATTTGGAATGATTAAAAAAGACGATTAGGTCATAGTTATTCCGACAGATGGCGCAAGCCATCATCAACTTTTAGTCACACGATCAGAAGATGACTTTTTGAATTTTTCTTCAAATAAAAGACACTTCGGCCAGTAAATCTTTTTATTGTCTCGACGTTTCGACAAAATTCGTTTGTTCTCGTCAAGAGTGAACAAAAATTAAAACATTAGGCAAAGCGTTAGAAATTATTCTAAGGCAGCAAGAGCGTTCTCACGCGGTATTCGAAATTAAAAATCAAAGTTCTCCAACAAGCCTGACTACATATATAAGATTCACAATGCTTCATATTAGTGGTTTATGCCCGTTAATAGGTATTTTGCCCAAAAGCTTACTTGTTTTTTTTTTTTTTCGAGGGGAGGTGGTGAAATTAAAAGCAACGTTTTGTTAGTTAAAAGTGTCTGTGATTAATTAATATATTCTAGCGACATTAGTAACAATATCAGTAACCTAAATGTAAATTTTGTGTATTATATGTAAATAAGAAATTACATTATTAAGCCCGATTTTATTTTTGAAATAAACGAAAATTTCTTTTGTCATTACTGTGATTGAATATATTGGGAGGACCTGGTTAATCAGCGGTTTGTTGGATTAAATTGGCGAAACTTCCGAGAGGGTTCCCCACTGATGAGCCATGCCCTCTCAATATTTTTTTCATCTTAATAAGAACAGTTGGTGTTAAGGTTCCTTTGTCCTTAACGAATTATAAGCCGTATGGCGTTTACCTTAGAGGACTGTATAGGTCTTCTACTACCCAGGCGACACCCCAATGGTGATTCCAATGCCCAGGCGACACCCCAATGGTGATTCCAATGCCCAGGCGACACCCCAATGGTGATTCCATTGCCCAGGCGACACCCCAATGGTGATTCCAATGCCCAGGCGACACCCCAATGGTGATTCCAATGCCCAGGCGACACCCCAATGGTGATTCCAATGCCCAGGCGACACCCCAATGGTGATTCCAATGCCCAGGCGACACCCCAATGGTGATTCCAATGCCCAGTCGACACCCCAATGGTGATTCCAATGCCCAGGCGACACCCCAATGGTGATTCCAATGCCCAGGCGACACCCCAATGGTGATTCCAATGCCCAGTAGACACCCCAATGGTGATTCCAATGCCCAGGCGACACCCCAATGGTGATTCCAATGCCCAGGCGACACCCCAATGGTGATTCCAATGCCCAGGCGACACCCCAATGGTGATTCCAATGCCCAGGCGACACCCCAATGGTGATTCCAATGCCCAGGCGACACCCCAATGGTGATTCCAATGCCAAGTCGACACCCCAATGGTGATTCCAATGCCCAGGCGACACCCCAATGGTGATTCCAATGCCCAGGCGACACCCCAATGGTGATTCCAATGCCCAGGCGACACCCCAATGGTGATTCCAATGCCCAGGCGACACCCCAATGGTGATTCCAATGCCCAGGCGACACCCCAATGGTGATTCCAATGCCCAGGCGACACTCCACTGGTGATTCCAATGCCCAGGCGACACTCCAATGGTGATTCCAATGCCCAGGCGACACTCCAATGGTGATTCCAATGCCCAGGCGACACTCCAATGGTGCCGATAATGCCTCAGCCAAAGAGGAAATAAAGCACAACCAAAAACTATTCACTCACTCACTTTATTAAAAAAACTCAATTATATACAAAGATAGTCAGCAGTCAATATTTACATAGTCACAGAAAAATTATATTAATAAACAAAATAATATCCTAGAAAACTCAACAGTTGGACATTTTTTATTCGGAAAAGAAAGGTTTGCGTTAAATAGTTTAATTTCTAACATATAGATTAGCCTTATGATGAATAGGTAGGTGAATATAGAGGATTCCACAGTGGCCAATCCATATCTAGCCATTTCTCAGAACATCATTAATTGTATCATAACTGGCTGGAATGCTCTGACTAATCATCTTTCATCCTTCCTTCCATATCGACCAATGGGAGCCAATCTTCCATTTGTTTATATCCATACCGACCAATGGGAGCCAATCTTCCATTTGTTTATATCCATACCGACCAATGGGAGCCAATCTTTCATTTGTTTATATCCATAGCGAAGAGGTTAATGGACGAGTTTTATTAATCGTCGATTTCCGAGAGCAACGACCAAGGATCAATTCCCGCATTGGACACTTTTTTTTCCTCAATTGTCCCCGATTCTGGCAGAATTTCAAACCCACCAGTAAGTGTAGGCAACCAAACGGAGGTCTGGCCCAAAAGTCGAATTCCTTTCCACGTGTATAGACATGTGGAGCACTTACAGTAAAAACAGCTACTAAATACTACCCACCATGGCCTGTGTACTATGTGTACTAGTGCTAATGTAAAGCAATAAAGCGTCCTCTATACATAAGAAATGAAAACAATTAAGACAAGAATGTTTTTTTCAAACATAAAACAAACTTCTACTGTCCTAACTACCTTGGGAAAATATTGGGAGGGCTTGATTATCAATAGTAAATCCTGCCAGCGGTTTTGCCAATTTAATCTACCAGTCCGCTTCTTAGAGCTCTAATACTGTATTGAACAATTCTGCTTATATATGCCACACTGAAGGGTGGAATCTCAGAAATTCCATAGTGTTGAAACCTAGTAGAAATTAAAGATATTTCAAACAAGATTTAATTTAACAAATTTATTTTGAAAAGGGTTGGTTTGATAATATTCTGATTGGGAGAGAAATGTTATATATAAATGGTAGTTTCTATCGTTTAGTTTCTACATTCGTACAGTAACTATTGAAATGTGGCCGGGGTGTAAGAAAGAAAATATTCATATAAACTGCTGGCCACCGTAAATGCAACAACCTGAAAGAAGCATGCAAAAACATTAAATTTACAACATGATTAGCGGAGGTGAGATATGCAAATGATTAGAATTTCAGCCCAGACGCACAACACGCGAGTCTGTGGCTCCACTTCAAAGAACTATTTGAGACTTGGAGATTTCGACGATTTCAAGTTCGACAATTATGATCCATGGTTGCTCAACGATTGACCCAGATTACATCCCCAGCTGCCACACCAGATCAACTTTGGCATCGTGTGGAAGCTGCCTGGTCTGCTGTACCCCAAGAACACATCCAAAGTCTCTTTGAATCAATGCCGTGTGGCAGCGGTGTTCTCCAACAATGGCTCTGGCTACTGATTCTGGCAGGAACTTCGCAGAAGTCTATAAATTTAATCATTTGATACTTGGCCAACATGTTCTCTACAAAATAAATTTTGTTGTGATATCTCTTGTCTTTCTTGGTGTTGTAATTTGGATGGCCAGCAGTATACAACCATACAATGTTTCCGGTTATTGCCAAAAAACTAACAAAAATGTTTTCAAATATTTAGGAGTATTTTGAATATTTCAAAATATTTTTACACTCATAGACGAAACTTAAGGGCGTGAAAAATCTTTGATGTCGCTGGTATTCTTTTACTTGTTTTTTTTTTAAGGAAACATATAGGCTATTTTGTTCACACTTGGTTATCTTGTGTGTCTTGAATAAATGTTTCAATTGTAATATCTTTCAGAGTTATTGTCTGAATCTAGATATACATGGTAAAAGGTACAAATTCTTCAAGGCTTGTTCATGACTGTATCAAATATCTTTCAGAGTTATTGTCTGAATCCCGATATACATGGTAAAAGGTACAATTTCCTTAAGTTTTGTCCATGAATGTATATTTCAGAGTTATTTTCTGTATCCAGATATACATGGTAAAAGGTACAACTTCCTAAAGTTTGTCCATGAAGGTACATAACCTTGTGACTGATAGGAAAAGAATAGAGACCTTTATTAAAATATTGTAAAGAAGAATTGTAAATTCCTCAAAGGTTTAAGTTATTCAAAAATAAAAATGCGCATATAAAATATTTTTTTTATTATATATTTAATTATATAATATAATATTAAATATATATACACAAAAAATTAAAAGAAAATTTATTTTCAAAATATGTTTTCATAACCAATATATATTATTGCCATCTATCGTAAAAATTTTACACAAAGAGCTGCGGAAGAGCTTTGCTCGATGCAATACCTTGAAATCATATGTATGTACCTCTACAGACCTATAAGCTTATGTCCATAGTTCCTTAAACACCCCTAAGCTGCCTTCCATAGAAAATGCAGGGTATATAACAAAACCAGTCCAATACAATAGTAGAGCGGTCTAGAGATTAATTTGGCGAAACCGCTGAGAGGGTTCACTACTGATGAGCCAAGCCCTCTCATTCAATAACTCATATCATTGCAGTAAGGTCTGTAGAGATAATATTTGATGATATTTAGAAAGGAACGCATTGCCAGTAAATTTATTTGTGTAAAATTTTAACGATAGATGGCAATAAAATTTAATTTACTAATTATAAATATATAATATGCTTCGAGAAATCGCTCTTCAGCAAACATCAAATTGTGTCTTTTATTAGAACATTTATATTAAGATGCATTACCGCGCCAGTTATGAAAATTCGATACTATTATAGACGCGTGTGATTCTTTTTAAAATAAAATATTTTATACTGCCCTTACTGCAATGGAAAAATTAACGGGTGAACCTGGCTCATCAGTGGTGAACCCTCCAAGTGGTTTCGCCAGTTTAATCTACCATACCGCTGTTATTAACTTCCATCATTGCTCAACTCATTGTAAATAACTACCTTGCGGTTTCTTCTATCTTCTTATGTTGTTGCTTATTTGTTTAATGTATATGTTTATTTAATACTCTTTTTTCTTAATTGTTTAATTTCTTTTGACAATTCTGTTACCTACTCTATAACAATTATTGTAAATAGTTTCACGCGCAATTATCCAGATCGGATATAGCGTGGCTTGTTTGCAACTGGTAATAAATACCGCTGGTATATTGAATTTTTCGCTTTGCCTTTTATAGTGATAATGACGCTGGCCTCTTGGAAATGGTATTTTGGAGAATATATGAACATAAGCTTTGAGGACAGTAGAAATACATATAATTATAAATAAATATTTGTAAGTTTAATACAAATTTAAATACATACTCTTTAATAACAACATTATACACTTTAAAATGAAAGGATTTAAAAGCACGAATGTTTCTTTTATACATAATACAAACTTCTACTGCCCTTACTGCGATGAAAATATATATTGGGAGGGCTTGGCTCATCAGTGGTGAACCCTTCCATTATGTCCATAGTGTTCTTGATAACCATTTCTGAGATTCCATCCTTCAGTGCTGCATATATAAGAAGAATCGTCCAATAAAGTATTAGAGCTCTGAGAAGCGGTCTGGTGGATTAAATTGGCGAAAACGCTGGGAGGGTTCACCACTGATGAGTCAAGCCCTCCCAATATATTTTTTCATCGCAGTAAGGGAAGTAGAAGTTTGTATTATGTATAAAAGAAACATTCATGCTTTTAAATCCTTTCATTTTATATGTATAGATGGTGCGTTATTGCTTTGTGTTAATTATACACTTTCAAACATTTTATACTTTAATGATAATTTACCTTTTCAATAAGGACGTTCTACTTTGGTATAATTCAAAACATTTTAATAGGAACATTATACACTTTGATGCCAACGTTTTACACTTTATAAACAATTCATATTTTGTTGAGGGTTTATATATTAATCGATGTCCACTAATTCAGGAAATTTAATTTTTGTACACTACATATATCTAATAACAATATTTTAAACCTTTCAATATAACAACACTTTCATCACTTTTAAAAAGTATTGAAATTATTATATTTCGATATTGTTTGACTTTTTAACACACACACACTTATATACATATATATAAGTAGAATTAAATATAAATTATATAAAAGATAGTTGTAAATTAATGATAATTAAACATAAATTATAAAATATTATTATTTGAAAATCAAAAAGGTTTTAATTTTTCATGTAACAATATAGGGTTATAACAAGTTCACACTTTTTACCTCGACCGTTACGCGTCATTTAAGCAGAACATAGAAAATTTTATATATATGTCGTAAACCCGGGTAAGACGACAAGTGAGTTGGAAGCAGTCGGGGTTGAGTGGCAAGGCGTGCAGAGTGGGAAGTCCGCACGGGACAGTAAGGACAAAGTTTGGGATCAAAAGACACTCTCCTAGTACGTCTCACGTGGCACCAGGATCAGGGGAAAGTTGAGGATTAACTGATGAAATCTCGGCGTCCTACATGAAGCCGCGGGGGCAGAGAGGAGCCAAAACGGCGGCCACGAGGGCCGCCGTGAGATGAAAACAGACTTAGTATATAGCGGGCCTGCTCGAAAATATCCACTGTAACCTAACTAACTGTCAACATCCGGACCAACGCTCCTTTTTTGTCCCTCCCTGGATCCCCCGGGTGTCCGGTGGCAAGCTGGTGTCACTTTGAGACGACAACCAAAGACGTCATACTTTTCCTCATCGTGCAATTAGAGGTTGCTGATAGCTTGCGCCATCTATTGGAATAAATATCAACCAATCGTTGATTTTTCAATTATTCCAGTATTGGCCGAATACCATTTCTTGGTTAATCAAGAAAAGCTAACCAACTACGCCTGTTGACTCTCGTCAGTGTGGTACAAGCTGTATCTCAACGACCAAAAAAGCTTCTCTTTAGGACATCTTGAAAAACCATGTAATTCGCCAATTTGGAATGATTAAAAAAGACGATTAGGTCATAGTTATTCCGACAGATGGAGCAAGCCATCATCAACTTTTAGTCACACGATCAGAAGATGACTTTTTGAATATTTCCTCAAATAAAAGATAATTCGACCAGTAAATCTTTTTATTATCTCGACGTTTCGACAAAAATATTTTGTCCTCGTCAGGAGCGAACAAATATCAAAACATTTGGCAAAGCGTTAGAAATTATTCTAAGGCTGCAAGGGCGTTCTCACGCGGTATTCGAAATTAAAAATCAAAGTTCTCCAACAAGCCTGACTACATATATAAGATTCACAATGCTTCATATTAGTGGTTTATGCCCGTCAATAGGTATTTTGCCCAAAAGCTTGTTTGTTTATTTTTTTTCGAGGGGAGGTGGTGAAATTAAAAGCAACGTTTGGTTAGTTAAAAGTGTCTGTAATTAATTAATATATTCTAGTGAGATTAGTAAGAATATCAGTAACCTAAATGTAAATTTTGTGTATTATATGTAAATAAGAAATTACATTATTAAGCCCGAATTTTTATTTTTGAAATAAACGAAACTTTCTATTGTCTTTACTGTATTTGGAAATATTGGGAGTACCTGGTTAATCAGCGGTTTGTTGAATTAAATTGGCGGAACTTCCGAGAGGATTCACCACTGATGAGTCTTGCCCTCTCAATATTTTTTTCATCTCAATCAGAACAGTTAGTTTTAAGGTTCCTTTGTCATTAACGAATTATAAGCCGTATGGCGTTTACCTTAGAGGACTGTATAGGTATTCTACTACCCAGGCGACACCCCAATGGTGATTCCAATGTCCAGGCCGACACCCCAATGGTGATTCCAATGCCCAAGCGACACCCCAATGGTGATTCCAATGCCCAGGCGACACCCCAATGGTGAATCCAATGCCCAGGCGACACCCCAATGGTGATTCCAATGCCCAGGCGACACCCCAATGGTGATTCCAATGCCCAGGCGACACCCCAATGGTGATTCCAATGCCCAGGCGACACCCCAATGGTGATTCCAATGCCCAGGCGACACCCCAATGGTGATTCCAATGCCCAGGCGACACCCCAATGGTGGTTCCAATGCCCAGGCGACACCCCAATGGTGATTCCAATACCCAGGCGACACCCCAATGGTGATTCCAATGCCCAGGCGACACCCCAATGGTGATTCCAATGCCCAGGAGACACTCCAATGGTGATTCCAATGCCCAGGCGACACTCCAATGGTGATTCCAATGCCCAGGCGACACTCCAATGGTGCCGATAATGCCTCAGCCAAAGAGAGAATAAAGCACAGCCAAATTAATATTCACACTAACACTTTATTTAAAAAACTCAATTATATACAAAGATAGTCAGCGGTCAATATTTACATAATCACAGAAATATTTTATTAATAAACAAAATAATATCCTAGAAAACTCAACAGTTGGACATTTTTTTATTAGGAAAAGAAAGGTTTGCGCTAAATAGTTTAATTTATAACATATAGATGGCGCCCTATGATGCATATGTAGGTGAATATAGAGGAATCCACAGTGGCCAATCCATATCTAGCCATTTCTCAGAACATCATTAATTGTATCATAACTGACTGGAATGCTCTGACCAATCATCTTTCATCCTTCCTTCCATATCGTCCAATGGGAGCCAATCTTCCATTTGTTTATATCCATGCCGACCAATGGGAGCCAATCTTCCATTTGTTTATATCCATATCGACCAATGGGAGCCAATCTTCCATTTGTTTATATCCATACCGACCAATGGGAGCCAATCTTCCATTTGTTTATATCCATACCGACCAATGGGAGCCAATCTTCCATTTGTTTATATCCATACCGACCAATGAGAGCCAATCTTCCATTTGTTTATATCCATACCGACCAATGGGAGCCAATCTTCCATTTGTTTATATTGTCGCGGAGATAAATAAAGCAAGGGCAAGTTTGGGGATAATTAATTTATTATAAGGAGTATATGGAGTATAAGGAGTATAGGGAGAGAGAGTTTTGTACAACTTACCCCCAGTTAAGGTTAATCCTGAATGCACGGCGTTAGCCACCGTCCCGTTTTCCTTATTTACAGATCAGGGGGGGGGATCATGTGGTCCCCCCCGGGGTCCAGGGATGATTGACAGGTGTCCCATCTGGATGGAGCTACTTGACAATATCCATAGCGAGGAGGTTAATGGACGAGTGTATTAATCGTCGATTTCCGAGATCAACGACCAAGGATCGATTCCCGCATTGGACACTTTTTTTCCTTCAATTGTCCCCGATTCTGGCAGAATTACAACCCCACCAGTAAGTGTAGGTAACCAAACGGAGGTCTGGCCCAAAGGTCGAATTCCTTTCCACGTGTATAGACATGTGGAGCACTTACAGTGAAAACAGATACTAAATACTACCCACCATGGCCTGTGTACTATGTGTACTAGTGCTAATGTAAAGCAATAAAGCGTCCACTATACATAAGAAATGAAAACAATTAAGACAAGAATGTTTTTTCAAACATAAAACAAACTTCTACTGTCCTTACTACCTTGGAAAAATATTGGGAGGGCTTGATTACACTGGTCAACAAGATTTTTGCACAAGAGAACCTGATTATGTTTCTAGTGTAACTTTTCATGCTGAACTCAAAAATCTAATCAGAAATTTCCCATCACGTATGGTTTTTGCGTGACGGTCTTTTTTTAGTATTGCGATAAATACAGTAAAAAATGCAAACAATGTCACGTAACTGGTTTATCAAAAAATATTTTTCTTTGTCCACAAAGAAATAGCATCTTATCTACATGTCCTGAATCCAAATATACCATTAGTTTTTTTCTATTACGCAATATTTCTGAGATACACCTACTTGAAATTTGGAAATCTTGTTAATATATAGGCATATATGAACGAAACATATTTATTTATTGAAAAGCAGTGACAATGGATTTTCTTCTATACTTTGCCAGTGCCTTGTAGGAAAGCAACAGATCATTAACTATGTCTCGGTAATTTTCAACCTTGACACTTCCTAAGAAGTTTTTGCAAACGTTTCTAAAGGAATTCCATGCTGCTGCTTCAACTTCATTCAAACTATTTTGAAAATTTCCATCCTGCTGCAATTCTCGAATCTGAGGTCCAACGAAAATGCCTTCTTTAATCTTCGCTTCACTTATACTAGAAAAATTTTGTTTTAGGTAGGCAAATCCACTGGCATTTCGATCCATTGCCTTGACAAAGTTCTTTATTAATCCAAGTTCAATATGTAATGGTGGTAAGTGAATATTTTCTGAATCGATCAGGGGTATATTTGCAATATTATTATATCCTGGAGTAAAGATTTTAAGGTTTGGCCAGATTTTTTTAATGTAATGCCTTTCCCTATCTCTGCTATCCAACTCACACAGAAAACAACAAAATTTTGTATATCCAAGCTGTAATCCACGCAAGAGAGCAACGACTTTCAAATCGCTGCATATTTTCCAACCTATCTTTCATATTCTATCTTTTTCAAAAGCAGTTTCATGTTTTCGTAAGTCTCTTTCATGTTGGATGCATGTATTTATCCCAATACTAAAAAAAGACCGTCAGGCAAAAACCATGGGTGATGGGAAATTTCTGATTAGATTTTGAGTTCAGCATGAAAAGTTACACTAGAAACACCATCAGGTTCTCTTGTGCAAAAAAATAAAGGGTTTTTTTGTAGACCTGTGTTATCAATAGTAAATCTTGCCAGCGGTTTTGCCAATTTAATCTACCAGACCGCTTCTTAGAGTTCTAATACTGTATTGAACGATTCTGCTTATATATGCCACACTGAAGGGTGGAATCTCAGAAATTCCATAGTGTTGAAACATAGTAGAAATTAAAGATATTTCAAACAAGATTTAATTTAACAAATTTATTTTGAAAAGGGTTGGTTTAATAATATTCTGATTGGGAGAGAAATGTTATATATAAATGGTAGTTTCTATCGTTTAGTTTCTACATTCGTACAGAGTAACTATTGAAGTGTGCCCGGGGTGTAAGAAAGAAATATTCATATAAACTGCTGGCCACCGTAAATGCAACAAACTGAAAGAAGCATGCAAAAACATTAAATTTACAACATGATTAGCGGAGGTGAGATATGCAAATGATTAGAATTTCAGCCCAAACGCACAACACGCGAGTCTGTGGCTCCACTCAAAGAACTATTTGAGACTTGGAGATTTCGACGATTTCAAGTTCGACAATTGTGTTCCATGGTTGCTCAACCCAGATAACATCCCCAGCTACCACACCAGATCAACTTTGGCATCGTGTGGAAGCTGCTTGGTCTGCTGTACCCTAAGAAAACATCCAAAGTCTGAATCAATGCCGTGTGGCAGCGGTGATCTCCAACAATGGCTCTGGCTACTGATTCTGACAGGAACTTCGCAGAAGTCTATAAATTTAATCATTTGATACTTGGTCAACATGTTATCTACAAAATAAATTTTGTTGTGATATCTTTTGTCTTTCTTTGTGTTGTAATCTGGGTGGACAGCAGTATACAACCAGACGATGTTTCCGGTTATTACTGAAAAACTAACACAAAAATGTTTTTTAAATATTTAGAAGTATTTTGAATATTTCAAAATATTTTACACTCATGGACATTTTCTTTAAAGAAAACATAGACAATTTTGTTCATATTTGGCTATCTCGTGTGTCTTCAATAAAGGTCACTGTAATATCTTTCAAACTTATTGTCTGAATCCCAATATACATGCTAAAAGGTACAACTTCCTTAAGTTTTGTCCATGAGTGTAGCTTTCAGAGTTATTGTCTGAATCCCAATATACATGCTAAAAGGTACAACTTCCTTAAGTTTTGTCCATGAGTGTAGCTTTCAGAGTTATTGTCTGAATCCTGATATACATGCTAAAAGGTACAACTTCCTTAAGGTTTGTCCATGAGTGTATCTTTCAGAGTTAGTGTCTGAATCCCAATATACATGCTAAAAGGTACAACTTCCTTAAGGTTTGTCCATGAATGTATCTTTCAGAGTTATTGTCTGAATCCTGATATACATGCTAAAGGGTACAACTTCCTTAAGGTTTGTCCATGAGTATATATTTGTAGGGAATTTTATTCTAAATCAAACTTACTATTGTCCTTCCTGCGATGAAAAATAAAATATTTAGAAGGCCAGGTACATCAGTTGTGAACCCTCCCATAGATTTCTCTTAATTTAATCTATCATACCACTTTGATGGATCAAACTGGCGAAATCTCTGGGAGGGTTCACCACTGATGAACCAGGCCATCCTATTGTTTTATCATTGCAGTAAGTGCAGTAGAAAATTGTTTCAATTCAACAAAAACAACAACAACAAAGCCTTTATTTAGGGCCTCTCGCCATATACAGGATTCGCCAGTTCACAAGGGATAGGGAGAACACTGTGTGGCCTTTTTTCGGGATATAGTCTTGTGGAATCCAAATATCGCCACCGCTAAATACCTATTCTTTGATATTTCATTAATTAGTGCCGGAAATGAAGGACAAAGTTGCCCCGTTTTATCATTTAGTTTTCGTCTTTCCTCAGACAGAGCAGCACAGTCAAATAAGTAGTGCAACATAAAAGAAAATAAGACCTAATCCAAATAATTTATTAATGTGTGACGTTTCGGCAACAACATTGTCACCATCATCAGACAAAAGAATAAATGAAGATGATGGTGACAATGTTGTTGCCGAAACGTCACACATTAATAAATTATTTGGATTAGGTCTTGTTTTCTTTTATTATAATCTATAATCCAAATTGTGCTTTATCAAGTAGTGCAACATCTCCGTTGTTATTCCTGATCCACAGAAAGTGCATTTCAGGTCTTCACGCCTCATTTAAATCAGATGGTGTTCTCTGAAAAAAATTGAAAGGGTTCTACATTGCGCGATTAATCTGATGACAAAATTGTTTCAATTCAAAAAGAATCATATGGCCAAAATTAGTTTATAATTCTTATAACAGGTGGCATGATAATTCATCATATTGATTATTTATTGATTGAGAATTCTATTTCAATTTATTCAAACATTATATATATTATACGTGGAGAAAAAACATTAAATCTAAAATCTATACATACATTGAAAATAATAAAATACAATTAATTATACTTATCCAATGATAGTTTAAACGGCTCAATAAATATACATTTTATATTTCATAAATTTTCATCGTATATAAATTTTACCAGAAAATCTGCAAGGTTTATCAGTAAAAAAAAGACATGTTGAATTCAGGCGATCTAGAATACTAGTTAGAAGCACAAATAAACAAAGTAATAATTAAAGGTAATAGAATCGTTCATAATTAATTATTCCAAATTATCAGAAGATTGGAGCTAAATTAATGGCAGCGCCACCTCACGACGTTAAATTAATTGCCTTTTAAATTCCAACCTCTTATAATTGCCGCCATTTCTTTAGACGGGCGCATTAATATTCCACCCTCGGCGCTCTACAAAACTTTCCGCCGTGAAAAATAGTCCGCACTTTATTTTTATTCATGGTATAAATTTAAAAGAATATTTCCAAAATGCCATTGATATTTTATTATGATAAATATGACAATTAAAATTCAAACTACCACCCCCTCTTAAATATACAACCTCTATGGAATATATTCCGCACGTATTTATTTATTCTGATATTTTAGCGTTTGGCTTTTTTTATGTGTTAGAATAATTTATTTGGGGATTTATTTTTTATATATAAACTTGATAATATTTTAGATATATATTAACTGCTCGTGTAAATTTTACTTAGTAGCGTTATTTTAATTTGATATTGATTATTATTATTAATAAAATCTAAATTTATCTGTATGCCTGTTTTTGTTTATTATTGTTGTACATATTTTAATTATTTGTTACCACAGAGTGTGTGTAAGCTCACGGGTAAATAGGCGCTAAAAAAAAAAAAGAAAGAGTTCCTTTGTTTCAATATAAGTTTCCCTTTTATATTATATCTCTCTCTTGTAAATCAATAAATATAATGTTTAATTAATAATTATTGGAATCAGTTTCATTAATAATACTAAGCAAAGTCAACAATTGGTAGCAGAGCGTGGTTTATTGATATAAAGCTCAAAAACGAAAATATTTAATCTGAAGATTAAGCAAGAAGTTTATTCTGATCGGTAAACTGAAGCACTTATAAGAAGATTAAAGGTATTTATATAGATTAAGTTAAATTATATCTATATATTGCATGTTTAAAAGCTACCCAATATTTAAATAAATTTAAAATATATATTTGTTTTAAATTATATATTGGTTTGTTTATATTAGCTCAAAAGACGAAAATGGCTGAATATAATTTTTTATCCCAAACAAAAATTGAACCATTAACAGGAAATAATTATCAAATATGGGCGTTGAAAATCGGCGCAGTTCTGAGAGGAAGAAAATTATTTAAATGTGTAATTTCAGATCCAGAACCTGATATGGAAGACAAAAGTTCTTGGGAGATTTGGAGTGATAAAAATGATGAAGCTTTTGGGATAATCATCACTACGTTGACAAATGAACAAGCTGGAATGTTCATAGGAGAAACAAATGCTAAGAAAGTATGGGACTCACTGAGAAAAACATACACAGGCAATTTGGAAGATAAAATTATTGATATAGGCTTAGAATTAAAGAACATTAGAATGAAAGATAATGAAACTGTAGATGAATATATAACAAGGGCAAAAAATATTGCTGCTAGAAGTTCATCATTAGGGCATCAATTTACCTCAAGAGAACTTTCATTTCATATTGTCAGAGGCATACATCCAAGGTATGAAAATATTGCTATTGTCTTACGATCAAAGAGAGAGGCAACAATTGAAGAGATTCAACAAACTTAAGAGAAGAGGAGTCAAGAAGGAATATGAGATTAAATCAATCGGTTGAGAATGGGCATGAACAAGCATACAGAATTAAAAATAGAAAAGTCCAACAATTTCAGCCAAAAAGATGTTTTGTTTGTAATAAAAAGGGACATCTAGCTAATGATTGCTGGTTTCGAGATAAACAGAAACAAGGATATCAAAAGAAATGGAATCCTGGTTATAGAAATCACAAATACAGTAGGGAACATTCAAATAACCTAGTGGATACTATGAAAAGTGGAATTAATGAGCAAGCATTTGAAACATATGTAAAAGAATTTGAAGATTCACCAGATGAGAGAAATGATAGACAAATATGGTGTATAGATTCAGGATGCACCGCACATTTAACCCCAAACCTAACTTTGATGGAAAATGTGGTAGATTATGAAAGTGAAATCAACCTAGCTGAGAAGGGCAAAACTACCCAAGCCATAGCCAAAGGAGATATGAGACTTACTACATGCACAAGTGAAGGCCAAGAAAATATTCGCATCAAAGATATTTTACATGTACCAAGTTTAAGGAATAATTTCTTGTCAGTATACGAATTAGTCAACAAGGGAAATTCAGTTATTTTCAATGAGGATGGAGCAAAAATTTATAATTAAGGGAATGATTTAGTTGCTGAAGCATATATTAAAGATAGAATGTTTATGATGGAAACAAAACAAAGAAATGTACCAATAGCAAAAAATGAAAATGTCAAGGTTATAAATACACATTTATCAAATAAAAATAGCAATATAAGTTTAGGGCATAAGAGATTAAACCATATAAATGAAGAATACATGAAAAAAATGATTCAAGGACATATTTTAAGAGGATTGGATCTAAAATTTGAAAGGTTACCAGAGTGCGAAGCATGCATAATGGGAAAACTGGTGCAGAAGCCATATAATATTACAGAAATTTATACAGTTAAGCCCCTGCAGTTGATTCATATGGATTTATGTTGACCAATGCCATGCCAATCTTTAGGAGGATCTAAGTATTTCCTTGTTATAGTAGATGATTACAGTAGAAGAATCTTTGTATATTTCCTGAGATCAAAAGATGAGACCTTTGAAAGATTTGAAGAATTTAAAGCAAGAGCTGAAAACGAATTAAGTCTTAGAATAAAAGATGTAAGAACGGACAATGGAACTGAATTTTGTAACTCTAGATTTGAAGGACTTTTCAAGAGAAGTGGGATCCATCACCAACTTACCACCACATACTCACCACAAAGTAATGGAGTCGCAGAGAGAGTGAATAGGACTCTTATAGATACAGCGAGAACCTTACTAATTGACTCAAAATTACCCATGATGTTTTGGGCAGAGGCAATTGCTACAGCTGCATACATTAAGAATTGTACACCCCACAGGTCTATCAAGCAAAATACACCTATGCAGAGATGGAATGTCAGGAAACCATCGGTCAAACACATTCGAATATTTGGATGTTTGACACATTGGCTTGAGAGCAAACCAAGAAGAAACAAGTTTTCACCAAAGGGTAGAAAGGGAATATTTATTGGTTATTCCATTAAAAGAAAGGCCTACAGAATATATGATATAATGACAAAGAGAATCCATGAAGTCAGATCAGTAAAATTTAGTGAAGATAAGAGAGGAATTGATTATGCAAATGATATTCAGAAGGATACTAATTGTGATCATTTGACCTATAAAGGAAATTGTGAAGAAATAGTTGCTGAAGACTTTCTTATCTTGAAAGAAGACAATCCTGTCACAGAGAGTAAAATGAAGTCTCAGGAGGATACTTCAGTAAAACTAGGTGGTGACTGTGAAAATGACTCATCACAAACTGAACCGATACAGGAAAGATGAGTAAAAGGAGGAAGAAAGAAAGGAGAAACAAAGAGCATCTTAGAAGAACGGCACAAAGCAAGACTTGAAGAACAAGAAAGGAAATTGATTGAAGAAGGAGTTCGACGCTCACAAAGAATAAAGGATAGGAATGATGCAAACTTAATTATGGAAATTGATCATTATATTCCGGAGAACTTTAAAGAAGCAATGGATAGTGGAGAAAGAAATGAATGGCACAAAGCAATGGAAGATGAGCTCAGTGAGATAGAGAAACATAAAGTATGGACACTAGTACCAAGGGAAAATGGTATGAAAGTCATCAATAGTAAATGGGTCTACAGTACGAAGAAAACACCAAGTGACGGCATATATAAACGAAAGGCCAGACTGGTTGCTGTTGGATGAAATCAAAGATATGGTGTGGACTATAAGGAATCTTTTTCACCTGTACTCAAAAAGGAAAGCTTGCGAACAATAGTAGCTCTTGCAACACAACAGAATTTAACCATAAAGACTTATGATGTGAAGACAGCTTATCTCTATGGTGAGTTAAAAGAGACAGTATACATGAGACAACCAGATGGTTTTATACAAAAAGGAGAAGAAAACAAAGTGTGTAAATTGGAAAAAAAGCCTGTATGGTCTACCACAATCAGTAAAATGTTGGAACAAAAAGATCAATGAAATTTTATAGCAGTTGGGAATGATTAGAACCAAATGTGATCCATGTGTCTATAAACTCCAGAGAGGAGAAGAGTATGCAATACTGGGTCTATATGTAGATGATCTCATCATTGCTGGAACTAGTAAGGAAATTAATGACAACCTAGCCTCAGAAATAGAAAAATATGTTACTCTAACAGAAAAGAAAGATAGCGAACCATTTATTGGAATTGAAATAAAAAGGGAAGAAGATGGATTTTATCTATCTCAGACTCATTATATTGATACAATTCTTCACAGATTTGGACTGGAAGAATGCAACAGTGTGCAGACACCTGGAGATCAAAATCAAAATTTGGATGAATATTTGGACTCTAAGCCAGTAGATAAAACTGTTTACCAGGAAATGATTGGATCACTAATGTACCTCTCTACGGGTACTCGACCGGACATATCCTTCAACGTCAGCAATTTATCACAGTATAGTAATGATCCAAGAGAAATACACTTAACTGGAGTTAAAAGGATTTATAGATATCTGATGGGAACAAGAGATAAAATGTTGGCATATAAGTCAAAAGACAACAATAAGTACTGATGCGAGCTGGTGCACAACCCGAGACGCAAAATCCTATTCAGGCTATACAGTCAAACTTGGCGACAACTTAATAAACTGGAGAAGTAGAAAGCAAAATTTAGTAGCCTTGTCTACATGTGAAGCAGAACTTATTTCAATATGTGAAGGCATTTCAGAAGTATTATGGTTAAAGGGATTACTAGAAGAACTTTGTGAAAATTTAACTTTCCCAATTACCTTGAAAAGTGACAGCCAGGCTGCAATAAACTGGAAACAATCTGACAAGATTACTTCACGAACAAAGCACATAAACCGAAAGTATTATTTTGTGAAAGAGGAAATTCAAAAGGGAATCAAGCTGGAATACACTAAAAGTGAAGACATGGAGGCGGATATACTAACGAAGAGTCTACCTAAGGACAAACTACGGAAATGTGCAGATAGCCTTGGACTTGCTGATTAGGGCTTACACACAGGGGAGCGTGTGTTGTACATATTTTAATTATTTGTTACCACAGAGTGTGTGTAAGCTCACGGGTAAATAGGCGCTAAAAAAAAAAGAAAGAGTTCCTTTGTTTCAATATAAGTTTCCCTTTTATATTATATCTCTCTCTTGTAAATCAATAAATATAATGTTTAATTAATAATTATTGGAATCAGTTTCATTAATAATACTAAGCAAAGTCAACACAATTATAAAGCTCTTAAATTACTGTGACAAATATCACAAATTATTCCATTTAAACTTTTTTGACCATGGAAATGATTTTTGATTAATCTTTTTTCAGAAATTACTGTACACGTTGGAAATTTATTAAAAAATAAAAACAAATAAAATGACAAAACTATTAATTTTGCCATTTTTCATCTATATTTTAACTTTTAGAAGAGAAAATTGCTATAAAGATATAAAATAAGAAAATAAATAGTAGCAATCAGAGGTGTGGTCTGGGTCGCCAATTTAATCTAATTGAATATTATATTCAGAGATTAACAGGATGAAATTCAAAGGCAAAATATTGTATATTAAATTGAGATTTTTAAGCATCACTTTTGAAAATGATATAAGGATTTCAATAAGGAGTTTGCAATGATATCTAAATAGCGTTTGAGACCATAGGGGTATTTGCTGGGTTGAATTGTA
>CP092871.1:9201511-9286665 GCA_030710605.1 Cordylochernes scorpioides | reverse complement strand
TTTTCTTTTTTACAATTTATCATGAATAAAATTTAAATTAATTGGTATATAATGTTCCTATTATAAGGTTGTCCCAAAAGTTCGTTAACACTCACAAAAAATTGAAATACCAATATTGTTCGCTGTTATGTATAATATCTTTGTATTATGTATAAAGTAAATGAATTATGTATTATTATGTATTCGCCGTAATAATATTATTCGCCAAGTAATAAGAAAAACAAACTTTTGGGACTATTGGTAAAAAGTTATAAATGAGACATTGAAGCAATAGGTTTTTATTAGAAAAAAAATAAATTCTCATTAATGTCTAAAATTCGTGGTTGACTTTCTTGATTTATCAAGAAAATGGGTTGGCCCATTATATATACATACATGTATTTAAGGAAGTTGTACCTTTTAGCATGTATATCGGGATTCAGACAATAATTGTGAAAGATACACTCATGGACAAAACCTAAGGAAGTGGTACCTTTTAGTATGTATATCGGGATTCAGACAATAACTCTGAAAGATATTACAGTGACCTTTATCGGGAAGACACACGAGATTACCAAATGTGAACAAAATTGAATCTTTCTTCTTCTTTAAAAAAATAATAAATGAATAAACAGTCGACCAGCGGCATCAAAATATGAAATTCCTCAAGTTTTGTCCATGAGTGTATATTGTATATGTAACACATATAATGGTGACAAAATAATCTATTAAGAAAAAACGTATCTTTCCATAACTAGCAATAGTTTAATAGCTTTCCTTTAATAAAAAAAGATTATGATATTAATCATGATGCTGATACACATGAATTACTGAACAGAAAGAGAATAGAAAACAACTCTAGATGAGTTCAATTAAACGTTTCTTGGATCCTTCAACCTTCTTGTTGGCTTCGTTGAGTTCAGTCTCCATGCGGAGGTAGAGGCCAATACTGTCCAACATGGCGGTATTCACGACGTTGTGTTGGGCTTCTGCTTGTTCCGTGATGTACCGAATCTCGTTCAGTTTCTCTGTCAGCTGAGCCATCAGCACCTCGGCTTCTCTCAGCCACTGCCGAGCTGACTTACGGGCCAGGTTGAGCTGTCCTCTCACCACTACCATGGCATGCTGCATACTGGCGATTGAAGCTCGGGCTTCGTCCAAGTTATCCTTGATATTCCTATTGGAGAACACCGTCTCAGGGGACATCCTTCTTTTACTGGAATTTTTTGGATAAAGTATAATTTTAGGTTCGTTTAAATTTTCAACATTTTTTTCTTGGTTTTAATAAAATGGTTTATACATCATTTTAAATACTTTTTGACATCGTAGCCTAGAGACAAGAGAAATTTAGGATGTAGTATGGTGGATGATGGAAGAAATTATACTCATAGAGAGAAAACTTAAGGAAGTTGTACCTTTTATCATGTATATCGGGATTCAGACAATAACTCTGAAAGATACACTCATGGAAAAAACTTAAGGAAGTTGTACCTTTTATCATGTATATCGGGATTCAGACAATAACTCTGAAAGATACACTCATGGACAAAACTTAAGGAAGTTGTACCTTTTAGCATGTATATCGGGATTCAGACAATAACTCTGAAAGATATTACAGTGACTTTTATTGAAGACATTCGAGATAACTAAGTGTGAACAAATTTGCCTTTGTCTCCTTCAAAAAAAAAAAACAGACTCAAAATATGAAACCTCTTCACCTTTGTCCATGAATGCACTTCAACCCATTCCTACTCCATGTCTCTGAATTGAAACAAAATGGATAAGTATAATGGAATATAATAAATTTGAAGTATTTTTGATGCGTATGGTTCTTTTAAAAATAAATCAATTTTCTACGGCCCTTTCTGCAATTATAAAATAATGAGAGGGCCTGGCTTATCAGTGGTTAACCTTGCCATAGGTTTAGCTAGTTTAATCTAACATACCACTGTAATAACAGTGGTTATAACAAGACTTAGAACAAAACACTATAAAGGAATGGCAATACATCCAGATGGCACAAGAACCTATAGGACATGTAACAACTGTCCTGGTGTGGAACTAACACCTACTCACATATTCTCATGCCCAGCAATGGCCGCAGCCTTGCAGAAAATTGACTTAGACCCAGAGCAGCAGCTTTACACACCCAAGATAGTGGATATTGCTGTTGCTGTGTTGGAGATGCATGGAGACATCTGAGACTCTTCTTTGGACACGACAACAACAACAACAACAACAACTGTAATATTGAGTTTTTCTGTTTTATTTTTATACTGATACTAAGGCTAGACTCTTGGAATTATATTTTAAATGAACTATCTGGTGGTTGAAGGTACCTGGTATATGTGTGGTTTTGAATATAATATTTTGAGCTGAAAACTACATATACTTGAATCCTGTTGCTACCGATCACAACTCTTTGTGAGATTATGTAATTTTCCTCAAGAGCCACGGCAGCGTGTGAATATGAACTTCTCTTAGGAACCTATAACACGGTCACGTTTAATCTCCAACGTTTATTCTTTAAACTATTCTAGAATGTGGGATGAACAAACAGACAGAAAACATTTATATTGTAAACATTAATATTTCGAGATTTGATTAATAATATCGGGTATCATACGCCTTATTAATATTTTGTTGTCTTTGCAATGGGTATCATTTGTACATTATTGTGTTTGTACATACATTAAACATACAATATTATGTATTGAAGTCTCGAGATTTCGTTCAACAGGCAGCAAACTGTATTTCCAGGCTCAAAACTGGCCATAAAACACCGCTTCTTTTCCAGATTGATGTCACTAATATCACTATGTCCACAATACACCATTACACCATCTACAGGACCAAAGAAGCCTGACTAGAACACCTCTTGGACTGTATGGGAACCATAAGACAGGACTTGTATTCCAACCTTCTACCATGATTGTATATTTATTCCATAAATTCAGTCTCAATGACCTTGTATAATTATACAATTGGATAATTTGAAAAATTCTTCTAGTCCAATTCTTATTACAGTGTTATTAATTTCTTGAAAATGAAGATACTTCGGCCAGTGAATCTTTTATAATATAATTTATAATATTTTATAATAAAAAGATTCACTGGCCGAAGTATCTTCATTTTCAAGAAATATGAATGCCGGCCAGGCAGCCTCAATATTTACGATAGTGTATTTAATGGTATGGGGGTAGGTAAGCGGTGTTATTTAGGGGTAAATGAAAGAAATTTGAACTTTTTTTGAAAATATAGACATTTATTCATTGAGAATAGAAA
Source organism: Cordylochernes scorpioides (assembly GCA_030710605.1). Classification (NCBI taxonomy): domain Eukaryota; kingdom Metazoa; phylum Arthropoda; class Arachnida; order Pseudoscorpiones; family Chernetidae; genus Cordylochernes; species Cordylochernes scorpioides. The sequence continues at coordinate 9,283,401 of CP092871.1, read as the reverse complement.
TTGTGTGTTAAAAATAATATTTACATTTAGAGAAAAGTGACTTCTATGATACCTTTACAGGCTGAAAACATCTTCTTTCCTATTTCCACTCAATAATATTAGGGTATCAAGCTTGTAAAGCTTGAGATTTGACAACCATCATGACTGGGTGAAGTAGAATGCGTCTGCCTTTATCATTAAGACTAGGAGCACTACTCAGTGGCAGTCCGACTTAGCTCCAAAAGAAATGGCCGCCTCTGACATGAGGAAAAGACACCATGTGCAGCCGCTCCTAACATGGAGTACAAACGCTGCTCATCCTGTATCCCTGGATTAGGAGCCCTTACAGGGTACTATCAGCCGGGCCAGCTGAGCCCAGGTTTTTTAGTGAGCTTGTTACTGCTCCCCCTCCTCCTTTTTCATCCGGGCTTGGGACCGGCAAAGGCGGAGTTGGCTGAAAACATGATTGTCTGGTACAGAAAATATTAAATAAGGCAATATGTTTCTGGAGATGTGAGTTTCTTTTCATTTGTATGGCAATCTCAAGTTTTCGGGTATTACCACCTTTCAAAGAGGATCGGTGGAAGGGTGGTTAAACCGTTTGGTTTTCGACCACTAGGACCCGGGTTCGATTCCCGCATTGGACACTTTTTTCTGTTTAAAAAAATATGCTCCAATGGCCTCCGATTCTTGCAAAAGTCCAACCCCACCAGCGAGTGCAAGTAACCAAACGGGGCTCCGGCACATTTGTAAGTGCAAAGTCGAACTGCTTTTCACATGTGTAGACATGTCGTGTACTTACAGTAAAAGTAGTCGTTAACTACCCACCATGATTATCATGGCCTGTACCACGTGTACTAGGGATAAGAAAAAAAACCACCCTTCGACAGGAGTACAAAAATGAACAATGATGAAGCACATTTCATTATTGTTGATTTTTTTTGTACGCCTAGAGAAAGGCAGTAATGCCCGAAAACTTGAGAATGCCATACAAATGAACAGAAACTCGCATCTCCAGAAACATATTGCCTTATTTAATTCCTATACAGGAGATTCAGGTCTATTGTAGAGAAAATGTTAATTCTAGAGACATCCCCGTATGGACACAATAAACAAATGTTGCAAAATATGTTGCCTATCATTTTGTGTAACATTTTTATTTAATATTTAAAAATATTCCTTATTGTTTTTAAATTTTAAGTATGATTAAAATTTATAAATAATATTCTATGAAAGAAGAAAAACAACAACAAGATAAACAACAAAGAAGAACAGACAAGAACTTTACGTGGCTCTTATATATCCTTTCTTTTAATTTTATATGTTAATAAATATTTTAATATTCAAATAAAGTGAAGCATGAAAGAAGATGAGTTTATTTTTTAATAAACGCGAGCGAGCTTTCGGGCCACACGCCCTTCTACTGGCTAAAAAAGGCTAAGAGATTCAAAGAGATACAAGCTTATTTACACAAAGCAATAACGCGCCATCTATATATATAAAATAAAAGGATTTAAAAGCGCGAATGTTTCTTTTATACATAAAACGAACTTCTACTGTCCTTACTGCGATGAAAAAATATATTGGGAGGGCTTGGCTCATCAGTGGTGAACCCTCCCAGCGGTTTCGCCAATTTAATCCACCAGACCGCTTCTCAGAGCTCTAATACTGTATTGGATCATTCTGCTTTTATATGCTACACTAAAGGATGGAATCTTAGAAATGGTTTTCAAGTAAACTATGGACATAAGCTTATAGGACAGTAGAATTACATTCAAATATTCGCTTCGAGCAATGCTCTTCAGCAAACTATAAAGACAAGGCCAGTTAGGCATAAATTAACACAAAGCAATAACGCGCCATCTATATATATAAAATAAAAGGATTTAAAAGCGCGAATGTTTCTTTTATACATAAAACGAACTTCTACTGTCCTTACTGCGATGAAAAAATATATTGGGAGGGCTTGGCTCATCAGTGGTGAACCCTCCCAGCGGTTTCGCCAATTTATTTATACTATGGTAAGCAATATTTTAGCATATTTACATTTTTTTCTTATAGACGGAGAAACAAAATACAACTATGATTACAATTAAGATATGCAAAATATAGGGAAAAAAAGACAATGAGGTAAATTCTAAATCTGACACATTAGGGGAGACTGGAATATCACTGTGAAGGGAAGACAGAAAAATTTTAATGATTGACGTGATCCCTATCTTCCCATTTAAACACACACAAAAAACAAACAATAAATAAATACCCCAACAATAAATACATAAATGGCAGCTGGCGGTATTTATACCATAGGAGAGCTATGGCTACATTAATGATACTCCATGTTATCCCCCATGTTAGGATGGCCCTAATATTTCACGGGGTTGCTATGGAGATGGATAGTGAGACCAATTGATAGGTCTTTTCTTTCTTTTGTCTCTCATTAAGATGATGTGGTGGTGGTACAGAAGATTTCCTATCATTTTACCTTACTCTGGCACACGATTGGTTGTATTAATTCCATCAGACGACTGTGTATTCTATTCGTAAATAACGGCAATTCTTAACACTAAATATACACACACACAAAGCCTCTATTAAGACGTTAGTCTTATACAGATTCTCCGTACAAGGTGCAATAACAGGAAAAGAGCAGCACAGAAAACCAGTAGTTCCGCAACTATATACAATTATTAGTAATAGGGAAAAGTAAGATTTAATATGAAAGGTCGACGCATCGCCTCAAGTCTTCAATTCCATAAGCGCGAAGCAGAAATAGGGACTAAGTTCACTAAATATACACACACAAAGCTATATTAAGACCACCGGTCTTATACAGATTCACCATCGGAAGAAATAATAGATGGAGCTCCTATACTCCAGGCAGCGCAGCACCCAACAACAGCCTCCTAGTCCGACGCATGTCCAATGGCCTAACATTAAATATCAATATATACTTTTTGTAATCATACACATTGGGAATTTATGATTTTAATTACTAGGTATATCGGTCCATCCACTTTACTTACACTCTTTTGATAGATTATAGTGTGATTTCATCAAACCTCTTGTAGGATCTACATAAAGTTACATCTATCGTCTAAATAGATAATTAAACCTAAGCGCATCTATTTTAACGGGAGAGGTTCAAACTTTCTTTTTATTGATCAGAAAATATTTTTCCGGCAAATCTTCCATCTATATTTCGACTATAGCGTCTCTAGCAATTTTATCACTCAAACACCTTTTTGAAAACATAAGGATTTGTTGAATATCGTGGAGATCATGAAATCAATGCCAGCTTTGGAATGACGAAGGCCATTAGTACGAAAGCAAGGTTCTAAGTTAGCCAAAGATGATTGCCTTGTCGCCAACCCGAGTTTGTTAGTTTGCAGAGATGTCAATAGATGGAGTTCAGTCTTAGCGTCTATTTTAACGGGAAAGGTGATCTTTCTTCATATAGAACAACATGATCTCATCCTCCTTGAAATGTAAGACACCCCTATAATGATGAAGGTTGTGTAGACCGAAACCATGTTATTCAAGCCCTAACAAGAGATGAACAGACAGCAATCTATATAATACCAACAGGACACCTAAAGACTCTTAAATCTTCCGAAGACCCAAGACATTCCTAAACGGCCTAAAATATGCCTACCGACGTTTCTATCCACAACACCTACTGTCCCGAACACATTCCACTAAAAAGAACGTCTGGAAAAACAATAAAAATTGACAATAGAGAAACTGTGTTAGAATTAATCTGAATTATACCAGAGGGGATAAGCAACATCAACAAAAACAAGTTGAGGAATTTGAAATATCAAATAATAAAAAGCACGAAATCATGAGGCAAGAGGTTTCTTTTAATGTTTTTATTATTATTCTGATGAGCTTTCGAGTATTTCTTCCTTTCCACAGGAGAAAATATTAAATAGTAAATATGTAAATAAGTAAAATTTTATTTTCTTTATCTACTCACCTTAAGTCAGCTAGTACTTTATCAAATTCTGTATTTTATATTCCATAAGCTAAATATAGTATTATGAGGCTGTCTTGTGTATAAAGAATATTGTGACAATAAAGAATATTGTAACACATATTACAACTACATCTAACAATTCGTATATTTTTATTGAGACTAAAAGACGAGCCAGGTTTTGAACAACAGATCTTCGATTTGAATTTTGAAGCGCTAATATGCAACTTATAATGCGATTATTAACGATCTTATATTGGAATTAAAAAGGCAGATGAAGAGCGTATGTACTGTTATAATTTCCAGTCAGCTCAAATATTAAGAGAACATACAAGTTATAAAATAAAAAGACATACGTTGCGCATTTATGGAGATATAATATATTAATAGACAGCCTCATAATACTTATATTTAGCTTATGGAATATAAAATACAGAATTTGAGAAAGTACTAGCTGACTTAAGGTGAGTAGATAAATAAAATAAAAGATTACATATTTACATCTCTACAGAAAGAGCCGGCCAACAGGAAACAACAACAATGGGTTTATATAGTGGAAAGTCGCGACATCTGTAGGTAGGTTTAACAGAATAGTTAGGTCTATAAATTCTAATTTTTAAATTAAATAATTTGTTATAATATATATATACATATGAAAAAATAGTACAAATGTAATATTGTACTGAGATAAGGTGCATAAATTAAGAAAAAGGCATCTACTTATCATGCAACTGAAAGTTGCTGATGGCTTGCGCCATCTATCGGAATTTTGGTCGTTGAGGTACAGCTTGCACCACGCTGATGAGGGCCAACAGCCCGAAACGCGTCAGTGGTTAGCTTTTCTTGATTAATCAAGAATGGGTATTTGGCCAATTCTGGAATAATTAAAAATCAACGAGAATAGTTGATATTTATTCCGATAGATGGCGCAAGCCATCAGCAACTTTCAGTTGCACGATAAGTAGATGCCTTTTTCTTAATTTATGCACCTTATCTCAGTACAATATTACATTTGTACTATTTTTTCACATTTTGTAGCGTTCTCACGCAATTCTGGCCTTAACTACCCGTTTCATTATTTTTCAGGATGCCTTAATTGACCAATTTTTTGGTCGTTGAGGTACAGCTTGCACCACGCTGAAGAGGGCCAACAGCCCGAAACGCGTCCGTGGTTAGCTTTTCTTGATTAATCAAGAATGGGTATTTGGCCAATTCTGGAATAATTAAAAATCAACGAGAATAGTTGATATTTATTCCGATAGATGGCGCAAGCCATCAGCAACTTTCAGTTGCACGATAAGTAGATGCCTTTTTCTTAAAATAATATATATACATATGTTTTAAGAATGAAAATTTATATCTTTGCTGACAACATGGAAATATATCATTTTTATCCAAATTCTTTTCAACCCTAATTTCATATTTATATTGTAACGTTGAATGACTAAGCAGATCACAAAACAGAAAATATTATATTTATGACGTCAGAACAACTAAGTGACTATAATTAAAACTACCAAATAATTAAAACTAGAGAATATGTAACAACAAAGCTATAAAACCTATATGCATATCTCATAAATACAGAGTTATGCTGTATATTTTCATTGATTAAATAAATAATAAAATTATTTCTTCGCCACAGTATTATACTGGCAAAACCACTGAGAGGGTTTACCACTGATGAGCCAGGCCCTCCTATCAATTTATTATTGCAGTAAGAGCAGTAGAAAATTGTGTTATTTAAAAAATAAACACGCCTCAAAAATATTTACAATTTCTTATAACAGATATATCGTGTTAATGTATCATGTTATTATTTATATTTGTGGCGACCACACTTTGCTTCAGCGAGCACGACCTGGGACAAAGCTTCACCTCACATACGGGCGGTAGTGTGGCAGCCTCACTACGCATGCGCGGGCGGCATCCGGGACTATGGCCATGCGCGTCGTCAACAACAAGGCTTGCTTCCAACGGCCGTTACTTCTTTTTTTCTTTATATATTTCTGGTTTTAAATAAATAAATTTATTTTATAAAAATAATTATAATTTTATCAGCGGCCTTTCTACAAGCCACACCAACATGCATGCAACCATTCCACATATTTATAAATTTAGTAAAAAGTTCGAAAATATAAAACATGATAATATTTTGTTATAATATTTCACGATTAAATCTTTATTATTGTGTATGTTTATTATCAACTCAGTATTTGAAGACATTTGTTAAAAATTAGGAAGATAATATTACATTTTTGTAAAAGAATAAAATGAAATAAAGAATCGGATTTCCCCAATATTAAACAAAAATATCAAAATTCAACTTTGGAGGATTTATCCTGGATTCTGAATTCTTTTATGGAAATCTATCTTTCATGGAAAGCGGGGAGGTTCGAATGTAATATTTTGTATAAAATGGATTTCTGAAATTGGAATAAAATACATTAAAATAGATTTTAATAGGGAATGGGACGTTCAACATTATTTATTTCACCGGTGGAATATACCTTTCTGTAGAGAAATATTTAGAATTTTTAATATTTATAAGAAATAATTTTAAATATATTGAAGTCTTTGTTTTAATATTGCTTATGTAATGTGTGTTGAATATTTTGATAATAAAAATACACATATTGGATTGAATAAAATATTTATTTGCTAATATTTCGGTTGGCTGAATGCCAACCTTTATCAAGACATTACATTTTTATATAAACAAACTCAGCGCCGCATAGTGTTATAATATTGTAACATAGTATTTATTAATTTTATTTATGTAACATAGTATTTATTAATTTTATTATTTTTTATTAACAAAGTGGACATTTTTATGTTTATATCTTGCGACTCTGTCAATTTCCCTCGTAGCTTATCTTTTGTTTACCATTCATAGTTTGTTCTTTGCCTGAAATAAATTGTTGTCTCCTCCTTAAGTTTTTGTCTTCCCTAATTTTCCACGTGGCAATATCACAGTTGAAATAATAAAAATATATATACAAAGTAGGTAGAGGAGAAATTGTGTATGAAAACATTATAAAAGAAATTACTACCATAATAAGTTGAATTTTTATAAGGGATATGTGATTGTGTTGAATAATGTAAAGTATTCATTGAACAAATGCTTATTTTTTCTAAACAAAACATTTTCTACTGACCTTACTTATATGATAAAAATATTTGGATGGCCTGACTCATCAGTGTTGAACCCTCACAGCGGTTTCGCCAGTATAATGTGTTAAATACATTAGACAATTCTGAATAGACAAGTCCTGATAGTACTTCATTTTAATAAATAAAAATGATAAATAATAAGTGAAACGACTTTCGAGGATGAGTTCATTGCTTTATTGAATATTCTTCTCAAGCTTACACAAACCTTTCTATACAGGAGTATATGATATTCCTATATAAGCGTTTATGATACCTTGAAGCTTGAGATGAATATGCAATAAAACAAGAGACTCGCTCTCGATAGCTGTTTTACTTATTATATATGTATGTAAGTAAAATAATAAAAATAGTGAATATTAGATATATATTTATTTGAGCTAAGGGATATGCATTAAAAAAAAACAATTTGATAAAAGTACTGCCTGGCTTAAGGCCTAAGAATAAATAAAACAAAATATTATTTACATAATTACAAACATGTTTGAGCCGACCCGACGGGGAAGAGAAAATATCTTTATTTTACGGGGCTGCTAACCAAAATGAATGATTTTTGAGCCCCGATGAACGCATAAAGCGGAATATATACAAAGCATAGTTGGGGGGCCTGGGGATGGGTGGCCAGGGATCATCGCAAGGGATCATAGGATCTGGCAGTGGAGGTGTCATCGCAGGGGGGAGGAAGCTGGAGAGGTCAAGGAAACAGCGCCTTGATGGGTGAGAAGCCTGGATGGAGGCCAGTTGAGGAGGCAGGAGGTCCTGGAAGCCTAGAACTTGAGGGCTCTAAGCTTCAAGATGGGGCAGCTTGAGGCTCTCGCCTCGTGCTTGTCTGGGAGGCCCTTGGCACAGCAGTTGGCGCACTTGGAAGTGTGCCAGTCGGCAACTGAGGGGCAGGCACGGCCTTCATGGCCGCTTTCACCGCAGTGGAAGCACGTGGGAGCTCTGGTGCATTGGGCAGAGTTGTGGCCGAAGCCACAACAGCGGAAGCAGACTCGTGCGCGGATGGACTCCTCGAAGTTGAGGATCACACCATCCACCACGATCCTTCCACGATTTCCCAGAGCTCTGAAGGTCGTGAGGTCCACCTCGATGAAGGCGGTGCAGGTCCCGTTTCTGGGTGCAGAGCGATGCGCCACGCGCACCACCTTGTCCCCAGGGAGTTGGCTGACAGCAGGGGTTTCCAGCAGCGTCTCTTCAATGGTGGAGTTGGATGTTTCCTCATCCACTTTGAAGAGGCAGATGCGAGGCAGGATCACCTTCTGTTGGCGGACCTTCATGCCATCCAGCTTGTTGGCCAGGGAGGTGGTAACAGCTGGGATGGTATCGGGGTTGCTGGAGTGGAGGACAAGCTTCCCTTTGGTTCGCAGGGAGGCCCAAACACCTTGGGGTAGAGTGTGGGCAGCGCGGACAGCTTTAAGCATTGCTCTTGGGTCAGCCTGTGGGTCATCAGAGATGACCACTGTGTGGGCCGCCGATTTTTCCCCATGGAGGACAACTTGGGCGGCCGCAGGCTTGGGGACTCGGGAGGGCGCAGGTTTTGCGGGACCATTGAGGTTGGTCCTCTTTGCGGGCGGGTAGGGAGCCTCAGGCTGCTTCCTTTTGGTTGGAGCGGGAGTGGCGGGCTTGGTGGGGTCAGTCTGAGTGCTGGTTTCCTTGCAGGAGGGAGAAGGGCTGGTTTGAGTGCTGTGGCAGGCTGTCTGTAGCTTGATTTCGTCCAGTTCCTTAAAGGACGCGAGGGTGCCAGAGAGGTTCTCTACCTCGGCAATGAGGGCCTTGATCTGCTCAGACCGTAAGTTGATGAATTCCATTAGGCTTTGGAACAGGTAAAATCGGGAGGTAGGGTAAGTATTCTGTATTTTCTGCTCGAAGTTCTGCTTCACCTCTTCGTTCTCCATCTCCAGTTGGGCGAGGGTTACGAGGGGCTTCTCGGCATTCTCGGCATTCTTCTTCTTCTTCCTAGGAGCCATGGCAGGAGCAAATTGTTGTGACCAACGATCTAACGTATATTGGTATAATTAGAAGATCTGGACCAGCGGGGAACAACAACGCCCACCCGACGGGGAACAACAACAATGAGTATTTATAGAGAAAGCGTGACCTCTGGCGGTCGATTTCAACAGAGTATTTGGATCTATGAAATATATTTATAAATGAAACAATACCTTAATATAACAAATATATATATATTTATTTAAAAAGGCATCTCCTTATCGTGCAACTGAAAGTTTTTTTTTTATTTATTTATGCACCTTATCCCAGTACAATATCACATTTGTACTATTTTTTCATATATATATATATATTTATTTATTTTAAATTAAAAAGGCATATATTGGATCAAAATATTGGTAAAATAAATGATATTTTGATTCAATATATGCCTTTTTAATTAAATATTTATTTATGGATTGCTCTATTTTCAAAACAATATATATATGTGTGTGTGTTGCAGATAATCTTACTTTTCCGCATATATAAAATTTGAAATTATTTCGACACAACTTTTACTTATGAAAAAAATTGAAAGTTGGAAGTAAATGCACAAGGATACAGCTTCTTGAAAATAAAGATACTTCGGCCAGTAAATCTTTTTATTACTTTGACGTTTTGACAAAAATCTTTTGTCCTTGTCAGGAGCAAACAAAAATTAAAACATTTGGCAAGGCGTTAAAAATTCTAAATGTTTTAAATTTTCTTGCTCCTGACGAGGACAAAATATTTTTGTCGAAACATCGAAATAATAAAAAGATTTACTGACCGAAGTATCTTTATTTTTAAGTACTATGAATGCCGGCCAGGCAGCCTTTATTTTTACGATAAAGTTAGAGCTATCTTATAAACGATCTTGTTTTATATTTTCCCCGACGTTTCAGTAATTCCTTGTCATCCCTTTTATTAAAATACCTTTCTAATTACTTCAGTGATAAATAAATAGGAAGGGCCTGGTTCATTAGTTATAACCCTCCCAGCAATTTTGTCAGTTCAATCTATCGTCAGTTTTATTATTGTATTTTAGGTGCAAGTTCTCTTCATGATGATTTTCTCTAAGGTAAATATGTACATAAGATTTACAGACGATGGTAATATCTATGCAAATCAAGCAATCCAACACTAAATCTTTAGATAATTAAAAGGCATTTATTGGATTTAAAAGGTTTTATTCAGAAATATTTTTCAGTTGAGGCTTAACGACAACCTTTTCAATTCTATTTTATTTGACGCTCTATGTGGCACTGAGCATGTTTATATGAAAATCCCGCATAATATTGCGGGAGGAAGATATTCAAGTACAAAAAAGAGGCATCTCTCCCTTTAAATATGCATTAGAAGACAATATAATTATATTTACCATTAGTAAAATATTTTCTAGTCGTTATAAGAATTGAGTTAAAACCCTTATGGCCCATTTTTATTACCGCCGTAAGGTTTTTTAACTGGGATAATAAACAAAATGCATTGTTCTAAAGCATATTCAAGGTAGAGGTGTGTCTTTCAGTACATATATATATATTCAATTAAAAAGGCATATATTTGAACAAAATATCATTTATTTTACCAATATTTCAGTTGGCTGAACGCCTACCTTTAAAGTGTTCTAACACCTTGATAAAGGTTGGCGTTCTGCCAACTGAAATATTATTAAAATAAATGATATTTTAAAACAATATATGCCTTTTTATTTAAAGATTTATTTATGGATTGCTCTATTTTCAAAAAATATATATATATGCTCTCTCCCGCAGGTTTAAAAATATTTACATTCATGGATAAAATTTAAGTAAGTAGAATTTATTTTATGTCGCCGGTTGTCTTTTTTTTTTTTTTTAGGGAGACAGAGGTTGTTTACACTTGATTATCTCGTGTGTCTTCAATGAAAGTCACTGTAATATCTTTCAGAGTTATTGTCTGAATCCAAATATACATGCTAAAAGGTACAACTTCCTTAAGTTTTGTCCATGAGTGTATCTTTCAGAGTTATTGTCTGAATCCTGATATACATGCTAAAAGGTACAACTTCCTCAAGTTTTGTCCATGAGTGTATCTTTCATAGTTATTGTCTGAATCCTGATATACATGCTATTAGGTACAACTTCCTTAAGTTTTGTCCATGAGTGTATCTTTCAGAGTTATTGTCTGAATCCAAATATACATGCTAAAAGGTACAACTTCCTTAAGTTTTGTCCATGAGTGTATCTTTCAGAGTTATTGTCTGAATCCAAATATACATGCTAAAAGGTACAACTTCCTCAAGTTTTGTCCATGAGTGTATCTTTCAGAGTTATTGTCTGAATCCAAATATACATGCTAAAAGGTACAACTTCCTTAAGTTTTGTCCATGAGTGTATCTTTCAGAGTTATTGTCTGAATCCAAATATACATGCTAAAAGGTACAACTTCCTTAAGTTTTGTCCATGAGTGTATCTTTCAGAGTTATTGTCTGAATCCAAATATACATGCTAAAAGGTACAACTTCCTTAAGTTTTGTCCATGAGTGCATCTTTCAGAGTTATTGTTTGAATCCCGATATACATGGTAAAAGGTACAACTTCCTTAAGTTTTGTCCATGAGTGTATCTTTCAGAGTTATTGTCTGAATCCAAATATACATGCTGAAAGGTACAACTTCCTTAAGTTTTGTCCATGGGTGTATCTTTCAGAGTTATTGTCTGTATCCCGATATATATGCTAAAATGTACAACTTCCTTAAGTTTTGTCCATGAGTGTATCTTTCAGAGTTATTGTCTGAATCCTGATATACATGCTAAAAGGTACAACTTCCTTAAGTTTTGTCCATGAGTGTATCTTTCAGAGTTATTGTCTGAATCCTGATATACATGCTAAAAGGTACAACTTCCTTAAGTTTTGTCCATGAGTGTATCTTTCAGAGTTATTGTCTGAATCCTGATATACATGGTAAAAGGTACAACTTCCTTAAGTCTTGTCCATTAGTGTATCTTTCAGAGTTATTGTCTGAATCCCGATATACATGCTAAAAGGTACAACTTCCTTAAGTTTTGTCCATGAGTGTATCTTTCAGAGTTATTGTCTGAATCCTGATATACATGCTAAAAGGTACAACTTCCTTAAGTTTTGTCCATGAGTGTATCTTTCAGAGTTATTGTCTGAATCCTGATATACATGCTAAAAGGTACAACTTCCTTAAGTTTTGTCCATGAGTGTATCTTTCAGAGTTATTGTCTGAATCCTGATATACATGCTAAAAGGTACAACTTCCTTAAGTTTTGTCCATGAGTGTATCTTTCAGAGTTATTGTCTGAATCCTGATATACATGCTAAAAGGTACAACTTCCTTAAGTTTTGTCCATGAGTGTATCTTTCAGAGTTATTGTCTGAATCCTGATATACATGCTAAAAGGTACAACTTCCTTAAGTTTTGTCCATGAGCGTATCTTTCAGAGTTATTGTCTGAATCCTGATATACATGCTAAAAGGTACAACTTCCTTAAGTTTTGTCCATGAGTGTATCTTTCAGAGTTATTGTCTGAATCCTGATATACATGCTAAAAGGTACAACTTCCTTAAGTTTTGTCCATGAGTGTATCTTTCAGAGTTATTGTCTGAATCCTGATATACATGCTAAAAGGTACAACTTCCTTAAGTTTTGTCCATGAGTGTATCTTTCAGAGTTATTGTCTGAATCCTGATATACATGCTAAAAGGTACAACTTCTTTAAGTTTTGTCCATGAGTGTATCTTTCAGAGTTATTGTCTGAATCCTGATATACATGCTAAAAGGTACAACTTCCTTAAGTTTTGTCCATGAGTGTATCTTTCAGAGTTATTGTCTGAATCCAAATATACATGCTAAAAGGTACAACTTCCTTAAGTTTTGTCCATAAGTGTATATTTCAGAGTTATTGTCTGAATCCTGATATACATGCTAAAAGGTACAACTTCCTTAAGTTTTGTCCATGAGTGTATCTTTCAGAGTTATTGTCTGAATCCTGATATACATGCTAAAAGGTACAACTTCTTTAAGTTTTGTCCATGAGTGTATCTTTCAGAGTTATTGTCTGAATCCTGATATACATGCTAAAAGGTACAACTTCCTTAAGTTTTGTCCATGAGTGTATCTTTCAGAGTTATTGTCTGAATCCTGATATACATGCTAAAAGGTACAACTTCTTTAAGTTTTGTCCATGAGTGTATCTTTCAGAGTTATTGTCTGAATCCTGATATACATGCTAAAAGGTACAACTTCCTTAAGTTTTGTCCATGAGTGGATATATAGCAAAAAATGAGGCATCTCTCTCTTTAATTACACATCAGAACGATGTATAATGTTCATCACCCTGGTAAAAACTTCACTGGTGGTGATAAAAAATAAGACACAACATTAATCAAATCAATTAAAGGGAGATATACCTCTCTGGATACAATAATATTATCCTCCCCAAACTTATCTTGTATATAAATTATAAACCTGCAGGAGTACTCATAGGCAAAAGAGGCTCCTCTATCAAATGCATATAAACAATGCTTTATAAAATTAGTAACAAATACATTTACTGGCAATGTGTTTCTTTTCAATAATATCAACAAATATTATCTCTACAGACTTACTGCAATGATATAAGTTATTGAATTCGAGGGCTTGGCTCATCAGTAGTGAACCGGTTTTGCCTGTAGGCGGTCTGTAGAGATAATATTTGATGATATTATTGAAAAGAAACACATCTCCAGTAAATTTATTTTTTTCAAATTTCAACGATAGATAGAAATAAATTCCTAAAATTAATGCTTTTTAAATAATATTTATCGCGAAAAATACGTAAGCATCTCCATACCAGTTTTGAAATTCTTTTGACATATTTAAAATGGGGAGGTTTAAATTATAATATAACTATAAAATGAGAGAGAACATATTTTTATGTAATTTATATATTTGAAACTATTATAGACACGTATGATTCTTTTAAATATTAAACAATTTCAACTGCCCTTACTGTAATGGAAAAATGATGGGAGGGCCTGGCTCATCAGTGGTGAACCCTCCCAGCGGTTTCAGCCCTTCCATTAATTTTTCCATTGCAGTAAGGGCAGTAGTGATTGTTTAATTGTTAAAAGAATCATACGCATCTATAATAGTTTCGAATTTTCACAACAAATGGCGCGCTAATGCATCATAATTTACATATATTATATACCAATTATAATTGTTAGTGCGTAGCCCATATTTCACTTCAGCCTTATCTAAATCCCTTCAATGGACCAAGATAAAATATGGCCCAAATATAATAATATTTCAGCCTAAACATAACATGCTGGCAGTAAACCCCATTATAGCTTTATAAATGGACCTGCTCCAAATATAATTTATCACAGCAATCGCTGGTTGTTAATTTAACCTGACAGCTTTGGCTTTCTACATATATACATACATATATATAATACATATGCATATATATATTTAAAAAGATGCATATATTGGATTTATAATTATTTTATTGTTCCAATATTTCGAGGGTTAACTCGCTTCTCTTTATCGAGGATGTTTGTGTTTTTTTACTAAAACATGGGAGCACGCGTAAACCACTCTCGTTCTACAATGGCAATATATATATATGTATATATAACATATATATATATACATATTATAATTATTAAAATATTTATATGATTTTATTATTGAGATATAAAATTATTACTTGCAGATAAGCTGATTATCTTTTGGATAGATGAGTATTTTATGATATTGCAGTCATTGCAAAAGAAAGTATTAACTACAATTTGCTTTAATTGTACTAATGTAAATAATTAAGGAAGAAATACCTGATTTGAGGCTTAAAGAAGAAAATAAAATGATTACATATTTACATATGTACAAAATAATTGAACCGGCCAACGGGAAACATCAAAAATGTGTTTATATAGGGTAGGCCGCGTTGTCTGGCGGTCTAACCTTTCCCATTTTATTTTTCCGTTTTCACAATTCATCCTTTCATACTTCATTCCTAAGGATAGAAATAGTCGTTATTTCTCCTTAAAATAAAATTACGAATTTTCGTTCAAAAGAAACATTTGCGGTAAAACTTTTCAAACGTCGTTTTACAATCATAAGCCGAATTATATTGTATTATAAATTAACTTCTACTATTTATTATTGATGTACTTTCAGTATGAAGAAATTTGCACTCGAGGGAATTCTCTGGCGAAGCCGGGTCATTCGTCTAGTAATACATATATATAATACATATTGTTACATCATGATTAATGGCGTATTTCTTATATTATTTTTAATATATTTGAAATTTAAATTATATATTTATTTATTTTTATATTCTATGATATTTATTTAAAACAGATTATTTAGATTATAATCATTTGTATTTAGGTACACTGTGACTTCACAGCTCTCTTTGATGTGAGAAAATAAAAAAAGGATTCTGGAGGCTACTTAAAGAAGACTTATCTCATTATTCCCTTTTATAAAGTTGCAGGATGGTTGAAACACGCTCTGGTAAGATGCAAGACCCAGCACAGGAGAGAATCAAGGCTGAAGAGTCTGCCAAGCCGCCACTTGGTGCAACAATTGGTGGAGATGCTAGTTCCGACCCAGTTGTCCTGAATCCCAACATCGACATCCCCAAGTATGATGGAACAGAAGACCCTCGCCCATGGATAGAATCCCTCGAAGAGATTGGTTTCCTCTATCATTGGGCAGACTACATAATTGCCCGTTATGCCGCCATGAACATGACGGGAAGCGCTAAAACCTGGTTGAATTTACACAAAGCGAGTTTCACGAGCTGGGAAAATATTAAAATCCGCCTCATTCAGGATTTTTCTCTGGACGCCAATAAAGAAGAACTAAGAATGAAGCTCAACAGAATGCAACACTGGAATGAACCAGCAATCAGGTTCGCGGAAGACATCCTAGTGTTGTGCAACAAGGTTGACCCCGCAATGGAAGAAGAAACAAAAATCGATCATGTTATTGGAGGACTGAAAAAAGAGTACTCATTCGCGCTCTACCTGAACCCTCCTAAAACAACCGATGAACTTCTTGTCGTGTGCAAGAAAATGGATTCTTTTGAAAAGAAGTATCGGGAACGTGTGGAGAAATCCAGAAACCTATATAACGGCCCACGCTATTCTAGACCCCAACAACAATCGAGGTACGTGCCGCCGACTGCCACACGAAACTACCAGACCCCTTCCAGGCCCCAAGCCCCTGTTTCCAATAATTACAAGAACGACTTCCCTCCTACTCCCAGGCAGCATCGAAACAACTTGACCCAGCCCTTTACCCCGAGACGTCCTTATAATCCAAACTTCGTGCCTAAACCAAACCTCCAGAGAAACACCTACAATAAAAGTCAAGAAGTGAGCAAAAATAGGACGGAAGATGGAAGACCAATCTGCTTCAAGTGTAACAAGCCAGGGCACGTGGCCCGTTATTGTAGGGTCAAGTTTATAAGAATCCTAGAAGAGGATCCAACAGCTACCCAAGAGAAGATCGAAGAGAAATGCCAAATGAATGATATATCAGATAAATCAGGACCTCGGCTTTATGCTGATGTATGTCATAGCACACAGACAAATATTCCTACCCGGAATAGATATTCCGTGTTGGAAGATTTAAACTAAGCGTCGCGCCTGAATATGTCAATAAAAGCAAGTCGACCATAAATGGAATCAAAAAGTTGGACCCTAAATACAAATTAAAAATTCATGTGGACAAGATAGGAACTTTTGAAGCTTTGGTTGATACAGGCGCCGACCTCTCAGTGGTCGACCTCAGAACGGCCCTCGATACAGGCCATGGTATAAGTAAACTCGCAAAAACTTGTGCAGGACCCGATGGAAAAAAATTAGACATAGTAGGAAGTATATTGTTAAATATAAAAATTGATGACAAAGCATTATCGCACAAATTTGTGATTTTGAAAACGCATTTACGGACATTAATTTTTGGAAGAGATTTCCTTAAGAAAATGAACGCGAAAATAGATTGCAAAAAGAAATAATAAAATACGATCTGACGAATAATCATGACATAAGCAATTATGAACTGAAAAAAATAAAAAGCGTTGAAGATACTGTTATACCTGAACTGTCTATTAGATTAATTAAGGCCTCAATAGAAGTAGAGGATGGCGAATATATCATCGAAGAGAACAACAGAATGATTCAAACAAATGGCCTTCGATTGGCAAGAAGTTTGCTTACTGTCACGGATAAGAAAACTCATATCTGGATAACGAACCCTTATCCTCGACCTTTAAAAATCATGAAAGACCAAACATTGGCTCATGGAAGCCTTCCTGCAGAGGTAAAGTTCATAGAGAAGTTAGAGCAAATTAATAATGACGAAATTCAATTTCAGATAAACAAAAATCTATCACCTAAAGAAAAAGAGGATTTGAAACAAATTTTGATTAAGTATGCTGATTTGTTTTCGCCGAGGTTAGGCAGGACCAATTTGGCAAAACACCGGATCGATACAGAAGATGCAAAACCGATAAAGCACAAGCCATATAGGGTGAGCCCCAAAGAACGGGACATTATAAAAGATCAAATTGATGAAATGCTCAAAGAAGGGATAATTAGACCATCTTCAAGTCCCTGGTCTTTCCCTGTAATACTGGTCAAGAAGAGAGATGGTAAGTTCAGATTTTGTGTAGACTATAGAAAATTGAATGAGGTAACAGTAAAGGATGTTTATCCAATCCCAAGAATTGATGACGTAATGGATACTCTCCAAGGATCGAAGTACTTCTCAGCAATAGACCTTAGATCGGGATATTGGCAAGTCGAAATTGAAGAGAAAGACAAGGAGAAGACAGCTTTCACTACGACCCACGGTTTATACGAATTCAACGTCATGCCCTTTGGACTATGCAACGCCCCTGCTACTTTTGAGAGGAATATGGACAATGTGCTTGGAAATCTAAGATGGCAGATTTGCCTTTGTTATCTGGACGACGTTATTATATACAGCTCAGACTTTCCAACCCACCTTAAAAGACTTGAAGCTGTCTTAAAATGTTTTAGTGAATCTAATTTGAAACTGAACGACAGGAAATGCAGATTTGCTTTTGAAGAACTTGAGATCCTTGGTCATATAACCAACCAACAGGGTATAAAACCGGCCGAATATAATATCAAAGCCGTTAGGGATTTTCCTCAGCCCAAGAAGGTCAAAGAAGTACAATCGTTCCTAGGAATGTGTTCCTATTATAGAAAATTCATTAAAGATTTCTCATTAATTGCTGACCCATTGACAGGACTCATCAGGAAAAATGCGCAATTTACCTGGACAGAAAAACAAGAGGAAGCATTTCAAAACCTTAAAAAAGCTCTGATGAATCCGCCAATTTTAGGTCACTTTGATCCAAATGCAGCCACCTACATTCACACAGACGCCTCTAACATCGGCTTAGGTGCAACACTGGTCCAAATTATCTGTGGGGAAGAGAAGGTGATATCATATTTGAGTCGAACTCTAAGTAAAGCTGAGCAAAATTACTCAACCACCGAAAAGGAATGTTTGGCTGTGGTGTGGGCGATATCAAAACTACGACCCTACCTATATGGAAGACACTTCAAGATAATTACAGACCATCACGCATTGTGCTGGCTGAAAAATCTTAAAGATCCAACAGGTAGACTTGCAAGGTGGGCACTGAAAATTCAGGAATACGATTTTGACATAATACACAAATCGGGTAAAAAACATATGGATGCTGATGGCTTATCTAGAGGACCCCTACCTGAAACGGATTAGGTCGAAGATTATGAACGACTATTTTTGAATCAGATAATAAATGAAGAGGATGAATTCATAGAAAATGTTAAGAAAAGCCTTAAAGGAAGCAAACGAGCAATCACACAGAATTTTAAAGAGGAAAATGGATGTCTATATAAGAAGAACCCAAACCCTGAAGGCAGAGCATGGTTGCTGGTAGTGCCGAAGAAGAGAAGGAAAGAAATCATGAGTGAATTCCACAACCATATGCTGAATGGCCATCTAGGCGTCGCCAGAACCACATACCGTTTGAAGAATAAATATCATTGGCCTTCCATGCTGAAAGATGTTTCAGAATTTGTAAAGACGTGCCATCTTTGCCAAAGTCGGAAAGGTTCAAATCAGTCGCCCTCTGGACTTTTGCAACCCATTCCCCCAGCTAACTACCCTTTTGAAAGAATCGGGATTGACTTTGTTGGTCCCTTGCCATCAACGAAAAGAAGAAGGAAGTGGATAATTGTGTTGACTGATTATTATACCAGGTACGCTGAAACAAAGGCAGTCTCAGAAGCAACAGTGAAAGAAGTCTCTACATTTTTAATCGAACAAATTTTTTTACGTCACGGGGCCCCAAGGTTTCTTATTAGTGACAGAGGTTCACAGTTCACTAGCAATTTGATGAAGGAGGTTATGAAAATATGCAAAGTTAAACACTGCTTCACGACGAGCTACCATCCCCAGACTAACGGACTAACGGAACGGCTAAATAGAACTCTAATCAACATGATAAGCATGTATGTAAATACAGACCAGAAGAACTGGGACGAAATCCTCCCTTTCGTCACCCACGCGTACAATACCACGATTCAAGAAACCACAGGCTACTCTCCATTTTTCCTGTTATTTGGGAGGGAACCCATGTCCCTCTTAGACGACGATAATACCCCAATTGACAGTAACATGAACGATTATGATGAATATATAGAAAATTACTTAGATAAAATAGCAAGGACGAAACAGGTAGTCATTAACAACACAGAGAAGACTCAGGAAAGAATGAAGAGAAACTATGACAAAAAACACAACGAGAGAATCTATGAACCAGGACATTTAGTGGCAGTTTGGACACCAGTCAGGAAAATCGGAAAATGTGAAAAACTATTGAGAAAATATTTTGGCCCATATCGAATATTAAAGAAGCTGTCTAACGTAAATTACTTAATTGAGCCGAAAGATAATCCTGGCCAAGACCCATTGATTGTCCATGTCTCAAGACTCAAACCCTATTTTGAGAGAATTGATGAGGTAACTCACGAGGACGTGACGACCTCTGGAGAGGGGGAAGTGTTACATCATGATTAATGGCGTATTTCTTATATTATTTTTAATATATTTGAAATTTAAATTATATATTTATTTATTTTTATATTCTATGATATTTATTTAAAACAGATTATTTAGATTATAATCATTTGTATTTAGGTACACTGTGACTTCACAGCTCTCTTTGATGTGAGAAAATAAAAAAAGGATTCTGGAGGCTACTTAAAGAAGACTTATCTCATTATTCCCTTTTATAAAGTTGCAGGATGGTTGAAACACGCTCTGGTAAGATGCAAGACCCAGCACAGGAGAGAATCAAGGCTGAAGAGTCTGCCAAGCCGCCACTTGGTGCAACAATATATGTATTTTATATAATTTATTGAGTACTGTTCTACCTGGAGATAATTCTATATCTAATATATATTTGATAAAGTGTATTAGTTGCATACATACATAGTTAAATAGGATGTATAAGCGCGCCATCTGTTAGGAGAATTTGAAACTATTTTAGACACGTATGGTTCTTTTTTGATATTTGTTTAATTAGAAAAAAGGAATTATACGCGTCTAATATTGCTCCAATTTCTTATAGTTAAATATAGAATTATTGTTGATAAAGTTTATTGAATATTTATTTAGTTTATTTAAATGTTCTATGGAAATATCTTATATATATGTAGTATATTTTGAGTGAGACAGTTCACAACCTTCTAATATTTATTGTAATCCCATCCCTATATAAAACTATGTATCAACCTTGAAAGATGGATATCACAATAAAGCAAAGAGGGAGGTAGACCAAACGACGCCATAGATCAAACGAACAGGTGTTATGATAGTGAGTCACATCCGCCCAGGTGGCCTGCCAAGGTCAGACTATAGCAACCAAAACCAATCTTTCGAAACCAAAACCTGATATGAAAGGCTAGACACCGAGGCGCGCCGTTACGCCTGAGCAAACAAACAGCTTGACCAGCAGCCAATGAGAGTCAAGGCCAGGGTAGACGGTTGAGGGTTGCTATATATAGGGGTCGTTAGAAAGTTTCGTCAGTTAGTTAGATAGATAGATAGGTGGTAGTTGTTTCAGAGCTACGCCGTTATACGGTCGGATCTTTCACTCACCCCTATCCGCGATGTAGGGCATCCGTGACGCCCGTGGTCCGACTGACTTCGTCCGTGGTCTACCTCTACCTTCTTAGAGTTACCATCTAGACCTGCCTCTGTCTCTTTGCTGTCCCAGTGCGGGAATCCCATCACGCACCCACTACCACGACTGCCCAGCACATTCCACATCGGGTTTACTACAGAACCCGTTAAAGTCGACAGGATGACTGAGGACAGCAGCAAGCAGAGGATGACGGAGGTCGAAGACGAACACGCCGCGGATGCCCTCACCAACATGCAGCCCTACTGCGAAGACCGAGTAAGCCGCCTAAAAGACGCCATGCGAGGACTAGCTGCGCCTCGCACCGAGGAGGTCATCATCGCCCCCATCCACATCTCCTGCGCCGCGAACATCTTCCTCCATCGCCTCGAACAGGCAGACGAGACTCATCGAGAAATCCTGGCATTGCCCCGCCAACCGGTATCGACGATGTCCCATGGCAACCATCGCAAAAAGTGACCACCAAGCCTCATCGCAGCCCACTCCACAAGCCCCATTCAAGACATCCATCTGGTAGGAGAAATTTCTCTACAGAACTATTTAATGTAACACTATCTCCATTTGCTCTGAATTAATTATTCGATACCATTTTAATAGCAATAACATTATTATTATAAATCCATCAAGTTCATTATTTTACCATTTTTATAGCATTTCAATTCAAATTTTAAACCTTGTACACACTCATTTACCAATTTTTACTTTATTTTACGCAACTTTTAAATTTAAATTCATTAATTTCAATTTTACATAAAAAATCATATTGCATTTTAATTACTCGAATCATATTTTCTAAACTTATTTGTGTTTTTTTTTAATACCTTATTTATGGCCATAGTATTAATAATTAAATTTATTACGCTCTTTATTTTACGTAACCTATTGCTATTTCAAATTGATATTTCTCAATATTTTAAAAGTTTTAAAAACTAGTCCTAGGTTTGTATTTTTATAAGTATCAATTTTAAATCATCTCATCTCATAATGTGCCTCCCATTTTTCCCACAATTACAAATACAACTATAAATTACAATATTATAATGAAGAGGTCCCCATCATCTCTAAAATCAATCCATATATTTTAGGATATTTCTTTTACATTAAGATATTTCTTTTCCTTCCATCCCTAAACAGTTAAAACCATTAGCCAACCTATATCTTGATCCTTCCAACTCTGCCTTCCATACTTCTCTCGTCTCTTGATCATTTTCCATTGGCCTTCTATGCCTTCATTCTAACCTCCCCATGTCCATCGCAAAGTTCCTGTTTGCCGATTTTTTTTAATTCACACCCAGGTCGCCGTCCCAGAATTCTTTATTTCATTCTCTTTTCCTTAAACTCGGGTTCAATCAATCAATGGCAACAGTCGAGCCCTGTTTTCAGAATCTACCTTCCATCCTCTAACCTCTTCAACGGTTCCTGAGACTCCTGCTCGTCAACATTTTTTATTTTTTATTTTTTAATGATTCATCGACCTGGTACACTCTTCCTCCCCATGTTAACTCCACACGGAGAGCTTGGATAACCAGCGAGATATATATATTTTTTTCTCTAACGCTCTACCCAGGCCATAATTAGCACGATGCGCCCACTCATTTTTCGTTTACTTTTATTTTTCATCTGGTCGAGCTCAATCACCGACAGCAGCGCATCTCTTGAGACACCATCTCTTTTTAACCTCTCTCAGAAAAAAATTCTTTCCCATATTCTCCCATTAACTACCTCTCCTTCGATCTTCACGCCTTTTGCCCATCTGATCTAATGCTACTTACAGAGCATCCTGATCGCTGAACCCTGAAAACAATACTTCGCTTCTAAGCTCGTATTGCAGGGCAGGACTCCTGAGATGTCCTTTGCAGAAATCAATTCAGACCTTCCTCTATTCCTCACTGCGTCATTACCTATCGCAACCTTTTGCTTAAGTCAATTTTCTTTTATATTTTAATTTTACTTTTATTACCTCTACTTCTCCTCCTTCCTGTATTACATCCCTGAAACTATGTTGTAAATACATAAGGCACCTTAAGTAACAAAAAACTGAAACTAGTATACCAACTTTCCCCAATATTTATTTTCGCTATTGTGTGTGTTTACTTTAAATTTATCCTTCCTATGTACTCCTCTTATTTATTTTTTGTAGTTTTATAATATTATATCAATGTGTCACCACTACTCCCCTTTATATTTATTTTTATTCTAGTAACTAATTTGTGCCCCAAATTATTTCCCATTTAATAGGTTTGCTAGCTTTTCTCTCATTTATTTGTAAATAGACTTATAGTTTTACCTAATTTTGTGGTGTTGGACTTTGTTTTTTGACTTACAGATGTGGATAAGACATTTCACTATTAATCAATAATATCATTTTGTTTATTAATCATCAAAATTAATGCCTTCAACTACCAACCAACCCTTTATATATTATTACCTTTAATATTTTTATTTTTTAGACCTAGCATTTTACAACTTTAACTATTTTAGGCACCATTTTAAAAATCCTACACCTAACAATATTTATAATATTTCTTAAACAGATAAAACATTTATCATTTTATTTTTCTTAATAGATTTTCAAAATGTTATTTTTGACGCTTCCCTTACAACCTCTAACTCTATCCCATGAACCTTTCCTCCCAACCTTTTACAGCCATCAAGAGTTTATTGTTCGTCAGCCATTTTCTCTTTTTTTTATTGATTAAACTAACTGGAAGACCCTTCCTTGCTGTACATTTCCCAACAGTGAGCTCAGGAGACCTAGTTAGATTTTTTTTTCTCTCATCGTCCGGCTCATCATTTTTTCATCTTTCAACTTTTTTTTTCACCATACAAGCCGGACACAATCAAAATTGATAACAATAAACCTCTTACACCCACCTCTCCTTTTCCGCATCCTTCAGACCTCCAACCTTCCAAGGGATTCCAGTTCGCCAAACATTTTTTTTTTCATTGATTAATCCGACTGGAACAATCCTTCCTCGTTATACCATTCCCAATAATGAGTTCAGGATATCCAGCGCGATCTTTTTATTTTTTTTTCATCGCCCGACTCATCATATCAATTCACCATTTTTCAACTTTTCAATTTTTTTTCATAATTCAACCGGGCATAATCATTATGGACAACAGGAATCCCTCTTACCTCTACCTATCCCTTTTACCCCATCAATCTTCCCACTTCTTTTTCACTATCTGAGCTAATGATGCAGACGGAATATCGTGGGCCTTCTGTTAATGAAAACAATGCCTCACTTAAACAAGTTCGCATTGCATTGCAGAATGCTTGGGATACTACTTTGCAGAAACATGCTCAGATACCCGCTTTCCCTTTTTCAACCTTAGCGTCACATTATATGTTCAACCAATAAACTAACTTTTTCTCCGCTCATATTTTATGCAATAAGATATTGTTTTACTTGTACGAATCATTTTACCATATTTACCATTTTGTATTATATACTTTCCCTTAATCTTTTATCATTCATTTTGTGCCTTTTTATTTTTATAACCTTGATTTTTATTTCAGTGATACACCACCATTACAACATCTTTCTCTGTTTAACTTGTAACTTTTTAATAATTATAACTAATTTGTATGCAAATTATTTCTTTTTTTATATAATAGGTTTGTTTAGGTCATCACTCATTACATGTCATTCCCCCAACCAAACCTTCATCACCGTGGACACATTCTGTAGTATATTTTGAGTGAGACGGTTCACAACCTTCTAATATTTATTGTAATCCCATCCCTATATAAAACTATGTATCAACCTTGTAAGATGGATATCACAATAAAGCAAAGAGGGAGGTAGACCAAACGACGCCATAGATCAAACGAACAGGTGTTATGATAGTGAGTCACATCCGCCCAGGTGGCCGGCCAAGGTCAGACTATAGCAACCAAAACCAATCTTTCGAAACCAAAACCTGATATGAAAGGCTAGACACCGAGGCGCGCCGTTACGCCTGAGCAAACAAACAGCTTGACCAGCAGCCAATGAGAGTCAAGGCCAGGGTAGACGGTTGAGGGTTGCTATATATAGGGGTCGTTAGAAAGTTTCGTCAGTTAGTTAGATAGATAGATAGGTGGTAGTTGTTTCAGAGCGACGCCGTTATACGGTCGGTTCTTTCACTCACCCCTATCCGCGATGTAGGGCATCCGTGACGCCCGTGGTCCGACTGACTTCGTCCGTGGTCTACCTCTACCTTCTTAGAGTTACCATCTAGAACTGCCTCTGTCTCTTTGCTGTCCCAGTGCGGGAATCCCATCACGCACCCACTACCACGACTGCCCAGCACATTCCACATCGGGTTTACTACATATATATATAAATCAATGTTTATATGTTTGTATGTCCGGTTTACAAATTCGCAGTAGTTCACTAATTCAAACCAAAATTCCATACTTAGGTAAAGAAATACGGGGAAGACGATAGGCTATTTTAAAAATATATATAAATCAATTTTTAAAACTATATATTCAAATTATTCTACTTAGCTCACGAACAGCGCCCTCTATCAAAGATTAGATTAAATTATGCTGATGCAAACAAATAGTTAATGCTAGTAACAAACAATTATAAGAAAATCTTATCTAAATATATATAACTTGGGTAGATATGCACATGGGTCAATCCCGGGAAGCCCGGGTCACCCGTCTAGTATTGAATATTTTAATAGGTTTTTGTGAATATTATTTACTTAGTCTTTTCTGTAATCACTTTGGAGGTTGATAAAAATTGGATGTAACACCTAGTGATCTTTAAATACCAAGTATCTTGTAAGAAACCAATACATTGAGAGACAATATTAACACAAAGCAATAACGCGCTATCTATACATATAAAATGAATGGATTTAAAAGCGCGAATGTTTCTTTTATACATAATACAAATTTCTACTGTCCTTTCTACGATGAAAAATATATTGGGAGGGCTTGGCTCTTTAGTGGTGAACCTTCCCAGCGGTTTCACCAATTTAATCCACCAGACCGCTTCTCAGAGCTCTAATACTGTAATGGACGATTCTGTATATATACGCAGCACTGAAGGATGGAATCTCAGAAATAGTTTTCAAGAA
This sequence comes from Cordylochernes scorpioides, assembly GCA_030710605.1. NCBI lineage: Eukaryota > Metazoa > Arthropoda > Arachnida > Pseudoscorpiones > Chernetidae > Cordylochernes > Cordylochernes scorpioides. Next base: position 9,256,996 of record CP092871.1, on the reverse strand, counting down.
AACTATGGACATAAGCTTATAGGACAGTAGAATTACATTCAAATATGTGACAATTTGACTTAAACTTCTTATTATATACACTCATGGACAATATTAAAGAGAGTAGAAAGAAGTGTTCTTTTTTTTTTAAGGAGGCAGAGGTTGTTCACACTTGGTTATCTCGTGTGTCTTCAATAAAGGTTACTGTAATATATTTCAGAATTATTGTCTGAATCCCGATATACACATACACAGAAAGCTTTATTAAGACCACCGGTCTTATACAGATTCACCACAGGAAAAAAAGAATCATAGATAGAGCTCCTATACTCCAGGTAGCGCAGCACCCAACAACAGCCTCCAGGTCCGACACATGTCCAGTGGCCACACGTTCCTTCGTGCATACGAATCCCGATATACATGGTAAAAGATAATACTTCCTTAAGTTTTGTCCATGAGTATACTTCGGGGATATACATTTCGAAGGATTAATATTCTTCTGTTGTTTTGTGATTTTGGTGATCAATATGACATAGTTTATGTAATGGGGGGGGGGGGGGGGGGGGGGGGGATCAGCTGTTGCAGCATAGGTGCAGCCAAGACTTGCGTATAATGTCGTGGGTCAGATTTTGCTGCACTGACGTCGCTTAAAGGGATTTTTCAGCTTATGGAAAGAAAGTAAGGGAAGATTTACTGTCTGAATCCCGATATACATGCTAAAGGGTACAACTTCCTTAAGTTTTGTCCATGAATGTATTTTATCATTTACTTTTAAAGATGGGGGGCTGGTGGAAGGATGGTCTAAACCGTTGGTTTTCGACATCCAAGACCCGGTTTCGATTCCCGCATTGGGCACTTTTTCCGATAAAAAAAAAAAAAAAGAAATGCTCCAGTGGCCCCAGATTCTTGCCAAATTTCAACTCCAACATCGAGTACAAGTAACTAAACGGGGCTCTGGCATATTTGTAAGTGCAAAGTCGAACTGCTTTTCACATGTGTAGACATGTGGTGCACTTACAATAAAAGCAGTCGCCTACTTCTACCCACCATGATTATCATGGCCTGTACCATGTGTTCTTTGGGATAAGCAAAAAAAATCTTAAAAATCGTAATAAAACTTGTCAGTTTAGGGCCCAATCTAAATCCTATTAAAACGGTTACACATATTCACATATAAAATGATACAAACTTCACAGTACAACGAGTGTCACTACCCAGTAGAACAGCTTACAAGGATTCAAGGATGGCCACCTGTTGAAGTGATCAAAATCCAGCCCTCACGACATTAAATTCCGAAATGTCACCCGTCGATTCTCCATTTTTTACCGGCGGATCTAAAGAATGTCACTCACTTTTATTGTCCCTGCTATAATCATTAAGACATCTCCAGCTCCTTTATCTGCCGTGCTTGCAGAGATCCTTCTTCATTCTATGAAAACTCCATCTAGTGAAATTTTCATAGAAAATTCAATTATTTTTTTTTTAAATATTGTAACTCATCTGGTCTCATTATGTCGCCGACATTGACAATTTATTTCAAATATATTTCGAATCGCTGAATGTCGTTGTCCATTTGGATGAGGAAAGCGAAGACTAGAACACGGCTGATTCCACACTAGCCTGATACGCTAACCTTGACGTATGCACGAAGGAACGTGTGGCCACTGGACATGCGTCGGACCAGGAGGCTGTTGTTGGGTTCTGTGCTGCCTGGAGTACAGGAGCTCTATGCTTTCTTGCTTCCGGTGGTGAATCTGTTTAAGACCACCGGTCTTAATGCCATAAAGCTTTGTGTGTGTCAATATATTTCATAAATATTTAAATATTTAAAGTATGGAAGAAACGATAATCCTCGATATCACGAAACGTTCCACCTCGGCCTTCTACTTTTAGCGTTCAGTGTTTCAACTGTTCCTTAGGTGGTGTGTGAGATTATAATATATATAAAAGTATAGGGCACCTCTTCCGTCAAAATAAACGTCAAAACTAGGTGCCATCTATTGACTGTCTTTGCAAACTAGCGATCATCAAGGCGGCCACCAAATTGCTAGAAATAAAAACGTTTTGAGAAAAAAATACTCTAAGCCCAGAATGTACTTATAAAGAGAGACTTATAAAGAAGAAAAAGGCATTTAATTTCTGATCGTGGAACTGATAAAATGAATTTGAGAGAAAACAGCTTTAAAATACTTCGTTATCTTGAGAAATGTTTCATTGTAGACTACACATTTTAGAACATTCGTCCCAATAATGATTGGTAATTCTCTACTTGGATTTCTAAAATGACACAACTCTATAATTTGGTCCTGAACTGAATATATCAAAGTGTTGTATAAACACCTATCCCCCGATTTACACGGTACTTGTTTTACACGTTTTCGCTTTTACATGGTTTTCCAAATAAGTTTTTTTTATTTTTATCGCACTATACTAAATGCTACTGTGATTGAACACATGCGCTGTGTACACATCTCACGAGGAATCCCGAGTTTATGTGCTGACTTGCTGCACACGCACACTGTGTCTGTATTTCTTCGCATAATAATTTCGCTAAAATTTCTAATTTTCGATTTACACGTTTTTCTCAGGAACGTATCTACCGTGTAAATCGGGGGATAGGTGTATATTTTAATTGATTAATTATACCCACAGAGTATGTGTGTAAGATCACCAGTTAATAGGAGCTAACCGAAAAGAAGAAAAAAGGTTCCTTTGTTTAATCTTAAGTAATAAAATCAAAGCATGCGAGGATGCGCATCTTATTATAATATAATATATAATAAGATACGCATCCTCGCATGCTTTGATTTTATTACTTATATTCTTCAGAGGATTTCAACTTTGTTTAATCTTAGTTTCTCTTTTATATTTTGTAGTCTCTTTTGTAAATCAATAAATATAATGTTTAATTAATATTCTTGTAATCAGTTTCATTAAAAATTCTAAGCAGAGTCAACACAAAGTGATATTCACAAGGAAAATTTCACAAGTAAGTAACCTTTCAAATCTTTATCCAAAGCATCTCACGATGTTTTTTATACTTGGAGGAACTTTGGAAATAAAATGTTAATTTTAGAGTCTATCTACAGCACAAGATGCCAATCTAGATATACGCGGGTGTTTTTATAATAAGTCAATTACTTGGGGAAATAAAAGAGTGGACAATCCTGGCTGTCATATCAAGACGAGAGATGTATAATTATATTCTTATTCCATAAATTGAAACCACAGGAGAAAGTTTTCTGATTTAAATGCAAATATCTGAGTCAATGGTCGGCATTTCTGCTTTTACTGGTACCCGAATTTTTCACAGAATGCCGCATTTCACATTGAGAAGACATTTTTCTACACCACCTTTGTAATTAGAAGTTGACTCAGTAAACCGTCTCCTGTTTAACACGATACATACGTGAAGAATTGTATAAAAGTGAACTTGAACTGGGATACGGCGGATAAATTAAGACATCCCCTGATTATGCAAATGAAAGTTGCTGATGGCTTGTGCCATCTATCGAAATAAATAAAAACTATTCGATGATTTTGTAATAATTAAACGAATAGTTGATAGTTATTCCGATAGATGGCGAAAGCCATCAGTAATATTCAGTTGTACGATAAGGAGATGCCTTTTTCTTAACTATATATATATTTAAGGGAAAGTAAACACCTCTGCAATACTTATATTAAAAAATTGAACTATTTTGGACGTGTATGATTATTTTTAAGATAAAACAAATTTCTACTGCCCTCACTGCAATGATAAAATAATGAGAGGGCAGTACAAATAGTAGTAGGGTTCTCCAATGATGAGCCAATCCTTCTAATTTGTTTTGTTTTCATCGCAGTAAGGATGCTAGATCTTTGTTTTATTATGTGAATGAAATATGTATAGTTTGCAACATGGGTTTTTCCATGTAAGTTTTCTCTACGGAACTGTTTACACATATTCACAAATATTATTATATAATAAAAAAGACATATATTGGATTTAATAAAAGATCTATTTGCCAATATTTCGGTTGGCTGGACACCAAACCATTATCAAGGCATTACATTTTTGTATAAACAAACTCAGCGCCGCATAGTGTTATAATATCACAGTTGAAATAATTTAAAAAATACAAAGTAGGTGGGGGAAATTGTGCAAACAAAAATTATTATAAAAGTTGCAATCATCTACATACAATTCACAAATATAATATTTATTGATTTATCAAGAAATTGGGTTGGCCAAATATCACGGAGCAAGCTAAATAAACGTTTAGTTTATTTTTGCTCCACTAGATGGCACTCTGCCATCTAAAAAAGCACATGTGCTCGTGGTCAGGAGATACCTTCTTTATTTTTAAATATAATATTGTGTTCCTAGTATTAAATAACATAGGTAGCACATAGTTAACGTCATCTGTCCAATATTTGTAGAATTTCGTTATTTACATAACGTCTAGACTATCCTTCTTGGTATCACAGGTACCTATTAAAGTATACCCAACTCTAGAATTAAAGGCCATAGACGCATGCAATTACAATTACTACGACTTTAAATAAAAAAAGACATCCAATTACTAAAGAACACGCCACCCCAGCCATAATAAAAAACACGAGCAATTCTGTTTTAAAGGCTCATTAAGTTCATAACGGTTACAACTCCTTCACGTGTCAAATCAATGGAAATTAATATTTGATGGATCATTTTATTTCATTTAATTAAATATTTCTAATTTTAATTCCTTTTATTCCATTTATTAAAGTTCTTCTCTTCTTTTTTATTAATTTCTGAAAGGAAATTAATTTCTGCGAACCTTATATTTTTAATTTATTATGATTAATATCTTTTTTTTCTAATTACTTTTTGCAATGGTTAATAATAAACAGTTATCTAGTAAATTGAAATATTCTTTTGTAATTTTTATTTATTCTTCAAATAAATAAAAGATAGAATGTTTGATTTATAAATGGGATTAAAATTTTTAGGAAATTTAATATTGATTAAAAGTTAATTAAATATACAAGTAAATACAGTCGGTTGGTTCAATTTGAAAGAAATATGATACTTTATTCATAACTTCAGTTAAAATTGAAGTATGTAGTGGGGCAATGGTACACTCCGTAGCTTTTCAACAACATCGGCCTGGGTTCAAATCCCGAATTGAGCACTTTTTTTTTCTTTAAATGGTTACCGAAATTTTATTAATTGCATGGTATATCAACGATCGGAAAATATGTCTTATTCAAAATATTCTGAAATGGCGAGATAATTGCCATAATTTTTTATATACAAAACTATTTACATACAGTTGAACCTGTCTATACTGCCCCCTCTAAATAGCGCCTTCCTCTCTATAGCGCCCGATTTTAAACATTAAAATGTAAACATTTTACATTAAAATTGACCGGTCTATAGCACCCCCTATTTTGATGAGTTCCAAGAGGGGGCTCTATAGACAGGTTTAACTGTATTCATTTTAACTATTCTGTTGCAAGATTTTGCATAAAGATCAATTTTACATATCATTCAGATTTTTGACTGTTTTTCTATTTTAGTTAGGAAATTTATTGATGTTTTTAAACTGTCGATCAAATAAAATTTGCATATCATTCTGTTTGAAAAAGACGAACATTCTCATTGTTGAAATACCATGCAAAAAAACGCAATTTATTTTTCGATCCACAAGATAATCCGTTTTTTATTCTAATATTGAATCAAATGGATTGCGCGAAATATTTTTAGAAACCAAAAATATATTTCTGAAAGAGATAGAATCTGTGTTTAAATAGAGACTTCTATATCATTAGACTGTGTAAGGTTATGCTCCTTTTGTACAGGGAGCTCATCGACCTATCTATTAAATGGTTTTTCTACAATGCTCCCAATCCATCACCTAAATTGTCCAAGCCAAACTTTCACTTTTTCAACTCAGGGTTCTAGTCCTGCGCACCATTTCTGTTGACTTAGACTTTTTAAAGATACCGATCCAAATATGATTGATAAAACATTATCTTTATTGATTTACAAGAGAGAGAACAAAATAAAAAAAAACTTATAACAAAAGTAAATAAATAAACACCTATCTTCTTCTCACGGGTAGCGCCTATTTTCTTGTGAACTTACACACATACTCTGTGGAAACAATTAATTAATTAAACTTAAAATATATTTACAACAGATTTTCAATAGTTAGATTTAGTCTTCAGTGAATATCTTTTTTTGGTGGATTTTTATCATCACTTATAATATAGCAAACAAATTTAGTATATCACACAACGTGTTTATATTTATAATGGAAGTTATAGCTGAAGTTATTCAATTATATCCAGTAAATTGCAGTTTTGATGTAATGCATTCATTGAAATTATATTGTATTGGACCGTTGACCTTACCTTTTAGGATGTATTTGGAATACTGATTTCAGATTGCAAAGGATTTATATACAAATAGTTCTCAAATATTTAGTCATTTTACTAATCAAGAATTCATATAATAATAAATATCTCTTCTGTTATTAATAATTATACTCTAAATTATTTTTAGAAAAAATATATAACTATAAGCTCGATTGCTATATTTATTATGAATTTAGAATTATAATACATCAGTAATATTGTTTTTCATAAATAAAATATAATATTAATTTTCTAATGTACGCTTGTTTAAATTATATCATATTTATTTTTGAGAAAAATATATGTTTTTCCTATATATAATTCTATGATATATTATAATATTCTATGGAGTGTATAATTCACACACATTTGTTAATATATTTTAAGTTTAATTAATTTATTTGTTCCAACAAAGAGTATGTATGTAAGATCACAAGTAAGTAGAAAGGTTTCTCTTTGTTTTACAATTATTTTATTTCCAAAGCGCTATATCCCGCAAGGGATACTTGCGCCAAACAAGGAGAAAAGTTTATTTACATAAGTTATTTACATTATTAAACGCATGAAAACATTAGAGATCCAGATTTTGTAGAAAGTTTAGAATGTATTTACAAAATGAATTGAACTCTAAATATGATTTTTTATCGGAAATCAAATTGTTAAGTTCACAAACAACTAGTTCATTCTTCATTCTATAATCTTGAAATGGTGGGCAATCGATCAGTAGATGTCTTGAGGTTTGTTCCTCAATACCACAAAAACAACTTGAATCCTCCACTGCCTTTATTCTATTTTAAAAAAATTTGAAATATCCGTGGTTTGTAACAAATTGAGTATTATGAAAATTTGGACGAAGGTTCTTCTCATTGTTTACAATGTTATAAGTTTTTTTTTGTTCTCTTTCTTGTAAATCAATAATGTTTGATTAATCTTCTTGGAATCCGTATATTCAAGCAAAGCCAACAAATTATAGTAAAGTTTTTATATTTAGTATTTGTATATCATTTTAAGAAAGTGGAAAAGTTGGGCAAAAAACATTGTAGAAAAGGAAAACTTATAAAAACTGATTATCCTTTTAGTGGATTTCTTTTTACTGGAATTAAAATCTTATACAGGATTCAACAATATAGCCTCTTATCAAAATTAAACCTAATTGTACCTTTTTAATTTTATCGAGGACATTTTGTGAATTCAAAATATAGTCGTTTTTTATTTTCAATTAAGAACTTTCAGAAAAGTCCTAAATAAAATCAAAAACAATATATGTATCACATACAGTTTAGATATTTTAATAAAACAGGTAATATAAATACTATGGAGAAAATAAATATTGAAATAAAAAATATATTCAAATTAAAAGATTCATACTTCAATTATACGTATAAAATGCTTTTATGCTTCTATACATTATCTCGATTTACAATTTTAAATTAAATTAATAGAAAATGTTTAAAATCAATTTTAAATATAGTTGAAAAAATTATCAAAATTAAATTGAATATCAAACATTTTACAAGCTCTTTTTTCAATAGTTAAATGGTAAATTTATCTTAACTCTAATATTTCTAAAAATTAAAAAGAAAAATTCAAAAGAAGAAAGGTATAATTTAAAAGAAAAGAGACTTGATCAATTGAAAATAAAGCAAATGAAATGAATAATAAAAAGATTAAAAAAGCCTATATTAAGGAGAATGATTCTAATACAGCCCCCATCGCCATTTTTCCAATCAATTTATCGATCTACTCCGGAAAAAAAAACCTTTCAAACCAATCACAACTTCACTTTAATTATTTCTGACTCGCGCGCCGTTATTTTAGATTTAAATTCAAATAATTTTTGGCGTTTAAATTTGATAGTATTTTGTGCCTCTTTTCCAGAAGTAATGGTGGCTAAATTGAGTAGCGCTTGCGTAATTGGCACATTAACATAACAAAGTAATGGACAGAATCGATGCCTGTAGCGTGTAATTAAATGGACAGAGCCTTTCTATTCTATCAAAATAATTTAGGTATAATCGGCTTTAAGAACTTGGTTTGTTTGTTTTAAACCTTTTTGTAACCTAGTTCTAGAAACTGACTATAATTACTCAACCTTTTCTTGGATTAACGTCTAAGTTAAAGCGAATTTTCGAACTCATTTTATTTGCTATACATTTCCCTTATCTTTTGACAGCCTTTTTAAAAATTTACAAATGTGTCTCCAAGAATTATATTTTAAACTTTTATTAGAAGTTTGATGTAAAATAAATTGTCACAAAATTTTATCAGTGTTGAATATATTTTTAAATAAAAAAAATGACGAGAGAGATATCGTTTGGTATTAGAAAAAATATTGAATTTGTTATTTAAAGAAATTTAATTAAATTGATTTCGAAATATATTTTATCTAGAAAAATATTTTATACATCAATTACTTTCTTTCGAAAATATTTAAATTTATTTCATTTCAAATCTTGGTCCAATAATTTCTTTCTAGAAAGAGTGAAATATATTTATTTTATAATGTAAAGAGAGAAAAAAAGTTTAATAAAATAATTTTTACCATTTTTAGAGGAATTTTATCAATGGAATTATTTTTTATCGTTCCATTATATTTCCTGATAAAAAATTTGTTATTATGAATAGAAAAAAAAACTATTATTATTTTAAAGATAAATTATATTAAATAATTTTATAGGTTTTAAATTTACGATAACTTTTTTAACTTTAATGGTAATATTTTAAATTATTATAAAAAATACCATATATTACAATAACATCAATTTTATATGAATTTAAATAACATTTAAATTTTAATATCAACATTTTATTTGGATAAAAAAAAATTATTTAATTTTGAAACAATATCAGTGCCTTATACCTTTTAAGTTTCCATAAAAACACTTTGATGCTAATTGAAATTTGTCTTTTTTTATCCTTAAAGCTCTTTTTTAGAATATATTTTGACTTTATAAGGAGATTTCAAAATATATTTTTACATTTTAATGGTTAATGTTTAAGAACGACATTGCATGGTATAATACCAACATATCACGGGGCAATAACATTGTATTTCAGTATAATATGGATATTTGGAGTTTAACAATGGCAACTACAGCATTGTTAATTTACATTATACAGATGAACCTGTCTATAGCGCTCCCTCTAAATAGCGCCTTCCTCTCTATAGCGCCCAATTTTAAACATTAAACTGTAAACATTTTACATTAAAAGTGACCTGTATATAGCGCTCCCTCTCTATAGCATCCTATTTTGGTGAGTCCAAAGAGGGGGCGACAGGTTTAACTGTACTATGTATACATATAGGAAGGTACCTCTCCCTTTACTTATGCATCAGAACGATTACATTATGTCAATAACCCTAGTAAAAAACTTATATCGAAAAAAAAAATATTTTGAAAGTCATATCTAGATATACAATCTTATTAAGTTATATAAATAGTAGACTCTTTATGACTTTTTTTCTGTCTTAAAATGATAAGCAAACCTCATTGGTGTTGGGAAAATATTATATAGATTCGTAGACGAAGAAAAATCCTTTTTTACCTAAAGATATAAAACAATAAAAGAAGGACAGTCCTATCAAATAACCACTAGCCTACTAACAATCCAACAAAACTGCGCTATATAGACAGAGATGTCAATTTGCATAGACAATAGTAAAACTATATGCAAATCACAAGAGTATTGCATCGTAGAAATATCTGCAATTATCAATATCAACAATTTAAATTTCAAAACATCTTATTTCATTAATTATTACACTCGGCCTTTGTTAAAAGAACCGGATAAAGTTCTAATCACTTCTTATAAAGAACACCTTATACTCAATTCATAAAATATAATAGAGTATAAATCATGCTACCATGATATCGTTAACTAAGTTCAAATTATAGATAAACGCTCTGATAAATTCATAAAAATAAGCCTATTATCGGGATAAAAATCTATTCAAAATGACATATTAAGATTATTTTACAATAAAATATTAGTAGAGGATAAATTGTCTAAGAACGGAATATTCCGAATAAATAATAAAATTCTGTGACTATAATAGAAAAGAGGGACAATTTGACCACGAGCTCTCTGTGAGCAGGGAAATATGAACAAAGACATCCGCCCCCACAGATGACAATTCCATTTGACAGTGTTTCTCTCAAAAAGAAATAAATTAATTTTCTCCCAAAAGAATAAAACTATTATGTGTATCTGACATGTAATTCCCCTTGTCATCTTTCAATTATTAAACGTTATCAGCAATAAATTCACAAGATATAATTCCATAACCAAATACGTTTTCCATATTTTACTTTCTCTTGTTGACTCTTTTGAATCCGCGTATTTAAAATGTATTCATGCCAATATTTTCTTCTGAAGACTATTTTTGTTATCTATTTGTTGCTAAAATTATGGACTTAGAAATCTAAATGGAGTTAATGAAACGAATTTTAAATATAAATTATTAATTTTCCCACAACACCATTATTATTATTATTAAATTATAAGCTCTTCGCATTATATTTTTGTTTTATTAATTCAGTATACATGTATTAATATATAAAAATAGATAAGTAGAGGACATGTTGAGAGTAAACAATTCTGCGCGTTTCTGTGAAGGATTAATTTGTTGGTTGTTTTTGACCATTGTTGATTTCAAAATAAACACAGCAGGTTGTTTATCGAGGTGTGCCTATTTTATAGATTGATTAAAATTCAAGAATCTCTAACACCATTCTATCCTACTGACTTTTTTCTTTGTTCAATAGAAAGAAATATGCTGGAATGCTTGCGTTCTATAAAACAATATATGACATACAGTACTTGGAACAAAGACAATCTAGTCTATAGGAAATATCGAGATATTAATCATCGTTAAAAGATGGATTTGTTATATTAATATGTCGCAACAATTGATTTGAGGCACGTTAAATGGGGAGATAATTGTTGTTACGATGTCCATTGTTTTGGATATTATTTTATAGAAAGTTGTTACGGTGTTTCCATTGTTGCGAAGCATGCTCTATGGGAAGATGGTGAATACTCCGGTGTTTATTGTTGATGTAAGGATGTCCATTGTTGTGGATCGCTTCTTCGGCAGAATGTCGTTGCGAAAGTGTCCATTGTTTTGAATAATATTTTATAGGAAGTGTCTACGGTGTGTCCATTATTGAGATGCATGCTCTATGGGAATATTGTGAATTCTCCGATGTCCATTATTGAAAGGAACGCTCGAAAAGGAGATGGTTGATGCAAGGACGTCCATTGTTGTGGATCGCTTCCTCGGGAGGATGTTGTTGCTACGGTGTCCATTGTTTTGAATCAGATTTTATAGAAAGTTACTATGGTGTGTCCATTATTGAGATGCATACTCTATTGGAAGATTGTGAATTCTCCGATGTCCATTATTGAAAGGAGCGCTCGAAAAGGAGATGGTTGATGCAAGGACGTCCATTGTTGTGGATCGCTTCTTCGGATGGATGTTGTTGCTACGGTGTCCATTGTTTTGAATCAGATTTTATAGAAAGTTGCTACGGTGTGTCCATTGTTGCGAAGCATGCTCTATGGGAATATGGTGATTTCTCCGATGTCCATTATTTAAAGGAATGCTCGAAAAGAATATGGTTGATGCAAGGATGTCCATTGTTGATGATCGCTTCTTCGGGAGAATGTCGTTGTTACGATGTCCATTGTTTTGAATAATATTTTATATAAAGTTACTATGGTATGTCAATTGTTACGAAGCAAGCTCTTTTGGAAGATGGTGATTGTTCCGATGTCCATTATTGAAAGGAACGCTAGAAAAGAATATGGTTGATGTAAGAATGTCCATTGTTGTGTCCGCTTCTTCAGCAGAATGTCAATGCTAGTGTCCAATGTTTTGAATACGATTTTATAGAAAGTTGCTACGGTGGTGTCTTCATTGTTACGAAGCATTCTCTATGGGTGGATGGTGATTACTCCGATGCCCATTATTTAGAAATACGTTTTATGGGTATATGGAATTTTCTACAGTTATCATTGCTGTGAAGAATGTCTTATGTTCCTCATGTCAGAGGCGGCCATTTCTTTTGGAGTTAAGTCGGCCTGCCACTGAGTAGTGCTCCCAGTCTTAATGACAAAGGCAGACGCATTCTACTTCACCCATCATGATGGTTTCAAGCTTTACAAACTTGATACCCTAATATGATTGAGTGGAGATAAGAAAGAAGAAGAAGATGTCTTATGGAAAGATGTTGAATATTCGGGCTCTCGCTGTTGTAAAGGACGCTTAAAGAAGAATTGGCACTTGCAACGATGCCCATTGTTGTGAAGATCGTTTTATTAAAATATGCTGGTTGTTACGGTGTACATTGTAATCAAGCTTGTGAGGAGATAAAGGTAGAAAGGTCACAAATATACTTTTTGAACATTGGACAATCATTCGAAGCATAGGTTTCAACTATCTAAATTAATTGAGTATATCTCATGTTATGTTTAGTTTATCTCAAACTTCAACAGCAATACAAATTCACTTTCATTAAAAACCCCATAACTACCTATTCTAGATAAACAAATCTACCCTTTGTGCTTATATGCTATATCCCAAAATATGCAAAAAGGCTAACTTATGTGCATATTAGTTTCTTGTAGCTTAGCTTAGTTCACATCTTGTCTTAGTACGTTAAATCCAAATTTAGAGTATAATATGTAAAATGAAGCATTTCACCTCTGTTTAGTTTTCTTCCATCGATTCTGCGAATGATATGTTCATCAAAATAGATTTTTATGATTAAGTTCACTATTGTGGAATTTGCATAGCTGATTAAGAATTTAAATATAAGGTTCAAAACTGACAATTGACATCGAATTTCATTTAGAATAGAGAAATGATGTGATAGAATTAAATAAAACGTTAGAGAACAAGGTAATCTCTAAGAACTAAAATTATAGAACAATTTTATTCCATAGTTAATTTGTATAGTTATGTTGAATACTTTGATTTCCTTTTCATTTTCCCCTTTCTCCTTTGTTTAGGTTTCTTTTTTCCTTTTCTCCGTGAAAATGATGTATGGCGAGTCCATACAGGACGGAAATGCCCTAATAAAGCTGTTGATGTTGTTGTTGTAATGAATTAGAATCAATATATTATATACAAAACTTCTTGGTCTAATTCTGTATAGCATATGTAAAAAAGGGGAAGAGATATTCAATCTAATATAATTTATAGTTACATAAACATAGATATATATTTCGTAATATATAATTTAAAATATTACCTCCTTATATATAATGGAATATAAACATGGTAAAATATTATTTCATTTTATTCCATTATAGGAAAGAGTCAATTTTAATTTATTCGGCAGAATTATCAAACAAAAAAACTATCATATAAATTCAATTTATGCTTTAAATTAAATTAAATGAGAAGGGAAAATATGTTTTGATTCAAATATTTTATATTCCGTGATTATTACAAAATTTTAATTAAAATTCTATGTAATAATATTATATGTGTTTTTAAACATTGAATCAAATTTATTATTATATTAGCTTTGATTATTTTAAAAGCAAATATATTATGATATATAATAATAATTTAATTTTCAGGGAAGACAAAACTATATTATGGAAATATTTTAGAAAATATATATTAATATATTCTATTTTGGAATATTTGAGAGATATATTTCTATATGGAATATATTTTCGTTTTTGATTTGTTATATAATTTAATTTGAATATTTCTAAAATATATACATGTTGTGTTATATATATTTAATATGTAAACTAAAACTTTATACTTATTTTATATGATTATATTTATTTATTAGAGGAGAGACACACAAAAACACATTTTTTTAAATGTAATACATGTATTAATTACCAGCGGATGTGTACCCGGCTTCGCCCGGGTTTTATCTGAGTGAAAGTTTGCCTAACGAATATTATTGAAAATAATTTTCCGGAACATAGACTATTATGATAATAATATTCATTACATTATATTTTTTATTATATATTTATATAATACGAATGGCCCGGGCAACGCCCGGATTTTACCCGAGTGCGTATATATTTTAAAAACGTTTTAATTCAAATACTATTCGTTACAATTATAAATTGGCGCCATGGATGTCACTCTTGTGAAACGTCCCGTTCCAAACTGTGTGTTTTTAAAATGTTTTAATTAAAATACTATTCGTTACAATTATAAATTTGAACGATAGGCTCATTATTTCTTTATACCGTTATTATACCGTTATATTATATATATTATATTTATTATATATGTAATATTGTGTTGAGATCCTGTCGACTCTCTGTAATAATAGGTTGGGGTTCTGGTTGACTCTTGTAGAACCTCGTCGACTCTCGCTATAAGTTGTGGCAACCGAGGGTCAAACCTGTAGTAACCGAGAGGGACAGTCAGGGGGTGGAGAGTTTTCCAATACCTCTCTGCACCTTGTAGGATCTTTAACAGTTCTCACAGGGTACAGGCAGTCGTGGTCGAGGCAGAGTGGAAAACTGGGGAATGTCCACACACACAAAACGAAGCGACACAGTTGAAAGAAAGTTCCTTGAATAGATAAAAAGTCGAGCCAAGAGCAAAGATGGAGATCGAGAAGGTTTCTTACTGTTTTACATGGTCGATGAGTTGGTGACAACCGGCGACACACGGATGGGGAACTGACTGGAACTGACTGGAACTGACTAACTCTGTTGCTAAGGCCGGTCTTATTTATACCACTTTTTGGACCAGGAAGGGGACCAGGAAGTATTGCCTTTCTGCACGTGTCCGTAAATCGACACTGGCACCAGTCTGTTGGCTTCCATCTATCTTTAGAAGTTACTTTGTGATTCTCTCTCTGGCTCTTAACTCAGCTTTTAATCTATTATATATTTTTATTTATTCATCCTCAGTACATTACATTTGGTGATGCAAGGAGACATGTCAATTATGCATATAATTAGTTATAGTTTATAATTAGTTCTATATACAACATGACAATCTTGTTATAAATTACATAATATAGGGTTATTGGTTTAAATTATCATAGATGGGCCCCGTGAGTGAAAGGGTTTATCCGGGTTTAAGCGGGTAAAGCCTCTCTAACACAGGTAAGTAATTAAAATTTCTTTTAATTAATTAAAACTGTGAGGGTAAAGGGCTATAACAAGATGTTTATTTGGCTATATCTGAAAATTGTAAAATAAAACTTAGGTTTAATTTAAAAGTTATGATATTCATTATAAAAGAGAACTGTAGATAAAACCTTTGTTTGCTAAAAAAATAATGATGATAACAAATGATGTTCTAAAAGATTGTTGGCGGGCGTTGGAAAGGGTTAGGGGTTGAAGAATATGCAATTGTAAGTGTTGCACAGACAATCAAATACTGAGATCCAGGTGCAAAGCGAGGATATAGACTTGTGCGTCTTCCTAGGCAATGTTTCACCTGTGATCCTGTATAAGGTTACAGTGCTTTGTCACAATTGTAGGGTTATTGGGTTGAAAAGTTGTTGAAGAAAAGAATTAATATGATTGAAAGGGGTGGTAGAGCCATGCGATAAGTAGAATTGTTGTAGCGACAGTAGGTGGTCTGACTTGACTTGAAATCAAAGGTTGATTGTGGTCCGCTAGAGCTGAAAAAAATTGAAAGTTGGAAAAAGTGAACGCTTTGTGCATGCGTTGGTGATGTGCTCTGCGGATGATTGAAATAAACTTTTGAAACGTGTTCAGACCAAAAAGTCGAGACTTGTACTTCTGGGGAACGGTGTTTTCAAAGAGTTTGTTGAATTACGAAATCAAAAGGAAAATTGTCAAGCAGTGCTGTCGTTTCTACTATGGTTCGAAGCAATGGCTGAAATAGGTAGTGAAAAAAAGTATAGGGAAGTGATTAGTAAGTAGGATTATTGAAAAACGATTGTTGTATGCCCGGTAGTTGCTGATAAATAAACATTGTCATATAATAAAGTTATTTAAACAAAAATATAGTGAATAAAAAGATAGAAATATGATTGCGGATAACAACAGTATAAGGGGATAAGATCAAACATGTAATATACAAAAGACATAATAATGAATTAGCAAAATATAAAAGATATAATAATGAGAATTAGTAATATATAAAAGATATAATAATGAATTAAAAATGATTATTGAAAGAATTAAATGTTTTGCCATACTAAAATAATATCATGAAGAATAAAATTGTTAAAATAATGTTGGAATAAAAATTTGATTATAATTGAAAAGTAAAAAAAATAAAAATAAAAATAATTATTCAAGATTTTATACAAAAATATAATATAATTAAAGGTTATTAATGATTAGATAATATAATATAAATGTTAAGTAGTGAAAAATGGAACAAAAATTGTCTCTTCTGAAGAAAAGTTACAACTGTGGTGTGTAACTAGGTCATATCCCTTTGGTAACATCGGTGTTTCTATGACTCTGAAACTGGGAATATGTGAAATGATCTTTTCGTTTGTCCTCAATGCTGGTATGTAGAGAATGATTTCTCTTTTGCGTGCTGGGGTATAGAAAAACAAAGACATATAGCATACAAATATAAAATAAATGATAACTTGTTTGATTCTTTTAAAAAAAAAATGGATTGCATTGACGAAGATGATTGTAATATATAACAATAAAGGGTTAACATTATAAAAGATGGCGTTCTAGTTTAGAAAAAATATTCCATACTGGGCGTGCAAATAATGTAAAAGTTGTAAAACACACAATGATAATTGAAGATATAAAGTTTAATGATATTTCAATATTAAAATTCAAATTAATAAGTGAATTGGGTAATGATTGGTAAGTCAATTAGTTATAAGTGCTGCACTCTATCCATTCTGCGAGCTGGACCACGAGTTTCAAGTACAGGCGGACTGGGCTGGAGGTGTCATTTTAACATGGCGGTTGCAATTGGTGTCGATATCCTTTGATGCCGACCGAAATAGCTGGGTTGTTTATTTACGTAGGCGGTCCTTTGTTGCCGACCCTTTGTTGCCGACTGGCACATGATCCCATGTCTGGTCTACGTCCCGAGTTGAGTTGTCTTCTCTTGCCTGTTTGAAAATAAAATTTTTCTTCTGTTTGAAAATATAGTTTTCTCTGTGTTTGCAAGCGCTGTGTCTCGACGATGTTGCGGACTTGTAAAAAATGTTATTCAATGATGTCAGGTTAAATGTGAATAAAAGTGCGACTTCAACGTAGACACGCTTTGGTGAGGTGTCACAGGCATGAAGGCGTCTTGGGCCTGTTAAGTGAGAAAAATTGTTGTGGTGCGCTGTGTGACACTTAGTAAGTGGATTGAATAGAAAGGTGTCACGTGAAGTCTGTTCTTGGTACAGCATCTAACTTGTTTCCGAAAAATAACAAATTTATTAGTCAGGGGTGGTTGTTGTACGAGACACATCGAGAATTTTCAGATTGTTATAGAGGTGGTATGTTTATCGTGAAGTCTTTGTGTTCGCGACGATATGGAGCTCGTGTGGCTCGAAATTGGATGTTGTTAAATCGCGCGTTAATAGATGTGGCCAATTGGAGAAAGTGATGGGGGAGTGTGTTGAAGTTCGTTCCGAGAGATGTGTGAATTATTAATAATTATGCATGTAAAAAGAAAAGGACGAGGGAGTGTAGCTATGTTGGAATTTTTTAACTTGTTTTGGGGAAGGACAGTTACATTTCTAGTTGTGCTTTTGAAGATAGTGTATCTTTCGATTTTTGTATTTTTTTTTAAAAATGCGTTTCACCTATGTTTATTAAAATTTGAATATTTTATTTTTAAATCCTTGCTTATGTTAGTGCGAAAATTATACTTGTAAAAGGGTAATGGCGTGATAGTGACTTATAATTTGAATGGGGCGTGTACATAAAATAGTGAACATAACAATGATTTTTGCAAAGTTTTGTGTATTTAATTAAGACATTGGTGTTTTTTGGTATAAAAATAAGGTATTAATAGAAACACACAAATAAGTTTAGAATTATGATTCGAGTAATTTAAATATAATATGATTTTATGTAAAATTGAAAGTAATGAATTAAAATTTAAAAGTTGCTTAAAATAGTAAAAAATGATAAATGAGGGTGTTCAATATTTAAAATTTGAATTGAAATGCTATAAAAATGGTAAAATTTGACTAAAAAATGATTACAGTGAAAATAAACATAAAATATATGGAGAATCAAGTTGTTAGCATGAAGAGAGAGTTAAGTAGATTTTTTTAAAAACTCACAGTTTTTTATGATTGTTCAGTCAGGAGACTTGGTCTTTGGTTGTTGTCCTGATGACGTGGAAGGCGTGCCATGTAGAGCTTGTAGAAGCTTGTGACTTCTGTTTGGCGATGGTGGCATGTCGTCTGGATGGTTGCGTTGTAAGGTCGAAGGTGGGTAACTTCTCGCCAGCTTATTTTGCGGGATGTTCGGCTGTGTCGTTGGGGGGAAGATTGCTTGGTCGTTTCGTTGAAATGGCGTGCTTGTTCCTCCATCTTGCTTCTTGGCTCTTCTATCTATCTGGACAGTCTTTTTACCTTCTTCGTTGTGGTCTCCTTCGTTGTGGTAATCCTGTCGACTATCTGTAATATTGTGTTGAGATCCTGTCGACTCTCTGTAATAATAGGTTGGGGTTCTGGTTGACTCTTGTAGAACCTCGTCGACTCTCGCTATAAGTTGTGGCAACCGAGGGTCAAACCTGTAGTAACCGAGAGGGACAGTCAGGGGGTGGAGAGTTTTCCAATACCTCTCTGCACCTTGTAGGATCTTTAACAGTTCTCACAGGGTACAGGCAGTCGTGGTCGAGGCAGAGTGGAAAACTGGGGATGTCCACACACACAAAACGAAGCGACACAGTTGAAAGAAAGTTCCTTGAATAGATAAAAAGTCGAGCCAAGAGCAAAGATGGAGATCGAGAAGGTTTCTTACTGTTTTACATGGTCGATGAGTTGGTGACAACCGGCGACACACGGATGGGGAACTGACTGGAACTGACTAACTCTGTTGCTAAGGCCGGTCTTATTTATACCACTTTTTGGACCAGGAAGGGGACCAGGAAGTATTGCCTTTCTGCACGTGTCCGTAAATCGACACTGGCACCAGTCTGTTGGCTTCCATCTATCTTTAGAAGTTACTTTGTGATTCTCTCTCTGGCTCTTAACTCAGCTTTTAATCTATTATATATTTTTATTTATTCATCCTCAGTACATTACATTTGGTGATGCAAGGAGACATGTCGATTATGCATATAATTAGTTATAGTTTATAATTAGTTCTATATACAACATGACAATCTTGTTATAAATTACATAATATAGGGTTATTGGTTTAAATTATCATATATATATATATTACACGTTATTTGTTTTCTTGGCCGACTGTTTTACATATGGTGTTATCTTAAAATTGCTTGTTTTGAATATTTTTTAGATTGAGATTATTAGCTAGTATGTAAAAAAATTAACTCTGTTGAAATTTAATTTTGTATTTATATATAAATAAAATTAACTCTGTTGATTTTTTTTTGTATTTAATCGATAACAGCGAAGTTACGCATGTTAATGTTAGGGAAAAATATTTTGATGTTAAGCAAAACCTGCTCCATCTCGTTTTACATAAATGTTGAAAATTTGGTCGAAATTGATGCATTGTAACGAAAGTTTTTAGTGAACAACACTTATGAAATTTGCATTTTATTAATATTTTATTGATATAGATACAGAACCTCTATGTTATTGTGCCGATATTTCTTTTAAATCATCACTTATACATATTCTCACACTATTCTACATATTCCTCTCGCGTACGTCGTTTTCTTGATTAATCAAGAATGGGTATTTGGCCAATTCTGGAAAAAATTAGAAATCAACGAATAGTTGATATTTATTCCGAGAGATGGCGCAAGCAATCAGCAACTCTCAGTTACACGATCAAGAAATGCCTTAACTTCTTTATAAGTCTTTCTATATCTATCTGTCTATATTGGGCCAATAGTATTTTCTCTTAAAATTTGTTTAGGTTTAGCAATTCCTTAATGAGTTTATTGAGCTAGGTCTGAAATATTTCCCCCCAAGATTTCTTTGTGTATAAAATACTCTTTCTTTTTAAAATAGGTCTTTTTTTGCATTGAATTGGTATCTAATCATATCTTTATATATGGAAGGAACTTGTCTTCCACTTCTTGTGATTGCAAGTCTTGATTCCATCCACAGAAATCTTACAGGGAGATTCAATTTGGGTATGAACAGCTTATATCAGATATATTAATATAACGCCATCAAACAGCTTTAGCAAGACTATATAGTGGCCATATAAAAAACCTTAAAATATTAAAATGGACAAAAAAACCTTCAATAACTGCTTGAAATGCAATAGTGCGGAAGCTTCTCCAGAACATATCATGCTCAGAACTGACAATAGAGGACCTATTTTCCAGGCATATAACTACCATCACAAAATTGGAGAGGAGTGGACTTCAGGAATTGGTTTAACCATGGAGATAAGCACCACCACCACAATCAATAAACAATCCAGAACCAGAAGTTGTACTTTTCTGGTATATTTGGCTATAAGTAGTACTTCTAGGTCTCCTTTTGATAGGCATATTGGCCCGAAAGCTTGAAAATAAAAAGAATAGTTAAAAGATACCTGGTTTGTTTATTGAATATTTTAAATTGTAAATACAGCGATGAATTTGTATATATATCAATCTGATGTTTTAGTTTAATATCTTCTATGAAACGACATTTGAAAATTATCCCGCATTAGTTTTTTTTCAACGAAAAATCAAATTTTATTCCAAGGAGAAATAACGATTATTTCTAACCTTAGGGATGAGGTATGAATGGATATATTGTGAGGGATGGGAATCCTTGGACACTTTTATTTTTCCGTTTATCATTACTCTTCACAATTCATCCATTCATACCTCATCCTTTAGGCTAGAAATAATCGTTATTTCTCCTTGGAATAAATTTTGATTTTTCGTTGAAAAGAAACTCATGCGGGATAATTTTCAAATGTCGTTTTACAATCACAAGCCGCATTATATTGTATTATCTTCTATGGTTGTTTCTTGTTCTGGTAGATTCCTTGAAGTACTTGGAAGTTCCATTCATGGAATCTTAATCGAGGTGATATTCAAATCAATATCTATGTTCTCTTCTTCTTCTTCTTTCTTATCTCCACTCAATCATATTAGGGTGTCAAGCGTCTAAAGCTTGAGACTTTTGATGGTGTCTGTTTGACAACCATCATGATTAGGTGAAATAGAATTCGTCTGCCTTTGTCATTAAGACTGAGAGCACTACTCAGTGACAGGGAACTGACTTAGCTATTGTTGGGAATCTTTTATGGTTCAGACAAATAACAAGTTTACTTACAGCTGAAGTGGTTTTAAAGAATTAGGCGATTTTACCTTTTATGAAAGTGTTTTAAATTTATTATTTCCAAAGAGAGAGAGAGAGAAAAAAAGACAATTAACAATTACACTTACTAATTATGTAAACAAAACCAACACTCTTTGTTCTCGTTTTTATATTACAGTCAGTCCAAAAGTTTTTCAAGATCATTGATTTACTATTTTTAAAACATTTTTTTCCAACATCTATATTTATGAAAAATAGTACAAATGTGACATTGTACTGGGATAAGGTGTATAAATTATGAAAAAGGCATCTCCTTATCGTGCAACTGAAAGTTGCTGATGGCTGATGGTCCGTGGTTAGCTTTTCTTGATTAATCAAGAATGGGTATTTGGCCAATTCTGGAATAATTAAAAATCAACGAGAATAGTTGATATTTATTCCGATAGATGGCGCAAGCCATCAGCAACTTTCAGTTGCACGATAAGGAAATGCCTTTTTCATAAGCTATATTTATGTTAAAATCTTGTAGTAAATATGTAGGACTTAGATGCATATTCCTAATGATAAAACCATCTGTGTCAGTATTAACAATCTTGAATAAATTTGGAGATAGTGTCTCTAGAATGATGAATCTTTTATTGTTATTATTTGGTGTCAACTTGCTTTCCATTTCAGTGTTTGTAAATAAACAATTATGCCTTTCTTAAAGTCAAGACCTTATTCTTGTTATCAGCATATTTCTCATTCTTTCTTTATAGGCTTGATTATGATTACTACATACGTCACTTCTTTATCCATAATAGAATCATTCTCATTTATATCACTTAGCTTAGACGAACGAGAAATGCTCCTCAGGGAAATAGGCCTTGAGGGACTCTCTTTGGAGCTTCTGTTGAATGAGGTGGTGAGAAACAGAGCTGGAGCGTTTGCGTTGTTCAAATTTTGGAAGACGGCTGAAGAGAAGGGGAAAAGCTATACACATAATCTAATTGATGTAAATAATTATATGTAAATAATCTTTGACAGGATTAGAATGACGAATCATGTATGGGACTTTGATTCCAGTAAAAGGCTTGTTGCTGCTGTTGTATATAGTCACAGTGTATAAAATACTATACTATACCTACTACAGAAATCCCTCGTTATCACGAACTCGGATTATACGAACTCTCGGTTTGCGCGAACCGTTTCTTTTCCCCCGTTAAATTTCAATGCTTTCCAAAGAGATTTTGCCGGTTAAGACGAAATATTCGGTTATGACGAAATACGAATTAAATTTAGCCCCCAGCAGAACTAATCAATCGGTTAAAACGAATTCTAATATGTTATAATATGTAATATAAATAATAAAAATATATTCTGTGAATAATCTGTGTAAATCGAGCTCTCAGAAGAAAAAGGACTTATTTCTATTTGTTATATCTTTTTTATAACCGACTAATTGATTGTATTATAAAATAATGCGCTTGAAATAAAAATTATTAAATTCTAAATAATCGAAGTGTGAATTGTTTGAGCTTCCATAAAAAAACCTACATAAACATGTCATCTAAACCGCGAAAAAAAAGCGCCATTGATCTTGCCTTAAAAAGGAAAATTTTGGACGAAGTTGCACGTGGAGTGTTATCTAAGTTGCAAATTGCCGAAAATTTTCAAATTGCGAAATCCACATTATCAACCATTCTAAAAAACAAAGAAAAAATAGATTCGGCTGTTGCCTCAGGGTCTTCGAGCTCTTCAAAACGACTTCGAAAAGCATCCCATCAAGACGTGGAAGATGAGCTTTTAAAATGGTTTAAAAAAAGTAGACAAAATAATATTCCTGTATCCGGCGCACTTGTCAAAGAAAAGGCAAAAGAAATAAGTGTCTCATTGGGTGTGGAAAAAACAGCTGATTCGTTTTCACTTCCAGAAACAATGCTTGATGAGCCTGAAGAATGGACCAAACTCCTTTCAGCTACAAACCCAGCTGAGACTTTGACTTTCCTGGAGTTTGTTGCCCTGGATGAAGGGTTGGAAATTTGCGGTTCACCCGAATTAGAAGAAAAGAAGAAGAAGAAACAGAAGACGATGAGGTGAAAGAAGAGATAATGATGCCTACTAGAGGGGAAGTAATCGCGGCCCTCGAAACCCTCCAGAAGTTGTCCAATACCTCTGCGGATATTGATGTTCATTTTGAAGATGACCTGGATAAAATAAGAAGGGAGTGTCTGAAACAGTGCCCAATCAAATACCACCAAAAAACTATAACAGACTTTCTGAAGCCTGCAGAGAAAACCCAGATATAGGATACTCTATGCATACTGCATATGCTGCATACACATAAACATTGTATGTACCAAGTATATTATGTAAGTTGTTTCTTTTGTTGTTCTTTTTTATTTGTGTTTTAAAATAAACTTATATTCTCATGTTATTGCCTTACATTGTGATTATATTATCCATATTGTCTTTTAAAATAAAATACTTTATGTACATACATATACATATATAATTGTTGTTCCTTAAAATTATAAAATATTTTCATTAATATTGTTTTCAAATAAA
Organism: Cordylochernes scorpioides; assembly: GCA_030710605.1. Lineage (NCBI taxonomy): Eukaryota > Metazoa > Arthropoda > Arachnida > Pseudoscorpiones > Chernetidae > Cordylochernes > Cordylochernes scorpioides. The sequence continues at coordinate 9,232,730 of CP092871.1, read as the reverse complement.
TTTATTCGTTATTCCTCAGAAATGTAGTTTTCTTACTCATCAGTAGTACATAAGTACAACCCCCGGATACCACGAATTCAATTCGTCTAATACGAATTCGGTTTATACGAATTCGGTATATATTTTTTTAAGACGAAAAGGGTATTTCGTTCTCCCGTTGAGTTCGTCTTAACGAGGGATTACTGTACATATATGTTTCTCTCTGTATTCTTAGTTCTCTTCTCTTACTCTGTAAACTGGCGAATCCTATATAGGACGAGAGGTCCTCAATAAAGGCTTTTGTTGTATATCACTAATCTTATTCCTTATTGTCTCGAAAAAAAAAAACATTAATGATGGTGTTTTTCCAATATATGGGTATCTGAATCCCATTATCTGAAACTATTTCAATGGGAAATAGATAGCTGGCAAATATTACTTTTGATTTTGAAATTATAGTTTCGAAGAGAAGCATCATTTATTATAATTGATTTTAAGAATTATATGAATAATAATCAATATAAGTGCCAAATATATTTTAAATCATTTGTAATATGATGTACTAGCGCGCCATCTGTTATCAAAATTCGAAACTATTTTAAACGCGTAAGATTCTTTTTGAAATTAAACAATTTCTACTGCCCTTACTTCAATGGAAAATTTTAATTTAAATATTTTTCATTGCGGTAAGGGTAGTAGAAATTGTTTAATCTCAAAAAGAATCTTACGCGTTTAAAATAGTTTCGAATTTTGATATTTTGAATCAATTGTTCCTAGTAAGTCTACGCCTACTTTATACCATTGGCCTTGGATGAATTGGTGTGTGGTTGTCATATGAAGGGTGGTCATGTCGTAAAGACTGATTGACTTACTAAATGTAACACTTCTTTATAATGTGAAAAAATAGTAAAAAAGAGAAATTGTACGGGGAACAGGTGAATAAATCAAGATAAATACATCTACTGATCGGTCAATTGAAAGTTGCTGAAGACTTTCGCCATTTGTCTGAATAAATGTCAACTATAAAATACAATATAATGCGGCTTGTGATTGCAAAACGACATATGAAAATTATCCCTCATGTGTTTCTTTTCAACGAAAAATCAAAATTAATTGTAAGGAGAAATAACGATTATTTCTAACCTTAGGGATAGGGTATGAAAGGATGAATTGTAAAGTAAATGATAAACGGAAAAATAAAAGTGTCCAGAGATGGGAATCAAACCCACAGTGTTCCGTTTACCGGGCAGATGCCATGTCCAATAGGCTACCATGAACATATTTTCCCATTCGTAAATAATACATAAAGTAATTTAAAATATCAAATATTTGTTTATTTTCAATCATTGCCCTCAGAATTGGCCAAATACAAGCTCTTGATTGATAATATTTAAAAAGGCTAACTACGTACGCGCTTCAGGCTGTTGGCCCTCGTCAGCGTTGGGCCAGCTATACCTCAATTACCAAAAAAAAAAAACTGGTCACGCACGCACTTCTGGCTTTAACTTACCGTTAATGATTTTTCAGGATTCCTGAATGACCAGACCTTTGGTTGTTGAGGTACAGCTTGCACCACACTGACGATCCAACAGCCCGAAACGCGTCCGTGGTTTTCTTGATAATAAAGAATGGGTATTTGGCCAATTCTGGAAAAAATTAGAAATCAACGAATAGGTGATATTTATTCCGACAGATGGCGCAAGCCATCAGTAACTCTCAGTTACACGATCAATAAAAGCCTTAACTTCTTTATAAGTCTTTCTATATCTAACTGTGTATATTAAGCCAATAGTATTTTCTCTTGAAATTTGTTTAGGTTTAGCAATTCCTTAATGAGGTCTATGAACTAGGTCTGAAATAATTTCCCCTAAAATTTCTTTGTGTATAAAATTATCTTTCCTTTTAAAATAAGTATCTTTGGCATCTGAAAAATTAAAGAAAATTCTTCTGACTTGTGGTCTTTGGCAATGTAAAAGAGTTGTCCTTTTAACGTCATCTTCCCTTATTGAAATATACCGCTCACCAATTCATATATTGAATATGAATTCATCCAATGTTTTATTGTTGCATCAATTCTAATACACCCTACATTTATTCAAAATATTCTATGATATTTAATATTTATTTAAAACAGATTATTTAGATATCATTTTTATAGTTTCATTCCTTTTGTAATATTTTATTGTACATACGATCTTGATTGGAGCGAGAGAGGACCTAGACGAAGACTGCGGATCACGACCTACGAGGAAGACAACAAATAAATAAACACAATAACTTTAAAAGGTAATTTTTTTTATTTACTTTTCTTTATTTACTTTAAGTATGGAAACCCGCTCAGTGTATAACACCAAGAAGGAAGAAACCAAGGTCGATGACCCTTCAAAGCTGCAACTTGGTGCAACAATATTTATTTGGGGCATTATGGTTTATCGGTGATGGAGACAAATTATATTATAAATATAATAATAAATACTATAAATATTATATTTACATATTTATATAATATGGATATAGAGGTAGTACTCCAGGATCTCCGTGTTGAAGAGCATGTTAGCCCGAAAGCTCGAGAAATGAAAGAAAAGAAACCAAATCCTTGAATTCTTATTGATTATATCGAAATGTAGGAGCAAGGAAGAATGTTTAATATAGATGTATATTCAAATATAGTTATAGTTATATAGTATAGTTATAAAGTTATATGCTGTAAATAGCTCTAAATTTCTGTTCTTAACTGTGATGTTCACTAATATTCATTATAGGGTAATTAAATCGTTAACTAACTGATAAATACGTTAATAATTTCTATTATAATAACTAAAATCATATTAATAATTACTGTAAAAGCTCCCAAACTTGTGTATGCATGCAAATATCCAAGACGGATATCTCGTGCTTTGTAAATGATAATAAATAAATAAATATAGGAAAATTTACATATTTATATATATATAATATATATGTATATTCATATATTATATTTATATTTTAAAATATGTATTTATTTTCATCATTGAATCTATCCTATTTAAATTCAATTTTGAAAAAAATCTATATTTTAAAATTGTTTATATTTGCAACGTATCAAATTTAATTTTCCTAAGAAAAAAAATAAAAACTTAATTTATACATCGAATATTTTTTTTTCTTCATCTTTTCTTTCCTTACGGGAAAATAAAATCAGAAAATGGGGGGAAAAAAGATAGAAAGAAAAAAAAAAAACGGGGAAGAATTTATTACAATATTTTTTTTTCCTAGAAAAAAAAATCGTATTTAGGAAACTAAAATAGAAAAATCTATTTCTAAAAAAAATACATTCTATTGCGAAATTTAATAGATGCTTAATAAAAGAAAAAATCGTTTAAGTGTACGAGATTTTTCAATTATAACATTATAGAAAAATATTTGTTTTATATAAAAAAAATCATAAAAACTCTATAAAAATGATTCTTCAGCAAGAAATATTTTATTTAAATTTTAATGAGGCAGTTTGAATAATGATCGTGTGCTTTTTTTTTTCCAAGTTTATCTTTTAGAAATAATTTCGTCGTTTACATTAGATATTTAAATTGGATTTTTCGAGCAATATTTCTCCATTTCTCCGCGGTTCTACCTAATTAATGGAGCTTTTCTTGTCTCTCCCTGAAAAACACAATTAAGAAAAAAAAATTGAAATAAAAAAATATATATATAGTAAAAAAAAATATCAATTTCACAAATTAAATAGCAAATTTTTCATCTTTGAATTAAAGAATATTTTGAAATTATTTAATGGGTTTTAAGTTAATATTATTTTATTTCCGGTTGATTTCACTAATTAAATTTTTATCTTTTTTCTATTCTTTGTGTTTTAAATAATTAAATAATTTGATTTAGAATGAGTTGATGTTTTTGTTGAAGATTTACGTATGAAGTTTTCTACCAAAATATATTTTTATAATTTCTAGTATAATATTTAATGTTATAATTTGAACAGTATCTTTGCCTTTTTAATTAGAAAAATTTAAATAATTATAAATTATTTTTCTGAATGAAGATACTGTTCAAATTATAACATGAATAGATTGGATCAGAATCATAACATTATAGAATGGATCAAAATATCATATATTTTACCAATATTTCAGTTTGCTGAACGCCAACCTTTATCAAGGTGTTATAACATATTAATGTTTGTCAACAAGAAAAAATATATATTTAAAACTATTGATATATCGCAAATATTCAACAATTAAAAGACTATCAAAATAATTTAGGATATCGATATATTTATTTCATAGGGAACGTGTGTATATCTGAAAAATTCAATAAATTCTATTATTTCTATATAACTCTCTAAAAATCAATGTGAAAATGGTCGTTGAGGTACAGCTTGCACCACGCTGATGAGGGCCAACAGCCCGAAACGCGTCCGTGGTTAGCTTTTTTTGATTAATCAAGAATGGGTATTTGGCCAATGCTGGAATAATTAAAAATCAACGAGAATAGTAAATTTCAGTTGCACGATAAGGAGATGCCTTTTTCTTTTTCTAAAAATCAGTTTTACTTACTATTCTCAACGCTTAACTATTTTATAATTTTAATATATTCTACTTTGAAAAAGGTCTTAATGTTATTTCCTTATATGTAAGTTTATATTTCAGTTTCATTCTAAATATAATCGGCTGTTATCATAACCTTTATTCAGCCAATCAGCTTCGAGTTTATTATCCAATCAGCGTGTAGAGTCTTTCTTTAGCTTGGCGTATTTGCAACCAAATTCTATAATAAATATATCATTCAAGTTCGATTTTAGGAAGTTCCTTTTTTTATTTTTATAATAGAGGATCAGTGGTAGAGTGGTCCAAACCTTTGGTTTTCGACCGCTACGACCCGGGTTCAATTCCCGCATTGGGCACTGTTTTATGATTGAAAAAAAATTCTCCAATGGCCCCCCGATTCTTGCAAAGATCCAATCCCACCAGCGAGTGTAATTAACCAAACGAAGCTCTGGCGCATTTTCAAGTGCAAAGTCGAACTGCTTTTCACATGTGTAGACATATGGTGCACTTACAGTAAAAGCAGTTGCTTACTTCTACATACCATGATTATCATGGCCTATACCACGTGTACTAAGGATAAGCAAAATAAAATTTATAATATTTAACACACTATTCTTAAAATATTATTTTAAAGTTGCTATTTATATGTTATTTTGATGTAAAGGTTATTTAATTTTTAATTATCGAGATCTAACTCTTGTTTTTCTTATTCTGTCATATTTATTGGAATGAAAATACTAGTCGAATATATTGTATATATCTCTATTTATTCATAATCTTAAGATACCCACCTGCCGAAATTCTAGCTTTATAGATCTTACGATTTCAAACAAAAAATCAATAGGTTTGGTATAAAACTGGAAGACGACTATATTGACGCACATTTCAGATCACGTAGCAATAACCTTTGACATTTATCACAATTTTAACAGGCAAAGGACAGTTCAAAACTCAAAATGGAAATTTATAGAAAAAGATGCTGATTGGAAAACATTTACCGAAAAAATAGCAATACAAGACGTAGATAATATTATCACCATGATAAACCACGCGTCAAACATCAAAGATATTGACAACATTGTAAAGACTCTCACACAAATAATTAAAGAGGCAGCTTATCTGTCACTAAATGTCAAGACAAGAAGCGGAAATCATAAAACAAATACATACTGGTGGGATGGGAAGCTGGAGAAAATGAAAAACGATTTCCACTATATTAGAAATTTGTATTACCGACATGGAAAGGTCCTTGAAAAGACCTATAAATCAATGAGAAATAAATATTTAAATAAAAGTAAAAAGGCAAAAAGAGCGAGTTGGAGAATTTTTATAGAAGAAAGTCATTCAAATAACTCATTTGGTAATGCTTATAGGATATTCAAGTCATTGAGATCGAAAAATAGAAATTTAGGATTACCACTAATAGATAATTTACCAGATCATTTAAAGACCGACAAAATAAAAAGTTTAATGAACGATCTATTTCAGGATGATATTGGAGGTTTGGATAAAGATGATCATATTTTGATTAGAAATTATACGCCTAAATATAAAAATAAAAGTAGTGTTTATATCGAATCTAAGGAAATAGAGGAAACAATTTTAAAAACAAATATTAAAAAAGCACCGGGCCCTGATTACATTAGTAACAATATGATTAGACAGGCTAAAATAAAAATAATCCCAATTCTGCATAAATTATTCAATAAATGTATAGAAATGGGATATTATCCGGATGAATGGAAAAAATCATTCTTAAAAATAATTCCAAAACCAGGCAAAACGAATTATGAAATAAATAAAAGTTATAGACCTATATCATTGACATCTAATCTATCTAAAACATTTGAGAATATAATAAAAAATAAATTAAGTAACTATTATTTAGAGAATAATTTAATGAGCTCAAGGCAGCATGGTTTTATGAAATCTAGATCAACAATTACTGGAATGGATAAAATTATAGAAACTATATTGAAACATAAACAAAAAGAATTGACTTCCTTGATAGCTATAGATATTGCGGGTGCATTCGACAATGCATGGTGGCCTGCTATTATAAAAAGAATGGATAATGATGATGTTCCTTCAGATTTAATACGGATCATAAAATCTTATTTGAATAATGAAAGGGAGGTGAAATTTACATACGAATCAGAAACTTTTTATAAGAAACTAACTAAAGGATGTCCACAGGGTGGACCTTTATCTCCACTTCTATGGAATATTTTGCTAAATGATTTGTTGATAAATTTTGATTCAATGAATGCAGATATTATATGTTATGCAGACGACGTTACAATAATTTGCTGGAATAAGACTATTGAAGGACTAAAAACCGCAAGTGAATACACCTTAAATTATGTGATCCAATGGTGTAATAGAAATAAATTAACGATCAGTACAGAGAAGACTAATATGCTATACCTACATAACAGACAAAAAATACCTATTAAGGTTAATAACAATATAATAATGCCGGTCAAGCAAGTAAAAATTCTGGGAATGAAATTTTCTAATCACAAATGGAAAAACAAAGTTAACTTTACACCGCATGTTAATGATATTCTGTGTAAGGCAGGACGTATGAAAATTTTATTATGTTCACTAAGTGGCAATATGTGGGGTTTAGACACTGAAAAGAGGTTAACTTTATTCAAAACAATCATTAGGCCTGTACTTACATACGGTTCTGAAATTTGGTTCAAATATTTAAACAATCGTTGTAAACAAAAACTGAACTCCATGCAGTACCAGATCATTTTATGGGCAGTTAGAGCATACAAAACCACTTCATCAAACTGTGTGCATAGCTTGGCAAAAATTCCACTCCTAACAGATTATATAGAATCCAGAATAATCAAATTTGATCTAGCTCAAATGTCCATTGAAGATCTAATTACTTACGAACCCCATGCTCCAAGTATAGTCAAATCATTCTTACACGCAAAAATGAATGAAATTTTTGAGAACACTAATGAAATTTTCAGAAGCTTTTTCGTATTAGGAATTCCAAGATTTTTCCGTCCAAATTTTTATAATATCCAATTCATTACAGATCATGGCAATTTTGGGAAATTTTTGGCAACTATCGGCGCCGTGAAGGAACAAGGATGCTTCTGCGGAGGTGAAATTCAAGACGCGAGACATCTACTTCTGGAGTGCCCAATTTTCCGGGATTTTAGGGAAAATAGATTTGGTCGTATTGGACAGCTTTATGAATTTGTAGACAAAAAAGAAAAGTATAAAAATTTTGATCAATTTTGTAAATACATATACAACTTTCTCTTGAATTGGAAAAAAGAGAAGGAATCTTAGAAAAAAAAAGAACTGCGATGCTTGCTCTGTGTGTTTTGCTTTGTTGTTTGTTTTTCTCTTTGGACAATTTTCTTTAGTTAATTTATGTAAAATAATGAATTGAACAGGATTGTATATAGCCGAATTGCTGTAATGCAGTGAAATGTATTGGCGCAAATATCCCTGAGTTTGGGATATCGCGTTTCATGATGTTAATAAAGTTAAATAAATAAATACACATATTTTTAATTTATTTAAGCTAGAAAAAATATCCCGTTCCGCGCATGCGCGATTGTGTGCTCTAGTGATGTAAATAAATACTATACACACGTGAAGCAATGTTTCGAATATTTATGTAAATAAACTGTAAAACATCATTAAGCCTATTTAACTATTAAAGTTATTATTAATTTGTGCTCGTTTCGAATATTTTGTATAAATCATGGACAAAACTTAATCATGTCCGACCATGTTGATGCCAAGTTAATCTTACAGCAGTGATTTGCATATGCTACCCGATGGAGTAGCATCAATACATGAATAATTTGAACCGATTTACCGAGATATTTATATTTCTGATTTTCACAATGGTTTTATTAATAAAATAATAATAATAAAATTGTCGTTGATATTTTAAAAGTTTAATCCATAATAATTCAGGATTTATATTTCATAAATTTTCTGATTGTTTTACAATTAACACATATATAGTAATTCTTTAATAGCTAGAAAAGCTATTTTATTAAAGAAAAAACATAGGTTGGCGAATAATATTTCGGAAATATTACCGGTATAACTATATTACCATAAATACGAGGTATATTATATACGTATGAGATATACGTATATTTATGAATATCTTTCTAACCTGAAAGGTTCAGGTTCCTAATATATATTATTGTTTCTCTTTTTATTTTTGATTACCTTTTCTTGTATAATATGTTTATAACTGCTTCTGTTTTAAAAAAAATGTAAATCGACGCAATTATCCCTAGCCGGGATATCACGTTTTGTGTGTTGAAATATAAGACCGGTAGGATATGCAAAAAAGGTCACAAAACTGCCCTACAGAATTGGAACTTTAAAATTCAGACCAAATGTAATAATAAATAACCAAAAATAATAATCGTTTCTGGCTCTCTATTCTAGAAATAAAATGTAAATTCTTATCATATTTTAATCTTTTTTCCTCCTTTTTCCTTTTTTAATAAAGATATTTTTCAAGTAGTTCAGTTTAATATTCTTTGAATGCAAATTCATGGAATATATTTTATAAGGAATTTTATTCTGCTATAAAGATAAAATATTGTCTCACTCAAAAATAATATTTTATAATATTTGACATAAATAAAATAAATTATTATTATCAATAAACATATTTATTACCAGTTAAGACACGCTATATCCGATCTTGATAATTGCACGTGAAACTATTCACAATAATTGTAGTAGAGTAGGTAACAGAATTGTCAAAAATAAAATAAACAATTAAGAGCATTGAATAAACATATCCATTAAACAAATAAACAACAACATAAAGAGAGCATAATTAGTTAAAATTCAAAGAACGACTTAGTGTTTCTACATTACGCAGGAAGCGGCGTTGTTGAATCAGTACCCACGCTGCTATTGGTCCAAGTAATATCTGGTCGTGTCATCTTGTATAAATATTTGCTGATTACTTGTTTTGGTGTTGTGTTTCTTATCCCCTTATTCCAAGATTACACAATTTACATGAGTTCATGCTTATCAACCTGTTTGATGCCAAAGATAGTGTTGTGGCTTTCTTTAATTTGATGGTTAATAAGAGTTTTATGTAAAATTTGTGAATGAAATATTTTAAAGATTTCTGGAAAAGGAAAGATGATTTCTCCAATTTTGTTACTCCCAAATTCACATAAAATTGACCGATTGCCCATCTTTAATTGTGTGACAATATATTATAATTCAGAGTGGTGATTATTTCAGAATTTCTCTAAATATGGTGTGGTTACATATCTAGGATAGGTAGAAGAGAAAAAAAACTGTAATTTTACTGCTTGTTTTTGAGGGAGATAGAAAGGATCTCTTCATATTCCAAATCCCTTTTTCACAATTCATTCTTTGTCAATATACACGCATGGGCAAAACTTAAGAAGGTTGTACCTTTTAGCATGTATATCGGGATTCAGACAATAACTCTGAAAGATATTACAGTGATCTTTATTGAAGACACGTGAAATAACCAAGTATGAACAACCTCTGTTTTCTACAAAAACGGATCGTCGATAACAAAATATGAAACTTCCTCAAGTTATGTCCATGAGTGTATTACATACTAAAGAACTTCGTGTCAAGCTGTTGTGACAATTAGGTTGACATTCGTCACTAAGAAAAGAATCCATCAACCAACATGGCGTAAATAATTCATCAGAAAATAACAGAGTAGCGTCAAATGAAGGTTGATTGTGGAACATACTCACGTGGCGGTGGCTTATGCAAATTCACCAGCTGGTTAATTCATGCCGTGAATCATGAATATGGATCTCCCGTGTCTCACCGCTGTCTTCACCAACAGTTCACATCAGCATTTTCAATTTCCTTCAGCCATGCGGACACATTTTATGGTTTTTATAATGCATTGTTTTATAAACACAAATCCTGTTTGACCGGTACAGGTCAATGAACAAAATTCCCTGTCCTGCGTTAAAAATAAATAATTAAAAATAAGATTCTTCAAATTAAAGATACTTCGGCCAGTAAATAATTTTTATTACCTCGACGTTTCGACAAAAATCTTTTGTCCTCGTCAGGAGCGAACAAAAGTGAAAACATTTGGCTGTTCCGGCCAGACAGCCTCTATCTTTACGATACAAATAAGAAGAACAATATTTTTACATGTATGCCTCAAATTATGAATACTATTTTTTATTGGTTAAAAGTATCAAAATTAGAAGATTGTTAGGTGTTGATATTTAAAATAAAAAAGGCGCATTCTGAGCGCTCACGCGAAATTTTATATGGCAGAACTCCATCTAGTGTAACATCTAGTGACACTTTTGACAATTGAAACAAATTTATTGACAACTCAGTCAATATTTACAAAATGAGTAAGAAATCACAAAAATAATTAGAAAAAATAAAAAAGATAGCGAATAGCGTGTTCGAACCAGGAAAATCAGGTTCTAAAGTCTAAGCCTTTCGCAGCTAGGCTATTTTGCCTTATTATATAGTAATTTAAAGAAGAATTAATATTTACAAATTTAAATTTTCAGCCGGGGAGTCACCGTACAAGTGTCCTCTTCCAGGCGATGAGGGGGTAATATCTAACGATGAGGGGGTAATATCTAACGATGAGGGGGTAATATCTAACAATGAGGGGGTAATATCTAACGATGAGGGGGTAATATCTAACGATGAGGGGGTAATATCTAACAATGAGGGGGTAATATCTAACGATGAGGGGGGTAATATCTAACGATGAGGGGGTAATATCTAACGATGAGGGGGTAATATCTAACGATGAGGGGGTAATATCTAACAATGAGGGGGTAATATCTAACGATGAGGGGGTAATATCTAACGATGAGGGGGTAATATCTAACGATGAGGGGGTAATATCTAACGATGAGGGGGTAATATCTAACAATGAGGGGGTAATATCTAACGATGAGGGGGTAATATCTAACGATGAGGGGGTAATATCTAACGATGAGGGGGTAATATCTAACGATGAGGGGGTAATATCTAACGATGAGGGGGTAATATCTAACGATGAGGGGGGTAATATCTAACGATGAGGGGGTAATATCTAACGATGAGGGGGTAATATCTAACGATGAGGGGGTAATATCTAACGATGAGGGGGTAATATCTAACAATGAGGGGGTAATATCTAACGATGAGGGGGTAATATCTAACGATGAGGGGGTAATATCTAACGATGAGGGGGTAATATCTAACGATGAGGGGGTAATATCTAACGATGAGGGGGTAATATCTAACGATGAGGGGGTAATATCTAACGATGAGGGGGTAATATCTAACGATGAGGGGGTAATATCTAACGATGAGGGGGTAATATCTAACAATGAGGGGGTAATATCTAACGATGAGGGGGTAATATCTAACGATGAGGGGGTAATATCTAACGATGAGGGGGTAATATCTAACAATGAGGGGGTAATATCTAACAATGAGGAGGTAATATCTAACAATGAGGGGGTAATATCTAATAATGAGGGGGGTAATATCTAACGATGAGGGGGTAATATCTAACGATGAGGGGGTAATATCTAACAATGAGGGGGTAATATCTAACAATGAGGAGGTAATATCTAACGATGAGGGGGTAATATCTAACGATGAGGGGGTAATATCTAACGATGAGGGGGTAATATCTAACGATGAGGGGGTAATATCTAACAATGAGGGGGTAATATCTAACAATGAGGGGGTAATATCTAACAATGAGGGGGTAATATCTAATAATGAGGGGGGTAATATCTAACGATGAGGGGGTAATATCTAACGATGAGGGGGTAATATCTAACAATGAGGGGGTAATATCTAACAATGAGGAGGTAATATCTAACAATGAGGGGGTAATATCTAACGATGAGGGGGTAATATCTAACGATGAGGGGGTAATATCTAACGATGAGGGGGGTAATATCTAACGATGAGGGGGTAATATCTAACGATGAGGGGGGTAATATCTAACGATGAGGGGGTAATATCTAACGATGAGGGGGTAATATCTAACGATGAGGGGGTAATATCTAACGATGAGGGGGTAATATCTAAAGATAAGGGGGTAATATCTAACGATGAGGGGGTAATATCTAACGATGAGGGGGTAATATCTAACGATGAGGGGGGTAATATCTAACGATGAGGGGGTAATATCTAACGATGAGGGGGTAATATCTAACGATGAGGGGGTAATATCTAACGATGAGGGGGTAATATCTAACGATGAGGGGGTAATATCTAACAATGAGGGGGTAATATCTAACGATGAGGGGGTAATATCTAACAATGAGGGGGTAATATCTAATAATGAGGGGGTAATATCTAACAATGAGGGGGTAATATCTAACGATGAGGGGGTAATATCTAACGATGAGGGGGTAATATCTAACGATGGGGGGGGGGGTAATATCTAACGATGAGGGGGTAATATATAACGATGAGGGGGTAATATCTAACGATGAGGGGGTAATATATAACGATGAGGGGGTAATATCTAACGATGAGGGGGTAATATATAACGATGAGGGGGTAATATCTAACGATGAGGAGGTAATATCTAACGATGAGGGGTAATATATAACGATGAGGGGGTAATATCTAACAATGAGGGGGTAATATCTAACGATGAGGGGGTAATATCTAACGATGAGGGGGTAATATCTAACGATGAGGGGGTAATATCTAACGATGAGGGGGTAATATCTAACGATGAGGGGGTAATATCTAACGGTGTAAGCTGTACCTCAACGACAAATAAATTTAATACAATAGCCCTTGTGAGAAATCAAGAAATGGGAAGTTGAGGCCACAGATTTGCGTAATTACTCTAAACACGTGAATGGTAAGAAAACAGGAGGTCAGGGGTTGAGATTAAAATAAAAAAGACATATCCTCACCACTCACAAGAGCAGATGGCAGAGAGCCATCTAGTGGGACAGAAATCAATTAAACGTTAATTTAGGGTTGCTCCATAATATTTAGCCAAATCATTTTTTATTTCATATATATCTTTTATTTATTCATTATATATTTAATTAACTTTGTTGAATAGCTGTGGTTTGAATATATTGACGGCTCATGTTGTGACGTCGATTGCATATCTTTTGTTCCTCGGATATACAACTCTATATATATGTAAATAGGGACAAATATTTTAAACAAAGTTTATGGATAATATTTTATATTTTATTTATCTTTTAATCTGAAAAAGTCTCTTTTATTTGTAATTTCTTATTTATTTTCACGTAATACGCAGATACGTGACGCTGTATTTTAGAAAATCATTAATATATACAGTTATCAGAGTCATCAAGCAACAATTCTTAATAATCAATTCTGTCACCGTTTGCTTTTGTGAATGGAATAAATACCCAAATATGGCCATTTCCCATAACCATCAGTGGTTCAGTGGTAAAATGATCGCCTGCCACGCGGGCGGCCCGGGTTCGATTCCCGGCCGATGCATTTTTTTTTTAACTTTTTAAAACTTATTTATATATTATACAAAAGAATGACATCCACGGCGCCAATTTATAATTGTAACGAATAGTATTTGAACAAAAGCATTTAATCGGGTAAAACCCGGGCGTTGCCCGGGTCATTCGGCTAGTGTATGTATATAAGTAAAAATAAGATTCAAAATAAACATTCCCATGAGGAGAGTGATAAAAAAATTTTGGTTGATGTAGTTATATTTTTCCCAAACCTTATTTAATAGTTATTTGATGCCTAATTGTGTCTTTTTTTTTTTTTGTTTGAAAAAATACCGCTTTGTGAATTTCTCATAAAATACCGAGGCCTAAACCGGTTTAAAAAAACACTGGTTTGGAGTGATATAAATATTCTAATATTGTCATCGTTTTAATAAAGATGAAGAAGAATCTAAAAAAGCTCAACGCTCTTCGTTAAAAAAAATAATAAAAGAAGTTGATGCAATCCGAACTTTGTCTTCAACTTTCACACAAGTACAGACTATATACACCCATCGACAAAAATTGAAGAAGTGAAAAGTCTTTAATGCCACTGGTTGTCTATTATTTTTAATGCAACAGAGACAATTTTGTTCACAATTGGTTATCTCGTGTGCTTTCAATAAAGGTCACTGTAATATCTTTCAGAGTTATTGTCTGAATCCCGATATACATGCTTTAATGTACAACTTCCTTTAGTTTTGTCCATGAGTGTATATAAATACGTTTTAACATAGAAACATTGATTATATATATAAATTAATACCATACATGAATAATTTAAATATTTGATTAAAGGTAAAACATATTATATATATACATAGAGTTCATTAAGGAAAAATAACAAAAAATAACAAGAGACACCGCAGCCAACATATAAACAAGAAAGAAGCTATAGAACAACCACATAATCCATAGATGTATCGTGTACATACACAACACGCCATATTTATATATATATAAGCAATATATATATAAGGGTTGCTTCCAAACTGAATAATCTAGCCATTGTTATGATAACCTCGCGACAGGAAAAAGTTACTTTATAACTTTCCAGACTTATGTTGCCATCTTTCTTTCTCATACTCCAATCCCTTAGGATTACAGTTAATTACTTTAGGAAATAGCACTATGGTGCTGGGAACATACAGAGTGTTGTGATAGTAATACTTAGTTCTGTTGATCGTTTGTTAGTTAGAGGTTTGTTTGGACAAATATACGGCTATATCTCAACCAATATTTTACCTAGTTCCGGATGTTTCAATAACTCGCTGTTACTCTCTTTAGCGGAATGATTATTGTTTGAATTCTATTTTATATTTATCGTAAAGATAGAGGCTGCCTGGCCGGAATTCATATTTCTTCAAATAAAAGACATTTCGGCCAGTAAATCTTTTTATTGTCTCGACAAAAATCCTTTGTCTCTTTCTAACGCTTTGCCAAATGTTTTAATATTTGTTCGCTTCTGACGAGGACAAAATATTTTTGTCGAAATGTCGAGACAATAAAAAGATTTACTGGCCAAAGTGTCTTTTATTTGAAGAAATATTTTAAATTTATAGATGTACACATGATTTTCTAATGAAGAAATTCGTGTACATATATAAGTATAGATTAGGAATGAAAAATAATCATTTCCCTGAGGTAAGTGACGACAGCCAGTTACTGAAACGTTGGGAATTAATAAAATATTAGTTGATATGTAGCTATAAATTTACCCAAACAAACCTACAACTAACAAAAGATCAACAAACCTAAGTATTACTATCACAACACTCTGTATGTTCCCAGCACCATAGTGCTATTTCCTAAAGTAATTAACTGTAATCTTAAGGGATTAGAGTATGAAAGAAATATGGCAATGTAAGTCAGGAAAGTTATAAAGTTACTTTTTCCTGTCGCGAGGTTATCATAACAATGGCCACATTATATAGCCGTATATGTTTCCAAACTTTGTTTGAGGTTCCCATATACTTTTATCGAACGTTTTCTACACGTCCTATTATGACCGTTTAAAAACTCTATAATACCTTTCAGAAATATAAAAAATATTTAAATACTAGCTAATATAAAAGAAAAAAGATATAAAGAGAGGATAATGTATTGTATATATTGTTTTGAAAATAGAGCAATCTATACTTAATTCATTAGATAATAAAAGGCATATATTGGATTTAATAAAATATTTATTTTGCCAATATTTCGGCTGGCTGAACGCCAACCTTTATCGAGGCATTACAAGGTGTATACAAAAATGTAATGCCTCGATAAAGGTTGGCGTTCAGCCAGCAGAAATATTGGCAAAATAAATATTTTATTAAATCCAATATATTCCTTTTATTATCTAATGTATTGTATATATGTAAAATGGTATATTTTGGCTTAAACCTATTGAAGGAACACCAAATCCAAATATTTTTCAAATTTGCATATACAAGAAAGGCAACTAATTATCAAGGAGGTTCATATTTTCGGATAGAAAAGCTCTTCCTACTGTTATTACTGCAATGTAAAAACTTTAAAAGGGCCTGGCTCATCAGTAGTAGACCCTCACAGAGGGTTCATCTTGTTAGTCAACCATACTGCTTGCATAAATACATCTAATTTTGATTATATAAAAGGGCGTACCTGGATCTGTAAATAAAATAAAATCATTTTTTTTTTCTCAAAATATTTCGAGAGATTGCTCCCTCTTTATCAACTTATTGCATTAAAGAGGGAGCAATCTCTCGAAATATTCTGAGAAAAAAATTGTTTTTTTTTTTATTTACAGATCCAGGTACACTCTTTTATATAATATTAATTAATAGATCGCCTTTTGACTCAAACATCTAATTTTGTTTTGAAAATAGAGCAATCCATAAATTGAATGTTGGTAAAATATATTATATTTTGATCCAATATATGCCTTTTTAATTTAACATCTAATATTATTCTGAAAATAGAGCAATCCATACTTAAATCATTAGATAGTATATATGCCTTTTTACTATCTAATAAAATATTGGGGAACTGGTTTTTATACAGTCTTAGGGAAAACTTATGGAAGTGGAAAGTATTTGATATCGCCGGTCTTTTCCTTCAATTATGCATGAGAACGATTCACTGTTCATCACCCTAGTAAAACCCCGCGATGATAAAGGAAGAGCAACAATAACTGTTAAAGGGAGAGGTGCCTTTTTTGGTACATGAATATAATCCTTCCGCAACTTTATGTTGTATTATAACGGAAGAATCCTCTGAAATTTGAATCACAATAAAACGCATGCCACGAGATGAGTTTCTTATTTTTTTTATTAAATTCGTTTATATGCTCCTTTAGAGAGGTTGACACTACCTGAAAGCTTGAGAATCTATATTAATAAAATGCAAATTTCATAAGAGTACATCACTAAAAACTTTCGTTACAATGCATCAATTTCGACCAGATTTTCAACATTTATGTAAAACGAGATGGAGCAGGTTTTGCTTAACATCAAAATATTTTTCCTAACTTTAAAATACATTTCTTTGCTGTTATCGATAAAATACAAAAAAAATTCAACAGAGTAAAAGTATTTACTTTCAACAGCGGATACAACACTTTTAAAAGTGTCTACTTTCCGCTTCTTGCTAAATTCTTGCTAAATTAGTTCTAATCTTTTTTATATGTATATATTTTAATTTTAATAATAACTTTTATACATGGTAAGATACTTTTATTTTATAGTTTTCATATTTTATACCGAAAAAAGTTGACGCCTTACTTGATGAGATCAAGTTTCTTTTTTATTTTATTACGTGTTAATATTTTTATAAGACTATATTTTATATTATTTTTTACGAATTTAGGGTTATTTCTATTTTTTTCACTAAAAAGCTAGACATTTCATTCATGTGCTCGATTTTATGTCTTTTTTGAGGACCTCTTTTTTTCACTAAAAAGCTAGAAATTTCATGCATGTGCTCAATTTTATGTCTTTTTTGAGGACCTTAACAAAATTTTTAATTAATTGTTTAGATATTTTTTTTCCCTAAAAGCTTGAAATTTCATTTTAATTAATTGCTTAGATATTTTAGAAGTAGATTATTTATGGTGTTTTCAGCATATATGGGTTGTTTTGTAAACAACTTTTGGATTATTTCTATTTTTTTTCACTAAGATGCAAGATATTTTATTGGTATGTTCAATTATGGGTCATTTTGAAGTCCTTTTTTAAATTTTCTTATGGAATTTTTTAATTATTCCTTTTATCTTTTAAATACAGTTTATTTATTATATTTTCTACATATATGGGTTGTATCTAAAAAATAGATTATTTATATTTTTTAATAAGCGAGGGATTTCTTTAACGGATTCATTTATTTGTCTTTTTGAGGTCCTTTTTCTAAATTTTATTAAAGATATTTTAATTTATTTGATTAAGTATTTTATATTTAGATTATTTGTAGTTTTATTTACCATATAGAGGGGTTGTATTTTGTATTTTAGAGAATTATTTCTATTTTTTCCTCGAAAAAGCATGTTTTTCATTGCCGTGTCCGGCGGTTGGTCTATTTTTGAGGCTTTTTAGTGATAACTGGTTTTGTACATTAATTTTTTATTTTAATATTATGCTTTTAGTTTTTTATAATCTTTTTAACATATCTGGAAGGTTATTTTGAAGAAAAAATTTAAGAATTTTGATTTTTACCTCCAAAAGACAGGAAATTTTTATGCTTTGTTTATAAATTGCTGGTTTTTAAGCTTTTGTTATTAATCTCAATTTTTTTTTTCAGAATATGCCTCGCCGCAGCCGACCTTTAATTGGTAGGAATACGGCTGCTTCCAGGAGATATAGGAATGCTAGAGCTATTGAGACACCACTTCAACGTGAGACGCGTCGTGAGCTTCGCCGTCTTAGGTCTTCTGAAGCCCGCGTCGCAGCTACACAAACTATGCAAGTTCCTGTTCAGCGTATTCAGCTTTGGACTCATAAGCCGTTTTCAGGTTTGCAGTATAATGCCCATATTGATTATAAAGCTGATTCATCTGTCGATATAGGCCAAATGTCTCGGGTATGCCAGTTTTGCTCTGCTTTGAGATTTAAAGATGAACCCTTAGGCCTCTGTTGTAAACAAGGTAGAGTTTCTCTACCTGCTATTGAGTCCCCTCCAGAACCTATTTTCTCTTTGCTCTCTGGCCTACATCCTCTATCGAAGTCCTTCTTGCTGCATATCCGTAGATATAACTCTATATTCCAAATGACATCTTTTGGTGCTAGACAAGTTGTGGAGCAAGGTTATATGCCTACTTTCAAAGTCCAAGGCCAGGTTTACCACTTAATTGGTAGTCTCCTTCCAGAACCTGATAGTGAGCACAAATTCCTGCAGATATACTTTATCGATAATTATGAGTCTCAGGTTACTGCACGTTGCAACATTTCAGCAAACATGAACAGAGATTTAGTTCGCTCTTTGCAAGATTTATTGCATGCGCACAATCATTATATTCAATCCTTTAAAGCAGCCTTAGAAACTCTTCCTCAAAATCACGCTGACTACCGGGTTATTATACACTCTGATAAACTTCCACCAGAAGAGCATGAGCGTCGCTACAATGCGCCCATGACCAATGAAGTAGCTCTGCTGATGGTAGGTCAGGAATTTGGGCCAAGAGATATTGTATTACATTGTCGTAATAATTTGACACAAAGAATATCCGAGATCCATCAAGCATATGACCCTCTACAATACCCGTTAATTTTTTGCAGGGGTGAGGTCGGTTATTCTGTTTCGCTACCTCAAGTCAATCCATCCACTAGAGAAATAATGCAGAAGACTGTATCGTGCATGAATTTTTATGCTTACAGAATGATGGCTCGTGCTGGGGAATTTAACTCGCTACTGCGTTATGGCATGCTTACAAATCAATTCTGGGTTGATATGTATGCTAAGGTTGAATCAGAAAGGCTTTCCTTCATACGGCGCAATCAGAAAAAGCTTCGGACAGAAAATTATATTCACCTGCAAGATGCTCTGCGAGCAGATGAGAATTTAGCCAATATAGGCCAAATAGTCATACTGCCATCATCGTTTACTGGTGGTCCCCGTTATCTGCATGAGCGGACCCAAGATGCAATGACTTATGTTCGTCGCTATGGAAGGCCTCAGCTTTTTATAACATTTACATGCAACCCTCAATGGAAAGAAATTCAGATGCATTTATTTTCAAATAACTCTGCTAAAGATAGATATGATTTGATTAGTCGTGTTTTTCACCTTAAAATGAAAAAGCTTATCTATTTAGTGACTAAGGCTGAGCTATTTGGGCCTTGCAAGTGTTTTATGTTCACAATAGAGTGGCAGAAGCGTGGTCTACCACATGCGCATTTACTGCTTTGGCTTACAAACATGATTAGACCTAATCAAATTGATGAGGTCATACAAGCCGAGATTCCGGATATTAACTTAGACCCAGAGCTTCATGCAATTGTCATTAAACAAATGGTTCATGGTCCATGTGGGGTTCTGAATACAAATTCTCCATGTATGAAGGATGGGAAATGTAGCAAAAAATATCCTAAAGGTTTTTGTGAGACAACTTCGACAACAGAAGATGGTTATCCCCGATACCGAAGACGGTGCTCTGCTGAAGGTGGTCTTACTTCATCGGTGAATATGCGAGGAGTTACTTTTGAAATTGACAATCGCTGGATTGTGCCCTATAATTCTGTTCTCCTTCGTGCTTTTGATTCCCATATAAATGTGGAATACTGCAGCTCCGTAAAGGCCATCAAATACGTGTGCAAATACATTAATAAAGGAACTGATCAGGCAGTTTTCTCTTTGAATCACCTTGATGAGGTTACCCAATTTCAGTCTGGCCGCTATATAAGTTCCGCAGAAGCTGTTTGGAGGGTTCTGGGTTTCAGCATCCATGAAAGATCACCTCCAATTGTACACTAAGCTGTTCACCTTGAAAATGGACAGAGGGTCTATTTCACTACTGCAAATGCAGAAAACGTTATTTCAAATCCAAGAGATACAACTCTGACATCATTTTTTAAGCTTTGTAACCAAGACACATTTGCTAGGACACTATTATACTGTGAAGTTCCTTCTTTCTATACCTGGACCAACAATAAATTTTTAGGCAGGAAGCAGGGTACTCCTGTAGAAGGATATCCTGGTGTGCGGAAAAGTGATGTTCTTGGCCGCGTCTATACAGTTCACCCAACTAATGTTGAATGCTACTATTTGAGACTTCTTTTGTTCCATATTAGAGGGCCATGTTCTTTCCAGAGTTTGCGCACAGTTGAAGGAGTTATCCACACTACCTTCCAAATGGCCTGCAAAGCTTTAGGCTTACTAGAAGACGACTCTCACTGGAATGAAACTCTCAAAGAGGCATCTATATGTCGTAATGCAGCATCGGTGAGAGCATTGTTCTCTACAATGCTCATCTTCTGCCACATGTCTGATACACTTACGCTGTGGCATGCTCATAAGGAGTGTATGTCTGAAGATATTTTGCACCGAATGCGACGAGATATGTCCATCCCTGAACTTGATTACAATGCTGATGTTTTCAATGCTGCGTTACTGGAAATTGAAAAACATGTTCTGTCAATTTCAGGTAAAAGTATTGCATGTATGGGTTTGCTTCTTCCTGGAAATGTATCACCACCAAGAGAGGCATCATTTTTATCAGACATATATGATAGGCGTGAACTAGAAACTTTGGCTTCAACCCGCGAATCTTCTTTAAATCCTGATCAGAAATATTGTTATGAGGCCATTCTTAATAGTGTTCGCTCTAGGGCTGGCACGATTATTTTTTGGATGCTCCTGGTGGCACTGGAAAAACTTTTATTATTAATCTTTTGTTAGCCAAATTGCGCTTAGAGGGTTTAGTAGTTTGTGCTGCTGCTTCTTCTGGAATCACCGCTACACTACTTAATGGCGGCAGAACAGCACATTCTCTATTTAAGCTACTTTTGAATCTCTATGATGATGAATTAGCAGTCTGTAACATTGCTAAACAGAGCGCCACTTCCAAAATTCTACAGCAACGCTCATTATTTATATGGGATGAATGCACAATGGCTAATAGACGCTCAATCGAAGCCCTTGATCGCACTCTTAGAGATCTTAGGGATAGCAACAGCATAATGGGAGGGGTGACATTTCTTTTTGTTGGGGACTTCCGACAAACTTTACCGGTTATTCCCAAAGGCACTAGAGCAGACGAGGTTAATGCATGCCTTAAACGCTCTCATATTTGGAGTAGTATTGTTAAGTTATCTCTCACTATCAATATGCGGTCACATCTCTGGCGACAGAGAAAGCAGCTTCTCTCAGCTGTTGCTTGAACTGGGCAATGGGACATTTGCAACTCACGAGGGACTCATCTCCATTGCATCAAGTGATCTTTGTGTCTTGGTTGAAGATATCCATACCTTAATATCATCTGTTTACCCCAATATAGGCTCTTTACTTACCATGCCACTTTCTTGGTTCAGTGAAAGGGCTTTATTAGCACCAAGAAATGATGCTGTGGACAAGATAAATGAATATATCCTCGGTATATTTATCGCTCCTTCAAGAACTTATTTGTCAATAGACACTGTTGTAGATTCGAATGATTCTGTGCATTATCCCATTGAATTTTTAAATTCAATCAATCCGCCTGGAATGCCTGTGCACAGTCTTACCCTAAAGGTTGGCGCCCCGATTATATTGTTAAGAAATCTTAATCCCCCAAAATTGTGTAATGGTATTCGGTTGCAAGTTAACAGCTTACACAGATATCTGCTGGAGGCGACTATTTTGACTGGATGCGGCACTGGTGAGAAGGTTATGATTCCTAGGATTCCCATTATATCTTCAGATTTGCCCTTTCATTTTAAAAGACTTCAATTTCCTGTTAAGTTGTGCTTTGCAATGACAATTAACAAAGCACAAGGTCAAACATTGAAATGGGCTGGAATTGATCTTCAGGTTCCATGTTTTTCCCATGGCCAGCTTTATGTTGCCTGCTCACGCGTTAGTTCCTCCAATAATCTTTTTATTCTCGCACCTAATGGCAGCACAAAAAATATTGTGTGTGTTTATCAAGAAGCTCTTTCTTAAGGTATTTCTTTCCTCAATTAGCAAAAAATTTATTCATTACCTTTTATATTTTTTTCACTATGTTTATAATGTCCTCTAATGTACATAGATGCTTTGCTCATATATGATTGTCCCTTTTAAAGCGCTAATAAGATCTGCAACTGTTGTAACTGTAAATATGCATATTTGGTGTGGTATTACAAAAGTTTCAATAAATATCTTTTTTAAATATTTTCTCTTCAAGCCCATCATACACACATGCTACATTTTTCACATGTTTCAATGTGTAGGGTTTTAAACCTTCATGGTAAGGTATTCTTACTTAAGATGTATACTGTGTTAGGAAAATTTATGGTTTTTAATTATTGGTTATTATTGTGTTTATTTTATATACATGTGTTTATATTTCATAGTATGTGTTATTTTTTGGATAATTTGATTGGAAATATTAGTTTTAGCACAACTTGCTTCATACCGTAATGTTATATCTGTGTTGGCTTGCTGAACAATACTGGCCCAACATGAATTTACCTATGTTTACCAAAATTACCATTTTAGCATTAGTATACATCTTGCACCTAATAAGAGACCTAAACAATGTGTAAGGTTGAACAAAGAGTGGTCTAACATACACTTTGTTTAGGTTTCAGTGAACAAAGAGGTCGGTAAATTTTATTAGAAAAACAAAAATCTATTCCATGTAATGTAATAGAAACAAAATAAACCTCATCCTACCTAATATACATTACTAATGAGGATTAAAGCTTTTGATTTGTGTTGAGAATTTTGCATGCCTTTCTCTATTTCTTTTCTTATCTTGCAAAGCTAATGGATTGTTTAGGTTGCTTATTTTGGCCTCGCCAATTTGTTTATTGATAAAGTGGTATAGCGTTCTTTTTCAGAGCATCACCCTACAAAAAAATTACCTGACCTTTCCTAATATTCAGAAAGATTTATTATATCAACATACTAGACTACAAACATTCCCTCGAGTAAAGACGATTATTTAAAAAAAAAACGTATCTAAATATATATCACTCGGGTAGATATGCACACGGGTCAATCCCGGGGCGAAGCCCGGGTCGGCGTCTAGTATATTTAATAAACAATATAAAACTTATCCTCGGAGCCTTCATTTTATTGTGATTTATATATTGTATTTTTGCCTGAAAATCGGCCCTTGTCACTTCCAAGCTTAAACTCCTGTTTGGTAAATTTAGAAATCTATTAGCTAATATATACTAGTCCAGAGAACCGTGGAGAAAATATAATATTATTTACAAATATCTTTAAATATAATATTAAACATCAGTCTTCGTTTCTCTTTCGAATATAGGTATTATAAATGAATATAAATAAGAATGAATTTTTAAATATATAATTTGTTATTTTTTATTTTATTTTTATTCGGATTATCTTTTTACACATAGTATAAATAATTATAAATATAAAATAGGCGTTATTGTTAATTTTCGAAAATATTTACACCTATATTTTACAAAATTTATTTTGTCTATAATATAAATATATATTTCAATTTATTTTTCCCCATTGAATATAACACAATATTTTAAAAGCTTAATGCTGTTGACGTTATGTGGCGCTGAGTTTGTTGTTGACACACTTTAAAATGTTATAACACCTTGATAAAGGTTGGCGTTCAGCCAACTGAAATATTGGTAAAATAAATTATATTTTGATCCGATATATGTATTTTTAATTAAATAAGAATGATTGTAAATAAAGATTCTAAATATACTGTAAATAAAGAAAACGCTTAAATCAATAGGTAGGTATGAAGTTCAGAACAAAAAAAAAAGATTCTGCGAGGAAAGGACGAATAGAAATTACATGTCATACAATAAATGTGGCTTGATAGAAGATAAAATTCAACGATTCAGGGATAAAGAGAGAAAGATAAATATAAGACACTATGGATGGATAAGAAAGTTTCACGATAGAATCCTAGTTAACTATCAATAGACAACGAGAAGCTAAGAATAGATCACATTATTTTCCACCTTAGAGAACAAATAATAAAGAGATGGATATAGAATAACAAAAGATAAAAAAAAACCCTAAGATAAAGATATTAATAGATATTAATACACAAAAACCGTATATTAGAAATTATTTACCAAACAAACACAAATTACAACAACAACAACAAAAGCCTTTATTGAGGACCTCTTGTCCTATAAAGGATTCGCCAGTTTACAGAGTAATTGAAGAGAAGATAACTAAGAATACAGAGAGAAAAAAAAAACACGAATTAAAGAACAGTGAACAAATAAATAAATAAACCCTACAAATAAACTATACTAAATACTGTATACAAAATTAAATAAATAAATATAAACAAAGTTAGAGAGAGAAAAACAAGACAAAAACACGAGCTAATCTACACAAAGAATAAGAACTGAAGAACAGCGAACAAATAAACACTATACAAATAATATTCAAATGAATATACCAACATATTGTTAAGTAATTAAAGTAAGTAAGAAGGACGTAGCCAATTTAACTTTACATATTATTTATTATTAATAGTAATTATATGAAACAAATCTTGGTATATATGTCTACATGAAAACAACAAAAGCAATACAAAAACATTATATACATACAAGTTCCTTTTCAAACTCAGTCTCATCTATAGCCATTGATACTCTGTGTAATATTCCAACACAGATAAACTATACTAAATAATGTATATACGAAATTAATTAAATAAATATAAACTAAGAAAGAGAGATAAACAAAGCAATAATACGAATTAATCTACACAAAGAATGATAACAGAATATTATCATAGAATATAAAATAACAAAAGATATTCAAAGTACATAAGATAAAGGAAACCAAATCAATAAAACAACAGACGAAATTTAAGATACAAGAAAATAATAAATAGTAAAGAAATTAGAAAAGATAATGAAGTGTCTAATGTGGTAAATAGATGAAAAGAACTTAGAAGGTCAAGAAGACATCTTAGAAATTGAGCATATAGGATATGGGAGAGTTGAGAATTATAGTCCCTAGAGTAGACGATAAATCTCCATTCAATTACCCTGTATTGAATTATTAATTGTGATTCTCAATATCCCTGCTTTCTCACTTCACACACTATTTAATCTATATACCAATTTATTCTATAAATTCATTAATATATATATATATATATATATCCTAAACACACACTCAACAAAAAAAAATATTAATTTATATATCGCTAAATCTATTATATATTCTATCAGAATATTAATTTATAAAATGAGGTAGTTATATTTAAAGATAATTGTTAGTCAAAAAGTAATATTTATATTATATATGTTACAGTCGTTTGGTAAAAAATGGAAGAAATATTTATTATTAAGTAATTTATTTATAAATTTAAATAGAATACAAAATATATGTAATAGTTAATATAGAATTTGGTACGATAATTCTATATTATTGTATATATAATGTGTAATTTTAAATATATTTACATTAAGGCTGTAATTCGTTTTAAAAAAGAACCATTGAATTTAAAATATCTTTAGATTTAAAATAAAAATGCCATTAAAATAAGTATGTGTATAAATATTCAGTTGCAATTGTATTTGAAAAGAAATATCGTCCATTTTAATGCGTGATAAAATATTCAAACAATACAAGTTCGAACAAGACCAACTAACCCTTTATCTTCTGAACAAATATAAAAAAAGCAGACGCCAAAGAAAAGTGATTACATTAAGTTACATCTAAATCGTTATCGACTCACTCCAAATGCTAATTGATTAATTTTAAAATAATGAAACGCTGAATATTAATAAGATTGATTTTAAATTAAGGAATTTTGTAAAAAAAAAAATCCAAAATTAAAAGTTCAGTGTTATTTAAAACAATAATTAGATAATTTAATGGGATACCTTATTATTTATTAATTCTAATTAACAAGGGAGAAACGAAGCTAGCCTATATATCAACGGTTAATATAATAATTTATAAATTATTTAATGCTAAGCCTAAGGAATTAAAGCAGCGTCTGCTTGGATATTGATTGAGACATGCGCAGTAGTGCCGGTCGAATTGGCCTGATCGAATTGCAGGGTTTGTCACAGGAAAAAAAAGGAAATTTTATCATTGCCTACAACTATGGGATTTAAACTCATTTTGAGTAAAAATTGAAATAGTTTTAAACACTGATATTTATTTTAAATTAAATGATATAAATCAAATGTTTATCTTTTCATTCTTATATTTAATATTTGTAGGTTTTATTTTTTCTTTTAGAATATAAAGTTGTTTGCGCGATTCTGTTTAGAAAAATAAAGTCGATTTTAGTTTTTGACGTAAAGTTTTATTTAAAACTACTTCATTTTTTTTTTGGATAACGTTTTAAAAATATATTAAATATGACAAGAATCTGAACAATTTATTTAATACAAATGTCGTTATATATTTAATATATATTTATGCAAAATATATATGAATAAATTATAATATATAAATATATATAACAAAAATTTATTTTGGTCAATAAATAATAAAATAAACAAACGAAGATTTGATATTCATTTAAATTTTATGCAAAATTCACACGATTATTTAAAAATAATTCTTATCAGAAATACAGATAGTGTTACACAGACTTTGACTTTAATCATCATAGATGCTGACGTCACTACTATAACGTAACTTCCCAACCTCTACCTTCAACCTTGCTGATGTTTACCGCTAGCTTGTTTTAACAATTGTAAATGGAACAAGTCGTTCCTTGAATAAATATATATTTGTTTTTATCTAAAGGGATGTCCTCGTAACTACAACATACGTGAGTACAAAAACAACCACAAATCCTCAAAAAGAATAACAGTATTTTGCTAAGCCTATATCAATTTGGTAGCAGAGCGTGGTTTGGGCGCGCGAATTGGACTAACCGCCAATTGATCCATTTAAATCATAAAGAAAATAAATAATTGGACTAACCGCCAATTTAGAAAATAAATATTGAATAAAAATGGATACACATAACTTAGCAAAAATAGAACAGTTAACAGAAAACAACTATACCACGTGGTCCATGAAAATGGAAGCAATTCTAGATTCAAAAGATCTCTTCGAGGACGTAATTGTTAATGACGAGCCAGACTTTACAAAAAATAAACTAGAATATGATATTTGGAAGAAAAAGAATCGGGAAGCATACAGCTTAATAATATTGTCACTTTCGGATGACTTAACAATCATCTTTCGAGGCGATAAAAGGGCCAAAAGAATTTGGTACGACATAAAGAAAAGGTTTGAAGGATCTCTAGAAAATAAAAGGATAGACCTAATGTTGGATCTAGCCAGACTAAAATTGAACCCAAATGAAAATGTCAACATGTATATTGTACGAGCACAGAAACTAGCACAAGAGATCACCCAGCTAGGAAAGACTGTAACAGAAAGAGAACTTGTACGATACATTGTTGAAGGACTCACACCTAACTTTGACACGATCGCAGCAGCACTGTCAATAAACAGAGAAATCTCCTTACCAGACTTGAGACAAACTCTACTGGATTTCGAGAAGAAAAGACAGGACAGAAGCAAAAATCCTGAAAATGCTTTCAGATCATCAGGCAACCAATTCAAAGAAAAATCATGCTTCATTTGCAAAAGAAAAGGACATTTAAAGAAAGACTGTTGGTTCAACCCTGACAACAAAGGAAATCAAAAGAATACAACAAACAAAAATAACATGGCCAGTACAAGGAACTACCATAAAGGACCAAAACAAAACAAAGACACAGCCAGGTCAGCAATCCAAGAACGAACGGAGGAACCATCCCAACGAAGAGACTCCACTTCAGAATACGCACTACATGCAAGCACAAGGGAGGAACGCCCGACAACTCAGGACGTGTGGATAATTGATTCTGCGTGCACAAGCCACATGACTTCCCATGGTGAATGGATCGAGCACAAGACGGAGGAGAGAAGAAGCATACAAGTGGCGGAAGAAGGAAGACACATCGAATCTGCCTCATCAGGATCAATCCAAGCTACTGTACAAGGTAAGGACAAACTTAACAACGCTGTAACCCTGCATAATGTCCTCCATGTACCACACCTGAAAGGAAATCTAATGTCCATTCCAAGCGTAGTAAGAAGAGGGAACTCTGTTCTTTTGAACTCTGAAGGAGCATACATATACTCTTCTGATGACAAGCTAATAGGAACAGGAAACTTTGATGGTAACATGTACACATTGAACCTATCACGTTTATCTGAAGCAACTCATGTTCCAAGTGAACATTGCTTGATTTCAAAGGACAATTCTAGGACTGCATGGCACAGAAGGTTAGGACATCCTAGTAACAACAAACTAGACCTGATTTTGAAGAACAATCTTCTAAAAGGCTTGAACTCTATAAATGGTACCCTTGATCAATGTGATGCTTGCTCCTTGGGAAAAATGACCAAAGTACCCTATGTTCACACAGATAACAATCAGGAAAGCTACCCATTTGAAGCCATTTATGTCGATCTCTGTGGTCCAATGAGAATAAACTCCTTGGGCGGAAGTAAATATTTCTTGACCATCGTAGATGGATTTTCTAGGAGAATATTTGTAGAATTTCTCAAAGATAAACTCTCGGCAGCAGAAGTTTTGAAGAAGTTTATTGTAAAGAGAGAAAACGAGCTAAACTCAAAACTAAAAAGACTTAGAACAGATAACGGAACAGAATTTATCAATAAAAACCTTGAAACCTTCATAGAATCCAAAGGAATTAAACATGAATTAACTACACCGTACACCCCAAGAAGCAATGGGAGAGTTGAAAGAGCTAACAGAACACTATTAGACAAAGGCCGAACACTTCTGGCAGACTCCCAATTACCCCTACACTTCTGGGCAGAAGCTGTGAATACAGCTGCATATCTGTACAATCTAACTCCCACAACTAATGACCCAGACACTACCCCTATGGAAAAATGGAAAGGTAAAAAGCCATCCGTCTCTCACATCATGAGATTTGGTTGTGAAGTCTTCTATAAACTCGAGAATCATCAAAGACACAAACTAGAAGCTAAATCTAAGAGAGGAATATTTGTAGGCTATTCAAGATGCAGAAGTGCTTATCGAGTATTTGATATCACAGCGAGAGTCATTCTTGAAACCGCAGACATTCACTTCAGAGAGAACAATAATGTCATCTCGGAAGAAAAACAAAATGATAATAATACGGACACTGACACATATTTCTTCATTCAGGAGGATAAACAACTGAACAATCATGTTCTATCAGATGTTGATATTGAAGAGCCAGCACCAGATACCATGATCAACAGACAGACAGAGTCAAGTGAATCTGACAGACCACAAAGAACTCGAACAATACCTAAAAGATTCGATGACTACGTTCTGGCTACTACGAATGAAACCATTCCGAAAGACTATGAAGAAGCCATCGCATGCGAAGACAAGAAACATTGGGAGAACGCAATGCTTGAGGAAATACAGAACATGTACTCGCATCAAGTATGGGAACTGGTACCTAGACCTGTAAACGCTAAAGTTGTCAAAAGTAAATGGGTGTTCAAAATATCTAAAGACCAAGAAAACAAAACTTACAAAGCTAGACTTGTTGCAATGGGATACAACCAAATCCCAGGAAGAGATTACAACGAAAGTTTCAGCCCTGTAATTAAAAATGCCACCCTCAGGACTATTTTGTCAATGGCAGCAACAAAAGATTCAGTCATTAAACTATTTGATGTAAAAGCAGCCTATCTAAATGGAAACATTGAAAATACAATATTCATGGAACAACCTGCTGGATTTGCCCAAGACAGAAACAAAGTTTGCAAACTCAACAAAAGTATTTACGGTCTACCTCAATCCGGAAGATCGTGGTATGAGAAATTCAGTCAAGTACTTCATGACTGTGGACTGGAAAAACTTAAATCTGATCCTTGCCTATTTAAATGGAAGAATGAAGACAAATACTTCTATGTAGGGATATATGTTGATGACTTTATCACTGTCTCAGATTCTGAAGACACCTCAAACAGATCCATCAATAAATTGAGACATCACCTGGAAATAACGGATGTAACATGTAAAGGTATGTTTTTGGGTATCAAGATCAT
>CP092871.1:9170519-9201411 GCA_030710605.1 Cordylochernes scorpioides | reverse complement strand
CTCCATCGGGTAGCATATGCAAATCACTGCTGTAAGATTAACTTGACATCAACATGGTCGGACATGGTTAACTTTTGTCCATGATTTATCCAAAATATTCGAAACGAGCACAAATTAATAATAAATTTA
This sequence comes from Cordylochernes scorpioides, assembly GCA_030710605.1. Taxonomy (NCBI): domain Eukaryota; kingdom Metazoa; phylum Arthropoda; class Arachnida; order Pseudoscorpiones; family Chernetidae; genus Cordylochernes; species Cordylochernes scorpioides. The sequence continues at coordinate 9,201,282 of CP092871.1, read as the reverse complement.
ATAGTTAAATAGTCTTAATGATGTTTTACAGTTTATTTACCTAAATATTCGAAACATTGCTTCACGTGTGTATAGTATTTATTTACATCACTAGAGCACACAATCGCGCATGCGCGGAACGGGATATTTTTTCTAGCTTAAATAAATTAAAAATATGTGTAGATACAATATATTCGACTAGTATTTTCACTCCAATAAATTTGACAGAATAAGAAAAACAAGAGTTAGATCTCGATAATTAAAAATAAATAACCTTTACATCAAAATAACATATAAATAACAACTTTAAAATAATATTTTAAGTATATAGTGTGTTAAATATTATAAATTTTATTTTGCTTATCCTTAGTACACGTGGAACAGTCCATGATAATCATGGTAGGTAGAAGTAGGCGACTGCTTTTACTGTAAGTGCACCACATATGTGAAAAGCATTTCAACTTTTCACTTTCAAATGTGCCAGAGCCCCGTTTGGTTATTTGCACACGCTGGTGGGATTGGACCTTTGTAAGAATCGGGAAACCATTGAAGCATTTTTCTAAATCATAAAACAGTGCCCAATACGGAATTGAACACGGGTCGTAGCGGTCGAAAACCAACGGTTTGGACCACACTACCACTGACCCTCTATTATAAAAATAAAAAAAGGAACTTATTAAAATCAAGCTCGAATGATATATTTATTATAAAATTTGGTTGCAAATACGCCAAGCTAAAGAAAGACTCTACCCGCTGATTGGATAATAAACTCGAAACTGATTGGCTGAATAAAGGTTATGATAACAGCCGATTATATTTAGAATGAAACTGAAATATAAACTTACATATAAGGAAATAACATTAAGGCCTTTTTCAAAGTAGAATATATTAAAATTATAAAACAGTTAAGCGTTGAGAATAGTAAGTGAAACTGATTTTTAGAAAAGGAAAAAGGCATCTCCTTATCGTGCAACTGAAATTTGCTATTCTCGTTGATTTTTAATTATTCCAGCATTGGCCAAATACCCATTCTTGATTAATCAAAAAAAGCTAACCACGGACGCGTTTCGGGCTGTTGGCCCTCATCAGCGTGGTGCAAGCTATACCTCAACGACCATTTTCACATTGATTTTTAGAAGTTATATAGAAATAATAAAATGTATCGAATTTTTCAGATATACACGTTCACTATGAAATAAATATATCTATTAATCGATATCCTAAATTATTTTGATATTCTTTTAGTTGTTGAATATGTGCGAAATATCAATAGTTTTAAATATATATTTTTTCTTGTTGACAAACATTAATATGTTATAACACCTTGATAAAGGTTGGCGTTCAGCAAACTGATATATTGGTAAAATATATGATATTTTGATCCATTCTATAATGTTATGATTCTGATCCAATCTATTCATGTTATAATTTGAACAGTATCTTCATTCAGAAAATTATTTTATAATTATTTATATTTTTTTAATAAAAAAGCAAAGATACTGTTCAAATTATAACATTCAATATTACAATAGAAATTGTATAAATATATTTTAGTAGAAAACGTCAATCGTAAATCTTTAACAAAAACATCAACTCATTCTAAATCAAATTATTTAATTATTTAAAACACAAAGAATTGGAAAAAGATGAAAATTTAATTAGTGAAATCAACCGGATATAAAATAATATTAACTTAAAACCCATTAAATAATTTCAAAATATTCTTTAATTCAAAGATGAAAAATTTGCTATTTAATTTGTGAAATTGATATTTTTTTTACTATATATATATATTTTTTATTTCAATTTTTTTTTCTTAATTGTGTTTTTCAGGGAGAGACAAGAAAAGCTCCATTAATTAGGTAGAACCGCGGAGAAATGGAGAAATATTGCTCGAAAAATCCAATTTAAATATCTAATGTAAACGACGAAATTATTTCTAAAAGATAAACTTGGAAAAAAAAAGCACACGATCATTATTCAAACTGCCTCATTAAAATTTAAATAAAATATTTCTTGCTGAAGAATCATTTTTATAGAGTTTTTATGATTTTTTTTTTATAAAACAAATATTTTTCTATAATGTTATAATTGAAAAATCTCGTACACTTAAACGATTTTTTCTTTTATTAAGCATCTATTAAATTTCGCAATAGAATGTATTTTTTTTTAGAAATAGATTTTTCTATTTTAGTTTCCTAAATACGATTTTTTTTCTAGGAAAAAAAAATATTGTAATAAATTCTTCCCCGTTTTTTTTTTCTTTCTATCTTTTTTTCCCCCCATTTTCTGATTTTATTTTCCCGTAAGGAAAGAAAAGATGAAGAAAAAAAATATTCGATGTATAAATTAAGTTTTTATTTTTTTTCTTAGGAAAATTAAATTTGATACGTTGCAAATATAAACAATTTTAAAATATAGATTTTTTTTCAAAATTGAATTTAAATAGGATAGATTCAATGATGAAAATAAATACATATTTTAAAATATAAATATAAAATATGAATATACATATATATATAAATATGTAAATTTTCCTATATTTATTCATTTATTATCATTTACAAAGCACGCGATATCCGTCTTGGATATTTGCATGCATACACAAGTTTGGGAGCTTTTACAGTAATTATTAATATGATTTTAGTTATTATAATAGAAATTATTAACGTATTTGTCAGTTAGTTAACGATTTAATTACCCTATAATGAATATTAGTGAACATCACAGTTAAGAACAGAAATTTAGAGCTATTTACAGCATATAACTTTATAACTATACTATATAACTATAACTATATTTGAATATACATCTATATTAAACATTCTTCCTTGCTCCTACATTTCGATATAATCAATAAGAATTCAAGGATTTGGTTTCTTTTCTTTCATTTCTCGAGCTTTCGGGCTAACATGCTCTTCAATACGGAGATCCTGGAGTACTACCTCTATATCTATATTATATAAATATGTAAATATAATATTTATAGTATTTATTTATTTTTATTTTTTATTTTTTTATTATATTTATAATATAATTTGTCTCCATCACCGATAAACCATAATGCCCCAAATAAATATTGTTGCACCAAGTTGCAGCTTTGCAGGGTCATCGACCTTGATTTCTTCCTTCTTGGTGTTATACACCGAGCGGGTTTCCATACTTAAAGTAAATAAAGAAAAGTAAATAAAAATAAATTACCTTTTAAAGTTATTGTGTTTATTTATTTGTTGTCTTCCTCGTAGGTCGTGATCCGCAGTCTTCGTCCTCTCTCGCTCCAATCAAGATCGTATGTACAATAAAATATTACAAAAGGAATGAAACTATAAAAATGATAATCTAAATAATCTATTTTAAATAAATATTAAATATCATAGAATATTTTGAATAAATGTAGGGTGTATTAGAATTGATGCAACAATAAAACATTGGATGAATTCATATTCAATATATGAATTGGTGAGCGGTATATTTCTACAAGGGAAGATGACGTTAAAAGGACAACTCTTTTACATAGTCTAAGACCACAAGTCAGAAGAATTTTCTTTAATTTTCTAGATGCAAAAATACTTATTTTGAAAAGAAATACAATTTTATACAAAAAGAAATCTTAGGGGAAAATATTTTAGACCTAGTTCATAAACCTCATTAAGGAATTGCTAAACCTAAAAAAATTTCAAGAGAAAATACTATTGCCCTAATATACACAGTTAGATATAGAAAGACTTATAAAGAAGTTAAGGCTTTTATTTTGATCGTGTAACTGAGAGTTGCTGATGGCTTGCGCCATCTGTCGGAATAAATATAAACTTTTCGTTGATTATTTAATTTTTTTCAGAATTGGCCAAAATACCCATTCTTAATTAATCAAGAAAACGACCCACGCGTTTCGGGCTGTTGGCCCTCATCAGCGTGGTGCAAGCTGTACCTCAACAACCAAAGGTCTGGTCATTCAGGCATCCAGAAAAATCATTAATGGTAGCTAAAGCCAGAAGTGCGTGACCAGTTTTTTTGGTAGTTGAGGTATAGCTGGCCCAACGCTGACGAGGGCCAACAGCCCGAGACGCGTACCTAGTTAGCTTTTAAAAAAAATATTAATCAAGAGCTTGTATTTGGCCAATTCTGAGGGAAATGATCAAAAATCAACAAATAGTTGATATTTATTCCGACAGCCATCAGTAAATTTCAATTGACCAATCAGAAGATGTATTTATCTTGATTTACTCACCTGATCCCCGTACAATTTCATTTTTTTTACTATTTTTTCACATTATATATATATATAAAGAAGTGTTACATTTTTAAGTCAATTAGCTTTTACGACATGACCACCCTTCATATGACAACCACACACCAATTCATCCAAGGCCAATGGTATAAAGTAGGCGTAGACTTACTAGGAACAATTGATCAAAATTCGAAACTATTTTAAACGCGTAAGATTCTTTTTGAAATTAAACAATTTCTACTGCCCTTACTGCAATGGAAAAATTAAATTAAAATTTTTCCATTGAAGTAAGGGCAGTAGAAATTGTTTAATTTCAAAAAGAATCTTACGCGTTTAAAATAGTTTCGAATTTTGATAACAGATGGTGCGCTAGTACATCATATTACAAATGATTTAAAATATATTTGGCACTTATATTGATTATTATTCATATAATTCTTAAAATCAATTATAATAAATGATGCTTTTCTTCGAAACTATAATTTCAAAATCAAAAGTAATATTTGCCAGCTATCTATTTCCCATTGAAATAGTTTCAGATAATGGGATTCAGATACCCATATATTGGAAAAACACCATCATTAATGTTTTTTTTCGAGACAATAAGGAATAAGATTAGTGATATACAACAAAAGCCTTTATTGAGGACCTCTCGTCCTATAAAGGATTCGCCATTTTACAGAGTAAGAGAAGAGAACTAAGAATACAGAGAGAAACATATATGTACAGTAATCCCTCGTTAAGACGAACTCAACGGGAGAACGAAATACCCTTTTCGTCTTAAAAAAATATATACCGAATTCGTATAAACCGAATTCGTATTAGACGAATTGAATTCGTGGTATCCGGGGGTTGTACTTATGTACTACTGATGAGTAAGAAAACTACATTTCTGAGGAATAACGAATAAATTTATTTGAAAACAATATTAATGAAAATATTTTATAATTTTAAGGAACAACAATTATATATGTATATGTATGTACATAAAGTATTTTATTTTAAAAGACAATATGGATAATATAATCACAATGTAAGGCAATAACATGAGAATATAAGTTTATTTTAAAACACAAATAAAAAAGAACAACAAAAGAAACAACTTACATAATATACTTGGTACATACAATGTTTATGTGTATGCAGCATATGCAGTATGCATAGAGTATCCTATATCTGGGTTTTCTCTGCAGGCTTCAGAAAGTCTGTTATAGTTTTTTGGTGGTATTTGATTGGGCACTGTTTCAGACACTCCCTTCTTATTTTATCCAGGTCATCTTCAAAATGAACATCAATATCCGCAGAGGTATTGGACAACTTCTGGAGGGTTTCGAGGGCCGCGATTACTTCCCCTCTAGTAGGCATCATTATCTCTTCTTTCACCTCATCGTCTTCTGTTTCTTCTTCTTCTTTTCTTCTAATTCGGGTGAACCGCAAATTTCCAACCCTTCATCCAGGGCAACAAACTCCAGGAAAGTCAAAGTCTCAACTGGGTTTGTAGCTGAAAGGAGTTTGGTCCATTCTTCAGGCTCATCAAGCATTGTTTCTGGAAGTGAAAACGAATCAGCTGTTTTTTCCACACCCAATGAGACACTTATTTCTTTTGCCTTTTCTTTGACAAGTGCGCCGGATACAGGAATATTATTTTGTCTACTTTTTTTAAACCATTTTAAAAGCTCATCTTCCACGTCTTGATGGGATGCTTTTCGAAGTCGTTTTGAAGAGCTCGAAGACCCTGAGGCAACAGCCGAATCTATTTTTTCTTTGTTTTTTAGAATGGTTGATAATGTGGATTTCGCAATTTGAAAATTTTCGGCAATTTGCAACTTAGATAACACTCCACGTGCAACTTCGTCCAAAATTTTCCTTTTTAAGGCAAGATCAATGGCGCTTTTTTTTTCGCGGTTTAGATGACATGTTCATGTAGGTTTTTTTTATGGAAGCTCAAACAATTCACACTTCGATTATTTAGAATTTAATAATTTTTATTTCAAGCGCATTATTTTATAATACAATCAATTAGTCGGTTATAAAAAAGATATAACAAATAGAAATAAGTCCTTTTTCTTCTGAGAGCTCGATTTACACAGATTATTATTCACAGAATATATTTTTATTATTTATATTACATATTATAACATATTAGAATTCGTTTTAACCGATTGATTAGTTCTGCTGGGGGCTAAATTTAATTCGTATTTCGTCATAACAGAATATTTCGTCTTAACCGGCAAAATCTCTTTGGAAAGCATTGAAATTTAACGGGGGAAAAGAAACGGTTCGCGCAAACCGAGAGTTCGTATAATCCGAGTTCGTGATAACGAGGGATTTCTGTAGTAGGTATAGTATAGTATTTTATACACTGTGACTATATACAACAGCAGCAACAAGCCTTTTACTGGAATCAAAGTCCCATACAGGATTCGTCATTCTAATCCTGTCAAAGATTATTTACATATAATTATTTACATCAATTAGATTATGTGTATAGCTTTTCCCCTTCTCTTCAGCCGTCTTCCAAAATTTGAACAACGCAAACGCTCCAGCTCTGTTTCTCACCACCTCATTCAACAGAAGCTCCAAAGAGAGTCCCTCAAGGCCTATTTCCCTGAGGAGCATTTCTCGTTCTTCTAAGCTTAGTGATATAAATGAGAATGATTCTATTATGGATAAAGAAGTGATGTATATAGTAAACATAATCAAACCTATAAAAAAAAAAGAGAAATATGCTGATAACAAGAATAAGGTCTTGACTTCAAGAAAGGCATCATTGTTTATGTCGCAAACACTGAAATGGAAAGCAAGTTGACACCAAATTATTACAATAAAAGATTCATCATTCTAGAGACACTATCTCCAAATTTATTCAAGTTTATTAATACTGACACAGATGGTTTTATCATTAGGAATATGCATCTAAGTCCTACATATTTACTACAAGATTTTAACATAAATATAGCTTATGAAAAAGGCATTTCCTTATCGTGCAACTGAAAGTTGCTGATGGCTTGCGCCATCTATCGGAATAAATATAAACTATTCTCGTTGATTTTTAATTATTCCAGAATTGGCCAAATACCCATTCTTGATTAATCAAGAAAAGCTAACCACGGACCATCAGCCATCAGCAACTTTCAGTTGCACGATAAGGAGATGCCTTTTTCATAATTTATACACCTTATCCCAGTACAATGTCACATTTGTACTGTTTTTCATAAATATAGATGTTGGAAAAAAAATGTTTTAAAAATAGTAAATCAATGATCTTGAAATACTTTTGGACTGACTGTAATATAAAAACGAGAATAAAGAGTGTTGGTTTTGTTTACATAATTAGTAAGTGTAATTGTTAATTGTCTTTTTTTCTCTCTCTCTCTCTTTGGAAATAATAAATTTAAAACACTTTCATAAAAGGTAAAATCGCCTAATTCTTTAAAACCACTTCAGCTGTAAATAAACTTGTTATTTGTTGTTTCATTGTCTGAACCATAAAAGATTCCCAACAATAGCTAAGTCAGCCTACTTTACCCAGTCATGATGGTTGTCAAACAGACACCATGAAAGGTCTCAAGCTTTAGAAGCTTGACACCCTAAAATTGTGTGGAGATAAGAAAGAAGAAGAGAACATAGATATTGATTTGAATATCACCTCGATTAAGATTCCATGAATGGAACTTCCAGGTACTTAAAGGAATCTACCAGAACAAGAAACAACCATAGAAGATATTACAATACAATATAATGCGGCTTGTGATTGTAAAACGACATTTGAAAATTATCCCGCATGAGTTTCTTTTCAACGAAAAATCAAAATTTATTCCAAGGAGAAATAACGATTATTTCTAACCTTAGGGATGAGGTATGAATGGATGAATTGTGAAGAGTAATGTTAAATGGAAAAATAAAAGTGTCCAGGGATTCCCATCCCTCACAATTCATCCATTCATACCTCATCCCTAAGGTTAGAAATAATCGTTATTTCTCCTTAGAATAAATTTTGATTTTTCGTTGAAAAGAAACTCATGCGGGATAATTTTCAAATGTCGTTTCATAGAAGATATTAAACTAAAACATCAGATTGATATATATAGCATATTCATCGCTGCCTTTACCATTCAAAAAAAATCAATAAACAAACCAGGTCTCTTTTAACTATTTTTTTTTATTTTTCAAGTTTTCGGGAGAATATGACTTACAACAGAAGATATAGAAGTACCACTTCCAGCCAATTATACCAGAAAAGTACAACTTCTGGCTCTGGATTGTTTATTGATTGTGGTGGTGGTGCTTATCTCCATGGTTAAACCAATTCCTGAAGTCCACTCCTCTCCAATTTTGCGATGGTAGTTATAGGCCTGGAAAATAGGTCCTCTATTGTCAGTTCTGAGCATGATATGTTCCGGAGAAGCTTCCTCACTATTGCATTTCAAGCAGTTATTGAAGGTTTTTTTGTCTATTTTGAAATTTTAAGGTTTTTATATGGCCACTTCTTAGGGTTGCTAAAGCTGTTTGATCGTGTTCTATTGAAATATCTGATATAAGCTGTTCATACCCAAATTGAATCTCCCAGTAAGATTTCTGTGGATGGAAACAAGACTGAAATCACTAGAGGTGGAAGACAAGTAAAAATTCCTTCCATATATAAAAATATGATTAGATACCAATTCAATGCAAAAAAAGACTTATTTTGAAAAGAAAGAGAATTTTATACACAAAGAAATCTTAGGGGGAAACATTTAAGACCTAGCTCATGAAACTCATTAAGAAATTGCTAAACCTAAACAAATTATAAGAGAAAATACTATTGGCCCAATATAGACAGATAGGTATAGAAAGACTTATAAAGAAGTTAAGACATTTCTTGATCGTGTAACTGAGAGTTGCTGATGGCATGCGCCATCTGTCGGAATAAATATCAACTATTCTTGTTGATTTCTAATTTTTACAGAATTGGCCAAATACCCATTCTTTAATAATCAAGAAAACGACGTACGCGGGAGGAATATGTAGAATAGTGTGAGAATATGTATAAGTGATGATTTAAAAGAAGAATCGGTACAATAACATAGGCTCTGTATTTATTTAATAATTAATACATGTATTACATTTTAAAAATGTGTTTTTGTGTGTCTATCTTCTAATAAATAAATATAATCTTATAAAATAAATATAAAGTTTTAGTTTATAGATTAAATATATACAACACAACATGTATATATTTTAGAAATATTCAAATTAAATTATATAACAAATCAAAAACGAAAATATATTCCATATAGACATATATCTTTCAAATATTCCAAAATAGAATATATTAATATATATTTTCTAAAATATTTCCATAATATAGTTTGTCTTCACTGAAAATCAAATTTTTATTATTATAATATATGCTTTTAAAATAATGAAAGCTAATATAATAATAAATTTGATTCAATGTTTCAAAACACATATAAATATTATTATATAGAATTTTAATTAAAATTTTGTAATAATCACGAAATATAAAATATTTGAATCAAAACATATTTTTCCTTTTCAGTTAATTTAATTTAAAGCATAAATTGAATTTATATGATAGTTTTTTTTGTTTGATAATTCTGTCGAATAAATTAAAATTGACTCTTTCCTATAATGGAATAAAATGAAATAATATTTTACCATGTTTATATTCCATTATATATATATATATAAGGAGGTAATATTTTAAATTATATATTACGAAATATAGCTCTATGTTTATGTAACTAATAATTATATTAGATTGGATATCTCTCTTTCTCCCTTTTTTACATATGCTATACAGAATTACACCAGGCAGCTTTGTATATAATATATTGATATTTTAATTCATTACAACAACAACAACAGCTTTATTAGGACATTTCCGTCCTGTAAGGACTCGCCATACATCATTTTCATGGAGAAAAGGAAAAAAGAAACATAAACAAAGGAGAGATGGGAAAATGAAAAGGAAATCAAAGTATTCAACATAACTATACAAATTAACTATTGAATGAAATGGTTCTCTAATTTTAGTTCTTAGAGATTACCTTGTTCTCTAACTCTTTATTTAATTCTAATACATCATTTCTCTATTCTAAATTAAATTCGATGTCAATTGTTAGTTTTAAACCTTGAATAGCTTATTCAGCTATGCAAATTCTACTATAGTGAACTTAATAATAAAAATATATATTTTGCTGAACATGTCATTTGCAGAATCAATGGAAGAAAACTAAACAAAGGTGAAATGCTTCATTTTACATATTATTCTGGAACATTTGGCTTTGACGTACTTCGACAAGATGTGAACTAAGCTAAGCTAAATGAAACTAATATTCACATAAGTTAGCCTTTTTGCATATTTTGGGATATAGCATATAAAGCACAAAGGGTAGATTTGTTTATCTAAAATAGGTAGTTATGGGGTTTTTAATGAAAGTGAATTTGTATTGCTGTTGAAGTTTTAGATAAACTAAACATAACATGAGATATACTCAATTACGAGCGTTCCTTTCAATAATGGACATCGGGGAAATCAAAATCTTCCATAGAACATGCTTCGTAACAATGGACACACCGTAGCAACCTTTTGTAAAATCTCATACAAAACAATGGATACCGTAGCAACGACATTCTCCCGAAGAAGCGATCATCAACAATGGACATCCTTGCATCAACCATCTTCCTTTCGAGCGTTTCTTTTAGTAATGGACATCGGAGAAATCACCATCTTCCCATAGAGCATGCTTCGTAACAATGGACACACCGTAGCAACTTTCTATAAAATCTGATTCAAAAAACAATGGACACCGTAGCAACCACATTCTCCCGAAGAAGCGATCATCAACAATGGACATCCTTGCATCAACCATCTCCTTTTCGAGCGTTCCTTTTAATAATGGACATCGGAGAAATCACCATCTTCCAATAGAGCATGCTTCGCAACAATGGACACACCATAGTAACTGTCTATAAAATCTGATTCAAAACAATGAACACCGTAGCAACGACATTCTGCCGGCGAAGCGATCCACAACAATGGAGATCCTTGCATCAACCATCTTCCTTTCCTAGCGTTTCTTTCAATAATGGACATCGGATAAATCAGAATCTTCCCATAGAGAATGCTTCGCAACAATGGAAACACCTTATCAACTTTCTATAAAATCTGATTAAAACAATGGACATCGTAACAACAATTATCTCCCCATTTAACTTGCTTCAAATCAATTGTTTGCGACATATTAATATAAAAAAATCCATCTTTTAACGATGAATAATATCTCGATATTTCCTATAGACTAGATTGTCTTTGTTCCAAGTACTGTATGTCATATATTGTTTTATAGAACGCAAGCATTCAAACACAATTCTTTATATTGAACAAAGAAAATAGTTAGTAGGATAGAATGGTGTTAGAGAATCTTGAATTTTAATTAATCTATTAAATAGACACGCCTCGATAAGCTGTGTTTATTTTGAAATCAACAATGGTCAAAAACAACCAACAAATTAATCCTTCACAGAAACGCGCAGAATTGTTTACCCTCAACATGTCCTCTACTTATCTATTTTTATATATTAATACGTGTATACTGAATTAATAAAACAAAAATATAATGCGAAGAGCTTATAATTTCAATAATAATAATAATAATAATAATGGTGTTGTGTGGGAAAATTAAAAATTTATGTTTAAAATTTGTTTCATTAACTCCATTTAAATTTCTTAAGTCAAAGGTTTTAGCAACAATAAGATTACAAAAATAGTCTTCAGAAGAAAATATTGGTATGAATACACTTTGAATACGCGGATTCAAAAGAGTCAACAAGAAAGTAAAATATGGAAAACGTATTTGGTTATGGAATATAGAATTATATCTTGTGAATTTATTGCTGATAACGTTTAATAATTGAAAGATGACAAGGGGAATTACATGTCAGATACACATAATAGTTTTATTCTTTTGGGAGAAAATTAATTTATTTCTTTTTGAGAGAAACACTGTCAAATGGAATTGTCATCTGTGGGGGCGGATGGCTTTGTTCATATTTCCCAGAAAGCTCGTGGTCAAATTGTCCCTTTTCTATTCATAGAATTTTATTATTTATTCGGAATATCCCGCTCTTATACAATTTATCCTCTACTAATACTTTATTTTCTTGTAAAATAATCTTAAAATGTCATTTTGAATAGATTTTTATCCCGATAATAAGCTTATTTTTATGAATTTATCAGAGCGTTTATCTATAATTTGAACTTAGTTAACGATATCATGGTAGTATGATTTGTGGTATATTATATTTTATGAATTGAGTCTAAGGTGTTCTTTATAAGAAGTGATTGGATCTTTATCCGGTTCTTTTATCAAAGGTCGAGTGTAATAATTAATGAAATGGGATGTTTTAAAATTCCATTTGTTGATATTGTTAATTGCAGATATTTCTACGATGCAATACTCTTGTGATTTACATAGTATTTTACTATTGTCTATGATATTTGACATTTCTGTCTATATAGCGCAGCTTGGTTGAATTGTTAATTGGTTAGCTGTTATTGGATAGGAGAGGCCGACGTGAGCTGCTGATGTAAATATAATTTGTCCTTCTTTTATTGTTTTATATCTTTAGGTAAAAGAGGATTTTTCTTCGTCTACGAATCTATATAATATTTTCCCAACACCAATGAGGTTTGCTTATCATTTTAAGACAGAAAAAAAGTCACAAAGAGTCTACTATTTATATAACGTAATAAGATTGTATATCTAGATATGACTTTCAAAATATATATATTTTTTCGATATAAGTTTTTTACTAGGGTTATAACATAATGTATCGTGCTGATCCATAAGTAAAGGGAGAGGTACCTTCCTATATGTATACATAGTACAGTTAAACCTGTCGCCCCCTCTTGGGACTCACCAAAATAGGATGCTATAGAGAGGGGGTGCTATATATAGGTCACTTTTAATGTAAAATGTTTTCATTTTAATGTTTAAAATCGGTCGTTATAGAGAGGAAGGCGCTATTTAGATGGGGCGCTATATACAGGCTTAACTGTATAATGTAAATTAACAATGCTGTAGTTGCCATTGTTAAACTCCAAATATCCATATTATACTGAAAGACAATGTTATTGCCCCATGATATGTTGGTATTATACCATGCAATGTCGTTCTTAAACATTAACCATTAAAATGTAAAAATATATTTTGAAATCTCCTTATAAAGTCAAAATATCTTATAAAAAAGAGCTTTAAGGATAAAAAAAGACAAATTTCAATTAGCATCAGAGTGTTTCTATTAAAACTTAATAGGTAAAAGGCACTGATAACGTTTCAAAAATAAAATAAAAATTTTCTATTCAAATAAAATGTTGAAATTAAAATTTAAAATGTTATTTAAATTCATATAAAATTGATGTTATTGTAATATATGGTATTTTTTTATAATAATTTAAAATATTACCATTAAAGTAAAAATGTTATCGTAAATTTAAAACCTATAAAATTATTTAATATATTTTATCTTTAAAATAATAATAGTTTTTTTTCTATTCATAATAACATTTTTTTATCAGGAAATATAATGGAACGATAAAAAATAATTCCATTGATAAAATTCCTCTAAAAATGGTTAAAATTATTTTATTAAACTTTTTTTTTCTCTTTACATTATAAAATAAATATATTTCACTCTTTCTAGAAAGAAATTATTGGACCAAGATTTGAAATGAAATAAATTTAAATATTTTCGAAAGAAAGTAATTGATGTATAAAATATTTTTCTAGATAAAATATATTTCGAAATGAATTTAATTAAATTTCTTTAAATAACAAATTCAATATTTTTTCTAATACCAAACGATATCTCTCTCGTCATTTTTTTTATTTAAAAATATATTCAACACTGATAAAATTTTGTGACAATTTATTTTACATCAAACTTCTAATAAAAGTTTAAAATATAATTCTTGGAGACACATTTGTAAATTTTTAAAAAGGCTGTCAAAAGATAAGGGAAATGTATAGGAAATAAAATGAGTTCGAAAATTCGCTTTAACTTAGACGTTAATCCAAGAAAAGGTTGAGTAATTATAGTCAGTTTCTAGAACTAGGTTACAAAAAGGTTTAAAACAAACAAACCAAGTTCTTAAAGCCGATTATACCTAAATTATTTTGATAGAATAGAAAGGCTCTGTCCATTTAATTACACGCTACAGGCATCGATTCTGTCCATTACTTTGTTATGTTAATGTGCCAATTACGCAAGCGCTACTCAATTTAGCCACCATTACTTCTGGAAAAGAGGCACAAAATACTATCAAATTTAAACGCCAAAAATTATTTGAATTTAAATCTAAAATAACGGCGCGCGAGTCAGAAATAATTAAAGTGAAGTTGTGATTGGTTTGAAAGGTTTTTTTTTTCCGGAGTAGATCGATAAATTGATTGGAAAAATGGCGATGGGGGCTGTATTAGAATCATTCTCCTTAATATAGGCTTTTTTAATCTTTTTATTATTCATTTCATTTGCTTTATTTTCAATTGATCAAGTCTCTTTTCTTTTAAATTATACCTTTCTTCTTTTGAATTTTTCTTTTTAATTTTAGAAATATTAGAGTTAAGATAAATTTACCATTTAACTATTGAAAAAAGAGCTTGTAAAATGTTTGATATTCAATTTAATTTTGATAATTTTTTCAACTATATTTAAAATTGATTTTAAACATTTTCTATTAATTTAATTTAAAATTGTAAATCGAGATAATGTATAGATGTATAAAAGCATTTTATAGGTATAATTGAAGTATGATTCTTGTAAATTGAATATTTATTTTTATATCAATATTTATTTTCTCAATAGTATTTATATTACCTGTTTTATTGAAATATCTAAACTGTATGTGATACATATATTGTTTTTGATTTTATTTAGGACTTTTCTGAAAGTTCTTAATTGAAAATAAAAAACGACTATATTTTGAATTTACAAAATGTCCTCGATAAAATTAAAAAGGTACAATTAGGTTTAATTTTGATAAGAGGCTATATTGTTGAATCCTGTATAAGATTTTAATTCCAGTAAAAATAAATCCACTAAAAGGATAATCAGTTTTTATAAGTTGTCCTTTTCTACAATGCTTTTTGCCCAACTTTTCCACTTTCTTAAAATGATATACAAATACTAAATATAAAAACTTTAATATAATTTGTTGGCTTTGCTTGAATATACGGATTCCAAGAAGATTAATCAAACATTATTGATTTACAAGAAAGAGAACAAAAAAAAAACTTATAACATTGTAAACAATGAGAAAAACCTTCGTCCAAATTTTCATAATACTCAATTTGTTACAAACCACGGAAATTTCAAAAATTGTTTAAATAGAATAAAGGCAGTGGAGGATTCAAGTTGCTTTTGTGGTATTGAGGAACAAACCTCAAGACATCTACTGATCGAATGCCCACCATTTCAAGATTATAGAATGAAGAATGAACTAGTTGTTTGTGAACTTAACGATTTGATTTCCGATAAAAAATCATATTTAGAGTTCAATTCACATTTTGTAAATACATTCTAAACTTTCTACAAAATCTGGATCTCTAATGTTTTCATGCGTTGAATTATGTAAATAACTTATGTAAAAATAAACTTTTCTCCTTGTTTGGCGCAAGTATCCCTTGCGGGATATAGCGCTTTGGAAATAAAATAATTGTAAAACAAAGAGAAACCTTTCTACTTACTTGTGATCTTACATATATACTCTCTGTGGGAACAATTAAATCAATTAAACTTTAAATATATATACAAATGTGTGTGAATTATACACTCCATAGAATATAATAATATATCATATAATTATATATAGGAAAAGCATATATTTTTCTCAAAAAATTAATATGATTTAATTGAAACAAGCGTACACACACATTAGAAAATTAATATTATATTTTATTTATGAAAAACAAAATTACTGGTATGAAAATTCGAAACTATTTTAGACGCGTAAGATTCTTTTTGAAATTAAACAATTACTACTGCCCTTACTGCAATGGAAACATTAATGGGATGGCCTGGCTCATTAGTGGTGAACCCTCCTAGCGGTTTCGCCAGTTTAATCTACCATACCGCTGTTATATCGCATTTTTCAATCTTCCTTTTATAGTGATGCTGTTGCTAGACTCTTGGAATGGGTATTTCAGATGAACTATGGACATAAGCTTTGAGGACAGCAGATTTTTCAAAAATTTATAAATATATAATATGCTTCGAGCAATCGCTCTTCCGCAAATATCAAATTGAGTCTTTCAAAATTTTGCATCATAATATTACTGGTGTGTAGTTTTAATTCTAAATTGATGATAAATATATTAATCGAGCTTATATTTATAAATATTTTTCTAAAGGTAAATTAAAGTAAAATTATTAATAACAGAAGATATATTTATTATTACGAATCCTTGTTAACTAAAATGACTAAATATTTGAGAACTATTGTTTGCAATCTGAATAATTCCTAGAAGGTCAACGGTCCAATACAATATAGGTTCAATAAATAGGTCATATCAAAACTGCAATTTACTGGATATAATTGAATAACTTCAGCTAACTAGCATTATAAATATAAACACGTTGTGTGATATACTAAATTTGATTGCTCTATTATAAGTGATGATAAAAATCCACCAACAAAGATATTCACTGAAGACTAAATCTAATTATTTGAACTGTTGTATATTGTAAGTTTAATTAAATAATTGTTCCCACAGAGTATGTGTGTTAGATCACAAGAAAATAGGCGTTAACCCTAAGAAGAAGATAGGTTTTTATTTATTTACTATTGTTAAATGTATCTTTTTTGTTCTCTCCCTTGTAAATCAATAGAGATAATGTTTGATCAATCATATTTGGATCGGTATCTTTAAAAAGTCTAAGTCAACAGAAATGGTGCGCAGGACTAGAACCCTGAGTTGAAAAAGTGAAAGTTTGGCTTGGACAATTTAGGTGATGGATTGGGAGCATTGTAGAAAAACCATTTAATAGATAGGTCGATGAGCTCCCTGTACAAAAGGAGCATAACCTTACACAGTCTAATGATATAGAAGTCTCTATTTAAACACAGATTCTATCTCTTTCATAAATATATTTTTGGTTTCTAAAAATATTTCGCGCAATCCATTTGATTCAATATTAGAATAAAAAACGGATTATCTTGTGGATCGAAAAATAAATTACGGTTTTTTGCATGGTATTTCAAAAATGAGAATGTTCGTCTTTTTCAAACAGAATGATATGCAAATTTTATTCAATCAGCAGTTTAAAAACATCAATAAATTTCCTATTAAAATATAAAAACAGCCAAAAATCTGAATGCTATGTAAAATTGATCTTTATGCAAAATCTTGCTGCAGAATAGTTAAAATAAATACAGTTGAACCTATCTATAGCGCCCCCTCTTAGGACTCAGCATAAATAGGAGGTGCTATAGACAGGTCAATTTTAATGTAAAATGTTTACATTTTAATGTTTAAAATCGGGCGCTATAGAGAGGAAGGCGCTATTTAGAGGGGGCAGTATAGACAGGTTCAACTGTATGTAAATAGTTTTGTATATAAAAAATTATGGCAATTATCTCGCCATTTCAGAATATTTTGAATAAGACATATTTTCCGATCGTTGATATACCATGCAATTAATAAAATTTCGGTAGCCATTTAAAGAAAAAAAAAGTGCTCACTTCGAGATTTGAACCCAGGCCGATGTTGTTGAAAAGCTACGGAGTGTACCATTGCCCCACTACATACTTTAATTTTAACTGAAGTTATGAATGAAGTATCTTATTTCTTTCAAACGGAACCAACCGACTGTATTTACTTGTATATTTAATTAACTTTTAATCAATATTAAAAATTCCTAAATATTTTAATCTCATTTATAAATATTAAATCAAACATTCTACCTCCTCTCTTTTATTTATTTAAAGAATAAATAAAAATTACAAAAGAATATTTCAATTTACTAGATAACTGTTTATTATTAACCATTGCAAAAAGTAATTAGAAAAAAAAAAGGATATTAATCATAATAAATTAAAAATATAAGGTTCGCAGAAATTAATTTCCTTTCAGAAATTAATAAAAAAGGAAGAAAGAAGAACTTTAATAAATGGCATAAAAGGAATTAAAATTAGAAATATTTAATTAAATGAAATAAAATGATCCATCAAATATTAATTTCTATTGATTTGACACGTGAAGGAGTTGTAACCGTTATGAACTTAATGAGCCTTTAAAACAGAATTGCTCGTGTTTTTTATTATGGCTGGGGTGGCGTGTTCTTTAGTAATTGAATGTCTTTTTTATTTAAAGTCGTAGTAATTGTAATTGCATGCGTCTATGGCTTTTAATTCTAGAGTTGGGTATACTTTAATAGGTACCTGTGATACCAAGAATGATAGTCTAGAGTCTAAACGTTATGTAAATAACGAAATTCTACAAATATTGGACAGATGACGTTAACTATGTGCTACCTATGTTATTTAATACTAGGAACACAATATTATACTTAAAAATAAAGAAGGTATCTCCTGACCACGAGCACATATGCTTTTTTAGATGGCAGAGTGCCATCTAGTGGAGCAAAAATAAACTAAACGTTTATTCAGCTTGCTTGCTCCGTGATATTTGGCCAACCCAATTTCTTGATAAATCAATAAATATTATATTTGTGAATTGTATGTAAATGATTATAACTTTTATCATAATTTTTGCTTGCACAATTTCCCTCACCTACTTTGTATTTTTAAAATTATTTCAACTGTGATATTATAATACTAGCCGAGTGACCCGGGCAACGCCCCGGGTTTACCCGAAGGACCCGCAGGTGAGAAACTATAGAAGAAAAATTTTAACAAATCAGAAAATGAAATTGCAAACAACAGAACTACACTACTTTAAGGACATGAGAGCACATGCACTGTATCACCATAGGTATACCATTTTCAAAGACCCTGCTTAGGATTAAAACTTCTCAGAAGCATAACAATAGTACCAACCTAGAGGTTAACTGGTGTGGATGCATTCCTCTGGGAGTGAGACTATTGAGAAATTCAGTAGGGAGTTATTTTGCTTCTCCGCATTCTAACACTCCAACTGTTAACACTGTGGAAACACTGACTCATGTTTGGTAAGCAATTTCAGGGAAGAAACTATAGACATTGGATTAAATAAATTATTAATTAAATTGCATTAAATAAAAATTATTAGATTTAAATAAATATTATTAGAGTGAAAAAAAAAGAAAGAAATTAACAAATTAGAAAATAAAATTTCGAAAAATACAACTATATTGCAGATAAGATAAGAGGACCTTATTAAAAATACATAAACAAACTGTAATTCGACACTCGATAATTCGACACTTTCGATAATTCGACACTTTCGATAATTCAACACTTTCGATAATTCGACCATTTTAAAAATCAAATTTACAAGGTTGATTGTTGTTTAAATACAACTTTGCTTTTGCATGCATAAACACAGGCTCTTGTAGCAAGAACCCAAATATTATTTATAGTCATAGCAAAAGCAAACTTTAGTGAAAACTGATGCCTCTTCAGAATGAATGGAAGACTGAAATCTGAAGGAGCAGAATATATGGGTCATTTATACTTTCACCAATGCCTTTAGGATCTTTGCGATGGAACGCGTATGGTGTTTCAGCGCATGTGCTCTCATGTCCTTGAAGCACATATACTGACAGTGCCCAAAGTTGAACACACTGTATAGTGTCTGAAATATCTTTGGCCCCTTCGGATACCAACCTTCGCTTCATTCTAGAGAGGCGTTAGTTTTCATGTCATATCTGTAATATAGTTTTGTTGTTTGCAATTTTCTTTTTTTTTTTTCCTTTCAAATATGTATCCACTCTGAAATATAGTTTGTAAATTTTTATTCCAATTTATTTTCTTATATATATATGTATTTTTTTTTCATTTCCAAAATATTTATTTATACTTTCACCAATGCCTTTAGGATCTTTGCGATGGAACACGTATGGTGTTTCAGCGCATGTGCTCTCATGTCCTTGAAGCACATATACTGACAGTGCCCAAAGTTGAACACACTGTATAGTGTCTGAAATATCTTTGGCCCCTTCGGATACCAACCTTCGCTTCATTCTAGAGAGGCGTTAGTTTTCACTAAGGTTGGCTTTTGCTATGACTATAAATAAGGCTCAAGGCCAAACCTTGGCTACAAGAGCCTGTGTTTACGCACGGACAACTTTATATGTAGCTTTTTCAAGTGTGCGAACATTGGATAGCATACATGTAAAGATGACCCATATCTTCTGCTCCTTCAGATTTCAGTCTTCCATTCATTCTGAAGAGGCATCAGTTTTCACTAAAGTTGGGTTCTTGCTACAAGAGCCTGTGTTTATGCATGCAAAATCAAAGTTGTATTTAAACAACAATCAACCTTGTAAATTTGATTTTTAAAATGGTCGAATTATCGAAAGTGTCGAATTATCGAAAGTGTCGAATTATCGATAGTGTCGAATTACAGTTTGTTTATTTATTTTTTAATAAGGTCCTCTTATCTTATCTGCAATATAGTTGTATTTTTCGAAATTTTATTTTCTAATTTGTTAATTTTTTCTTTTTTTTTTCACTCGAATAATATTTATTTAAATCTAATAATTTTTATTTAATGCAATTTAATTAATAATTTATTTAATCCAATGTCTATAGTTTCTTCCCTGAAATTGCTTACCAAACATGAGTCAGTGTTTCCACAGTGTTAACAGTTGGAGTGTTAGAATGCGGAGAAGCAAAATAACTCCCTACTGAATTTCTCAATAGTCTTACTCCCAGAGGAATGCATCCACACCAGTTAACCTCTAGGTTGGTACTATTGTTATGCTTCTGAGAAGTTTTAATCCTAAGCAGGGTCTTTGAAAATGGTACACGTATGAAAAGCAGTTCGACTTTGCATGTACAAGTGTGCCAGAGCCCCGTTTGATTACTTGCGCTTGCTGGTGGGGTTGGACTTTTGCAAGAATCAGAAGCCATTGGAGCTTTTTTTTTATTTTTTCAGAAAAAAGTGCCCAATGCGGGAATCGAACCCGGGTCATAGCGGTCGAAAACCAACGGCTTAGACCATCCTTCCACCAACCCCCAGTAAAATAAGTAAATAAAAAGAAGACCAAAAATAAGTGATAATAGTTTATTGAATAACAAATAAAAAAAAATCTTTCAGGTGAAAAATTATAGGCATTGGTAAAAAAGTAAACAAGAGAAATAGCCTAGCGGTCAGGGGAGTGAGTCTTCCACGGCCTTTCCGAGGCATGACAGAAGACGCTAAAAAAAAAAAGGTAAAATAAGAACCAAGCAGAGGAAATCTATAAAACTGAAAGCCAGGACAGGCATAAAAAGAAAATTCCAAGCATGTGAGGAAACAATTGATGAAAAAAAAAAGGATTCAAAAAAAATACTGCAAAAAAGAAACCAGACACAAAAAGCAACAATTGAGTACACAAATACAGCATCAGCCTATTTATGAGATGGAAAAAAAAGACAGACACAAAAATGGAGCTAAATTCAAATGAAAAACTATAACAAATTAATAAAAGAAAATAAGACCTAATCCAAATAATTTAATAAAAAAAAAGCAACAATTGAGTACACAAATACAGCATCAGCCTATTTATGAGAAGAAAAAATAAGACAGACACAAAAATGGAGCTAAATTCAAATGAAAAACTATAACAAATTAATAAAAGAAAATAAGACCTAATCCAAATAATTTAATTAAAAAAAGTCACACACTATTAAATTATTTGGATTAGGTCTTATTAATGAGAAAAAAAAGATGCCAAAAAAGATAACCAGATACAAAAATTGTGCTAAATTCAAATGAAAAACTATAACAAACACTTATAAAAGATAGAATAAAAGTAATAATTCAATCTACAATTCGAAAAATAATATAACCTGGTGAGTTTCCAGAAAAGGTTAACTTTGGTAGGCGGCGCTGTACGTTGACACCGCCGTACCTTCGAGCCGAACCAACGGCTTAGACCATCCTTCCACCAACCCCCAGTAAAATAAGTAAATAAAAAGAAGACCAAAAATAAGTGATAATAGTTTATTGAATAACAAATAAAAAAAAATCTTTCAGGTGAAAAATTATAGGCATTGGTAAAAAAGTAAACAAGAGAAATAGCCTAGCGGTCAGGGGAGTGAGTCTTCCACGGCCTTTCCGAGGCATGACAGAAGACGCTCAAAAAAAAAAGGTAAAATAAGAACCAAGCAGAGGAAATCTATAAAACTGAAAGCCAGGACAGGCATAAAAAGAAAATTCCAAGCATGTGAGGAAACAATTGATGAAAAAAAAAAAGGATTCAAAAAAAATACTGCAAAAAAGAAACCAGACACAAAAAGCAACAATTGAGTACACAAATACAGCATCAGCCTATTTATGAGATGAAAAAAAAAAGACAGACACAAAAATGGAGCTAAATTCAAATGAAAAACTATAACAAATTAATAAAAGAAAATAAGACCTAATCCAAATAATTTAATAAAAAAAAAAGCAACAATTGAGTACACAAATACAGCATCAGCCTATTTATGAGAAGAAAAAAAAAGACAGACACAAAAATGGAGCTAAATTCAAATGAAAAACTATAACAAATTAATAAAAGAAAATAAGACCTAATCCAAATAATTTAATTTAAAAAAAAGTCACACACTATTAAATTATTTGGATTAGGTCTTATTAATGAGAAAAAAAAGATGCCAAAAAAGATACAAAAATTGTGCTAAATTCAAATGAAAAACTATAACAAACACTTATAAAAGATAGAATAAAAGTAATAATTCAATCTACAATTCGAAAAATAATATAACCTGGTGAGTTCCCAGAAAAGGTTAACTTTGGTAGGCGGCGCTGTACGTTGACACCGCCGTACCTTCGAGCCGAACCAACGGCTTAGACCATCCTTCCACCAACCCCCAGTAAAATAAGTAAATAAAAAGAAGACCAAAAATAAGTGATAATAGTTTATTGAATAACAAATAAAAAAAAATCTTTCAGGTGAAAAATTATAGGCATTGGTAAAAAAGTAAACAAGAGAAATAGCCTAGCGGTCAGGGGAGTGAGTCTTCCACGGCCTTTCCGAGGCATGACAGAAGACGCTCAAAAAAAAAAAGGTAAAATAAGAACCAAGCAGAGGAAATCTATAAAACTGAAAGCCAGGACAGGCATAAAAAGAAAATTCCAAGCATGTGAGGAAACAATTGATGAAAAAAAAAAGGATTCAAAAAAAATACTGCAAAAAAGAAACCAGACACAAAAAGCAACAATTGAGTACACAAATACAGCATCAGCCTATTTATGAGATGAAAAAAAAAGACAGACACAAAAATGGAGCTAAATTCAAATGAAAAACTATAACAAATTAATAAAAGAAAATAAGACCTAATCCAAATAATTTAATAAAAAAAAAGCAACAATTGAGTACACAAATACAGCATCAGCCTATTTATGAGAAGAAAAAATAAGACAGACACAAAAATGGAGCTAAATTCAAATGAAAAACTATAACAAATTAATAAAAGAAAATAAGACCTAATCCAAATAATTTAATTTAAAAAAAAGTCACACACTATTAAATTATTTGGATTAGGTCTTATTAATGAGAAAAAAAAGATGCCAAAAAAGATAACCAGATACAAAAATTGTGCTAAATTCAAATGAAAAACTATAACAAACACTTATAAAAGATAGAATAAAAGTAATAATTCAATCTACAATTCGAAAAATAATATAACCTGGTGAGTTCCCAGAAAAGGGTAACTTTGGTAGGCGGCGCTGTACGTTGACACCGCCGTACCTTCGAGCCGTTTTACACGAGTTAAAGCGAAGATTTTGGACATAGTGATTTTTACATTTCGATCTTTTATATTAATATATATACTTATTATTGCGAATTATTTTTCTAAAAACGAACATTATTTTTTTTTAATTATCTGAAACTAACCTAATTCAACTTATCTAAAACTAACCTTATTTAGCGATTAAACTAACATAATTAAACCTATTTGAATCTAACCTCATATACACTTTTACACTACCTTTTCATTTCAAAATTAAATTAAAATAAGTTTATATTAAATAATAACATTTTTAAAAATCGACTTTCTGGTTCACACTTTTGTATCTAATCAATTATGTATTTCTTTATTTCTCTCTATAAAAGTTACGCAATTGTAAACAAAAGAATTGATGATGATAAATGCAAAAAATCTACGATTGTAAAATAGATTAAATTAAAAAATAAAAATAACTGTTAACATTAGGAAAATAAAAACAGGCCTATGACACGAAGAAAAAAATAACGAAAATTTTGGTATATAGATTGTTATGTGTAGTTCAGAATCTTCGGAGGAGATAGCTCAGGACTTTACAATGGAAAACTCTGTTACGGTATTATCTATATAGACTATGCGGCGCTGAGTTTGTTTATACAAAAATGTAATGCCTTGATAATGGTTTGGCGTTCAGGCTACCAAAATATTGGCAAATAGATATTTTATTAAATCCAATATATGCCTTTTTATTATCTAATAATATTTGTGAATATGTGTAAACAGTTCCGTAGAGAATACTTACATGGAAAAACCCATGTTGCAAACTATACCTATTTCATTCACATAATAAAACAAAGATCTAGCATCCTTACTGCGATGAAAACAGATTAGAAGGATTGGAACATCATTGGAGAACCCTACTACTATTTGTACTGCCCTCTCATTATTTTATCATTGCAGTGAGGGCAGTAGAAAATTGATTTATCTTAAAAAGAATCATACACGTCCAAAATAGTTCATTTTTTATATAAGTATTGCAGAGGTGTTGTTTACTCTCCCTAAAATATATGTATTGTAAGAAAAAGGCATCTCCTTATCGTACAACTGAATATTACTGATGGCTCACGCCATCTATCGGAATAACTATCCACTATTCGTTTAATTATTACAGAATCAACAAATAGTTTTTATTTATTTCGATAGATGGTACAAGCTATCAGTAACTTTCATTTGCATAATCAGGAGATGCCTTAATTTATCCGCCGTATCCCAGTACAAATTCACTTTTATACAATTCTTCACGTATGTATCGTGTTGAGCAGGAGACGGTTTACTGAGTCAACTTCTAATTACAAAGGTGGTGTGGAAAAATGTCTTCTCAATGTGAAATGCGGCATTCTGTGAAAAAAAGCGGGTACCATTAAAAGCAGAAATGCCGACCATTGACTCAGATATTTGCATTTAAATCAGAAAACTTTCTCCTGTGGTTTCAATTTATGGAATAAGAATATAATTATACATCTCTCGTCTTGATATGACAGCCAGGATTGTTCACTCTTTTATTTGTCCAAGTAATTGACTTATTATAAAACACCCGCGTATATCTAGATTGGCATCTTGTACTGTATATAGACTGTAAAATTAACATTTTATTCCAAAGTTCCTCCAAGTATAAAAAACATCGTGAGATACTTTGGATAAAGATTTAAAAGGTTACTTACTTGTCATCCTGGTGAATATCACTTTGTGTTGACTTTGCTTAGAATTTTTAATGAAATTGATTACAAGAATATTAATTAAACATTATATTTATTGATTTACAAGAGAGAGAGAACAAAATATAAAAGAGAAACTAATATTAAACAAAGTAACCTTTTTTCTTCTTTTCTGTTAGCTCCTATTAACTGGTGATCTTACACAATACTCTGTGGGTATAATTAATCAAATAAAATATATATGTTATATAAAATATTATTTTATTTAAAATTATATTTCATTGATTATAATATTCTGTTTATGTCTACCACCAGATGTCGGTACTTCCCCTATAAAACTAATTGTTGTTGTTTCCCGATGGCCGGCTCAAATCTTTTGTACATTATGTAAATAAGTTTTCACTTTTTTGTTCTTACGCCCTAAACCAGGCAGTACTTTTATCAAACTATGTTTTTTTATATATATTCCTTTAGTTCAATTAAAGAAATCTCTGAAAAAAACTATTTTATTATTCCCACGACTGCAAAACAATATCGTAACATACTCGTATATACCAAAATCAAGCAACAGCTAATAATTCTATAAAAATAATTAAAATCAAAAGAAATCTCATTTTTTTATATTATATATATAAACGGTTTGATATACCGTTCAGGACCAAATTACAGAGTTGTGTTATTAGAGAAATCCAAGTAGAGAATTACCAATCATTATTGGAACGTATGTTCTAAAATGTGTAGTCTACAATGAAACATTTCTAAAGAGAACGAAGTATTTTAAAGCTGTTCTCTCTCAAATTAATTTCAGCATCATTTGATCAGTTGCATGATCAGAAGGAAGATGCATTTTTCTTAACTTCTTTATAAGTTTCTCTTTGTAAGTCCTTTTTGGGCTTAGAGTATTTTTCCCTCAAAATGTGTTTATTTCTAGCAATTTGGTTGCCTCTTTGATGATCACTAGTTTGCAGGGACAGTCAATAGTCAACTTTGTTTTGACGTTTTGACGGGAGAGGTGCCCTATTCTTTTATATATATTATAATCTCACATACCATCTACGGAACAGTTGGAAAACAGAACGCTAAAAGTAGAAGGCCGAGGTGGAGCATTTTGTGATATCGGGCATTATCGTTTCTTCCATAGTTGAAATATTTGAAAATTCTGAAATATATTAACACACACAAAGCTTTATGGCATTAAGACCGGTGGTCCTTTACAGATTCACCACAGGAAGAAATAAAGCATAGATGGAGCTCCTGTACTCTCAGCAGCGCAGCACCCAACAACAGCCTCCAGGTCCGACGCATGTCCAATGGCCACACGTTCCTTCGTGCATACGTCATGGTTAGCGTATCACTGAACAGGCTAGTGTTGAATCAGCCGCGTTCTAGTCTTCACTTTCCTCATCCAAATGGACCATGGCATTCGGCGATTCGAAATATACTTGAATATACAGTTAAACCTGTCTAAAGCGCCCCCTCTAAATAGCGCCTCCCTCTCTATAGCGCCCGTTTTTATATACGTAGTACGATGCGATTCACATTAAAAGTGGCATGTCTACCTAGCACCCTATTTTGGTGAGTCCCAAGAAGAGGCGACTATAGACAGGTTAAACTGTATTTGAAATAAATTGTCTATCTCGTCGGCGAAATATTGAGACCAGATGAGTTACAATATTCAAAACATAATTGAATATTCTATGAAAATTTCACTAGATGGAGTTTTCACAGAATGCAGAAGGATCTCTGCAAGCACGGCAGATAAAGGAGCTGGGGATGTCTTAATGATTATAGCAGGGACAATAAAAGCGAGTGACATTCTTTAGATCCGCCGGTAAAAAATGGAGAATCGACGGGTGACATTTCGGAATTTAATGTCTAGAGGGATGGATTTTGATCATTTCAACAAGTGGTCATCCTTGTAGTCTGTTCTACTGGGTAGTTAAACTCGTTATACTGTGAAGTTTGTATCATTTTATATGCGAATATGTGTAACCGTTTTAATAGGATTTAGATTGGACCCAAAATTGACAATTTTATTACGATCTTTAAGATTTTTTTTGCTTATCCCTAGTACACGTGGTATAGACTATGGTAATCATGGTATGTAGAAGTAGGCGACTGCTTTTACTGTAAGTGCACCACATATCTACGCATGTGAAAAGCAGTTCGACTTTGCACCTACAAATATGCCAGAGCCCCGTTTAGTTACTTGTACTCGATGGTAGGGTTGAACTTTGGCAAGAATCTGGGGCCACTGGAGCATTTCTTTTTTTTTACATCGGAAAAATGCCCAATGCGGGAATCGAACCCGGGTCTTGGAGGTCGAAAACCAACGGTTTAGACCATTCTTCCACCAGCCCCCCATCTTTAAAAGTAAATGATAAAATACATTCATGGACAAAACTTAAGGAAGTTGTACCCTTTAGTATGTATATTGGGATTGAGACAATAACTCTGAAAGATACACTCATGGACAAAACTTAAGGAAGTTGTACCTTTCAGCATGTATATCGGGATTCAGACAATAACTCTTCTCTTACTTTCTTTCCATAAGCTGAAAAATCCCTTTAAGCGACGTCAGTGCAGCAAAATCTGACCTACGACGTTATACGCAAGTCTTGGCTGCACCTATGCTGCAACAGCTGATCCATTACATAAACTATGCCATATTGATCACCCAAAATCACAAAACCACAGAAGAATATTAATCCTTCGAAATATATGCCCCCGAAGTATACTCATGGACAAAACTTAAGGAAGTAGTATCTTTTACCATGTATATCGGGATTCGTATGCACGAAGGAACGTGTGGTCATTGGACATGTGTCGGACCTGGAGGCTGTTGTTGGGTGCTGCGCTGCCTGGAGTATAGGAGCTCCATCTATTATTTCTTCCTGTGGTGAATCTGTATAAGACCAGTGGTCTTAATAAAGCTTTCTGTGTGTATATCGGGATTCAGACAATATCTCTGAAAGATATTACAGTGACATTTATTGAAGACACACGAGATAACCAAATGTGAACAGCCTTTGTCTCCTTAAAAAAAAGATCACCTTTTTCTACTCTCTTTAATTTGGCCATGAGTGTATATAATAAGAAGGATAAGTCAAATAGTCATATATTTGAATGTAATTCTACTGTCCTATAACCTCATGTCCATAGTTTTCTTGGAAACCATTTCTAAGATTCCACCCTTCAGTGCTGCGTATATAAACAGAATCGTCCAATACAGTATTAGAGCTCTGAGAAGCGGTCTGGTGGATTAAATTGGTGAAACCGCTGGGAGGGTTCACCACTGAAGAGCCAAGCCCTCCCAATATATATTTTCATCGCGGTAAGGACCGTAGAAGTTTGTATTATGTATAAAATAAACATTTGTGCTTTTAAATCCTTTCATTTTATATGTATAGAGGGCGCGTTATTGCTTTGTGTTAATATTGTCTCTTTCAATTTATTGGTTTCTTTCAAGATACTTGGTATTTAAAGATCACTAGGTATTATCGTCCAATTTTTATCAACCTACAAATTGATTACAGAAAAGACCAAGTAAATAATATTTACATAAACCTATTAAAATATTCAATATATTTCCATAGAACATTTAAATTAACTAAATAAATATTCAATAAACTTTATCAACAATAATTCTATATTTAACTATAAGAAATTGGAGCAATATTAGACGCGTATAATTCCTTTTTTCTAATTGAACAAATATCAAAAAAGAACCATACGTGTCTAAAATAGTTTCAATTTCTCCTAACAGATGGCGCGCTAATATATCCTATTTAACTATGTATGTATGCAACTAATACACTTTATCAAATATATATTAGATATAGAATTATCTCCAGGTAGAACAGTACTCAATAAATTATATATATATGTCATAATATTACCCTTCCAGGAATAATAAAGTAAATCTACAGTCGACCAGAGAGACGTAGAGAGGAGGATTTAAAGGCCGGTCACTTGATATATCAGTCACATTCCAAGGGGCCCATTTTCGTAGAACCTCAGGACTATTTTTGGACAGTTGGGGGGTGGTGTGCGACACGAACGGTCGTTCAGCGGTGACAGCCCCTCGCGCTACCTCTCTCTCGCTGGTCGCCTGGGATTCCTCTTCCAAACTTGTGGTTTCCTTATTTCTCTCTCCCCACATTATTATCATATTGCCACATTGAAAGTCGACAGGATCATATCACATATACATATATACGAAAAATCTTTTCACACATTGTACAAATAATTTTAAAATATAAAATAGGCCTTATTGTTAATTTTCAATTTATTCACACCTATATTTTACAAAAATTAATTTGTCCATAATATAAATTTATATATCAATTTTTTTCTACCCGTTGAATATAACAAAATATTTTAAAATCTTAATGCTGTTGACGTTATGTGGCGCTGAGTTTGTTGTTGACACACTTTAAAATGTTATAACACCTTGATAAAGGTTGGCGTTCAGCCAACTGAAATATTGGTAAAATAAATGATATTTTGATCCAATATATGTTTTTCAATTAAAGATATACATATATGTGTATTATATTATATTATATGTGTATATATATGTATTACTAGACGAATGACCCGGCTTCGCCAGAGAATTCCCCCGAGTGCAAATTTCTTCATACTGAAAGTATATCAATAACAAATAGTAGAAGTTAATTTATAACCCAATATAATGCGGCTTATGATTTACCACAAATGTTTCTTTTGAACGAAAATTCGTAATTTTATTTTAAGGAGAAATAACGACTATTTCTAACCTTGGGGATGAAGTATGAAAGGATAAATTGTGAAGAGTAATGATAAACGGAAAAATAAAATGGGAAAGGTCGACCGCCAGACAACGCAGCCTACCCTATATAAACACATTGTTGTTGTTTCCCGTTGGCCGGCTCACTTTTTTTGTACATATGTGAATATTTTTTAAAATAGAGCAATCCA
>CP092871.1:9159283-9170419 GCA_030710605.1 Cordylochernes scorpioides | reverse complement strand
TAGCATCAGTACATGGACAATTTGGACCGATCTACCGAGATATTTACCTATCTGATTCTTACAATGGTTTTATTAATAAAATAATAATGATCAAATTGTCTTCGGTATTTTTAAAGTTTAATCCATAATAATTCAGGATTTATATGTCATAATATTTTACAATTAACGCATATTATGATGCATTAGCGGGCCATCTGTTATTAAAATACGAAACTATTATAGACACGTAGGATTCTTTTAAAAATAAAACAATTTCTACTGTCCTTACTGCAATATGAAAAATTTTCTATTGCAGTAAGGACAGTAGAAATTGTCTTATTTTTAAAAGAATCCTACGTGTCTATAATAGTTTCGTATTTTAATTAACACATATATTCAATAGCTAGAAAAGTTGTTTTATTAAAGAAAAAACATAGGTTTGCGAATAATTCTTCGGATATATTATTTTATTTATTTCAACACACAAAACGCGATATCCCGGCTAGGGATAATTGCGTCGATTTGCAATTTTTTAAACAGAAACAGTTATAAACATATTATACAAGAAAAGGTAATCAAAATAAAAAAGAGAAACAATAATATATATTAGGAACCTGAACCTTTCAGGTTTGAGAGATAATTATAAATATGTTTACAAAAATAGTTAAAATCTATGGTAATTTTCTCTAGTATTTACAAATTGATATAGATTTACAACATTATTTATTGTCTGTTGTTTAGAAATTCTTCGGATATATTACCGGTAGGATATGCAAAAAAAAAAGGTCACAAACTGCCCTACAAAATTATGACTAGAAAATTCAGAGACCATTTCTAATCATAAACAACCAACAGCCGTTTCTGGCTCTCTATTCTAGAAATAAAATGTAAATTCTTATCATATTTTAATCTTTTTCCCTCCTTTTTCCTTTTTAATAAAGATATTATTCAAGTAGTTCAGTTTAATATTCTTTGAATGCAAATTCATGGAATATATTTTATAAGGAATTTTATTCTGCTATAAAGATAAAATATTGTCTCACTCAAAAATCATATTTTATAATATTTGTCATAGATAATATCAATTATTATTATCAATAAACATATTTATTTATTACCAGTTGCGAATAAGACATGCTATATCCGATCTGGGTAATTACGCGTGAAACTATTTACAATAATTGTAGTAGAGTAGGTAACAGAATTGTCAAAAAGAAAATATACAATTAAGAAAAATAGCATTGAATAAACATATCCATTAAACAAATAAACAACAACATAAAGAGAGCATAATTAGTTAAAATTCAAAGAACGACTAAGTGTTTCTACGTTACGCAGGAAGCGGCGTTGTTGCATCAGTACCACGCTGCTATTGGTCCAAATAAGATCTGGTCGTGTCATATTGTATAAATATTTGCTGATTACTTGTTTTGGTGTTGTTTCTTATCCCCTTATTCCAAGATTACACAATTTACACGAGTCCATGCTTATCAACCTGTTTGATGCCAAAGATAGTGTTGTGGCTTTCTTTAATTTGATGGTTAATAAGAGTTTTATATAAAATTTGTGAATGAAATATTTTTAAGATTTCTGGAAAAGGAAAGATGATTTCTCCAATTTTGTTCCTCCCAAATTCATGTACAATTGACCGAGTGCCCATCTTTAATTGTGACAATAAATTATAATTCAGAGAGGTGAATATTTCAGAAATTTCTGAAAATATGGTGTGGTTACATATCTAAGGTAGAAGAGAAAGAAACTGTAATTTTACTGCTTGTTTTTGAGGGAGATAGAAAGGATCTCTTCATATTTCAAGTCCCTTTTTCACAATACATTCTTTGTCAATATACACTCATGGACAAAACTCAAGAAGGTTGTACCTTTTAGCATGTATATCGGGATTCAGACAATAACTCTGAAATATAATACATTGACCTCTATTGAAGAGACGTGAAATAACCAAGTGTGAACAACCTCTGTTTTCTACAAAAAAGGATCGTCGATATCAAATAAGTAACTTCCGTAAGTTGTGTCCATGAGTGTATCACATATTAAAGAACTTCGTGTCAAGCTGTTGTGACAATTAGGTTGACATTTGTCACTAAGAAAAGAATCCATCAACCAATATGGCGTGAATAATTCAGCTGAAAATAACAGACCAGCGTCAAATGAAGGTTGATTGTGGAACATACTCACGTGGCGGTGGCTTTATGCAAATTCACCAGCTGGTTAATTCATGCCGTGAATCATGAATATGGATCTCCCGTGTCTCACCGCTGTCTTCACCAACAGTTCTCATCAGCATTTTCAATTTCCTTCAGCCATGCGGACACATTTTATGGTTTTTATAATGCATTGTTTTATAAACACAAATCCTGTTTGACCGGTACAGGTCAATGAACAAAATTCCCTGTCCTGCGTTAAAAATAAATCATTAAAAATAAGATCCTTCAAATTAAAGATACTTCGGCCAGTAAATCTTTTTTATTGCCTCGACGTTTCGAAAAAAATATTTTGTCCTCGTCAGGAGCGAACAAAAATGAAAACATTTGGCTGTTCCGTCTAGGCAACCTCTATCTTTACGATAAAAATAATATATGTTATACAATATTTTTATGTTTATGCCTCAAATTATAAATAATATTTTTATTGGTTAAAAGTATTAAAAATAGAAGATTAAAGCTAAAAAGGGCGCATCCTGAGCGCTTACGTGAGCATTTTAGATGGCAGAACGCCATCTAGTGTAACATCTAGTGACAATTTTGACAATTGAAACAAATTTATTGGCAATTCAGTCAATATTTACAAAATGAGGAAGAGATCACAAAAATAATTAGAGAAAATATAAAGATAGTGAAAAGCGTGTACGAACCAGGGACATCAGGTTCTAAAGTCTAAAGCTTTCGCAGCTAGGCTATATTGCCTTATTATATAATAAATTAAAGAAGAATTAATATTTAAAATTTTAAATTTTCTCTCTCTCTCTCTCTCAGCCGGGGAGTCTTCCCCACCGTACAAGTGTCCTCTTCCAGGCGATGAGGGGGTAATATCTAACGGTGTAGGCTGTACCTCAACGACAAATAAATCTAATCCAATAGCCCTTGTGAGAAATCAAGAAATGGAAAGTTGAGGCCACAGATTTGCGTTTTCACTCTAACCACGTAAATGGTAAGAAAATAGAAGGTCAGGGGTTGATGTAAAATAAAAAAGGCGTATTCTCACCACTCACAAGAGCAGATGGCAGAGCGCCATCTAGTGGAACAGAAAACAATTAAACGTTAATTTAGGATTGTTCCATAATATTTAGCCAAATCATTTTTATTTCAACTCTTATTTATTAACACAAAGCAATAACGCGCCATCTATACATATAAAATGAAAAGATTTAAAAGCACGAATGTTTCTTTTATACATAATACAAACTTCTACTGCCCTTACTGCAATGAAAAAATATATTGGGAGGGCTTGGCTCATCAGTGGTGAACCCTCCCAGCGGGTTCGCCAATTTAATCCACCAGACCGCTTCTCAGAGCTCTAATACTGTATTGGACGATTCTGCTTATATATGCAGCACTGAAGGATGGAATCTCATAAATGGTTTTCAAGAAAACTATGGACATAAGCTTATAGGACAGTAGAATTTCATTCAAATATTTGCATCGAGAATTGCATCTTATTTATTCATTATATATTTAATTAACCTTTTTGAATAACTCTGGTTTGAATATATTGACGGCTCATGTGACGTCGATTACGTATCTTTTGTTCCCCGGATATATAACCCTATATATGTAAATAGGGGCAAATATTTTAAACAAAGTTTATGTATAATATTTGATATATTTTTATCTTTCAATCTGAGAAAGTGTCTCTTTTATTTGTAATTTCTTATTTATTTTCACGTAATACTCAGATACGTGACGCTGTATTTTAGAAATCATTAATATATACAGTTATCAGAGTCATCAAGCAACAATTCTTAATAATCAATTCTGTCACCGTTTGCTTTTGTGAATGGAATAAATACCCAAATATGGCCATTTCTCATAACCATCGGTGGTTCAGTGGTAGAATGCTCGCATGCCACGCGGGCGGCCCGGGTTCGATTCCCGGCCGATGCATTTTTTTTTACAATTATTAAAACTCATTTATATATTATACAATAATGACATCCACGGCACCAATTTATAATTGTAACGAATAGTATTTGAACAAAAGCTTTTAATCGGGTAAAACCTGGGCGTTGCCCGGGTCATTCGGCTAGTGTATGTATATAAGTAAAATAAGATTCAAAATAAACATTCCCATGAGGAGATTGATAAAATAAATTAATGGTTGATGTAGTTATATTTTTCCCAAACCATATTTAATAGTTCTTTGATGCCTAAATGTGTCTTTTTCTTTTGTTTGGAGAAATACCGCTTTGTGAATTTCTCATAAAATACGGAGGCCTAAACCGGTTTAAAAAAACACTGGTTTGGAGTGATATAAATATTCGAATATTGTCATCATTACAATAGATATTAAGAAGAATCTAAAAAAGCTCAACTCTCTTCGTTAAAAAAAAATAATAAAAGAGGTTATTCAATCCGAACTTTGTCTTCAACTTTCACACAAGTACAGACTATATACATCCATCGACAAAAATTGAAGAAGTGAAAGTCTTTAATGTCACCGGGTTTCTATTTTTATTTAAGGCGACTGAGGCAAATTTAGTTCACAATTGGTTATCTCGTGTGCTTTCAATAAAGGTCACTGTAATATCTTTCAGAGTTATTGTCTAAATATCGATATACATGCTAAAAGATAAAGCTTCCATAAGTTTTGTCCATGAATATACTTCACAATGTGTCTTCACAATAAAGGTCAATGTAATATTTTTCAGAGTTATTGTCTAAATATCGATATACATGCTAAAAGATAAAGCTTCCATAAGTTTTGTCCATGAATATACTTAAATATGAAAAACCGAAAGAAAAGAAAAAAAAAGATCAGGTGTTGAAATCAATATTAAAAATGGCATATCCTGACCAGGAGCACATGTGCTTTACAGATGGCGCTCTGCCTTCTGTAAAGCACATGTGCTCCTGGTCAGGATATGCCATTTTTAATATACTTAAATATGTTTTAACATAGAAACATTGATTATATATATTAATACCATAAATAAATAATTTAAATATTTGATGAAAAATAAAACATGTTTTATAGAATTCATTCATGAAAAAATAACACGAGGCAACCAACAAAATAAACAAGAAAGAAGCCATAATAGAACAACCACATGATCCATATATATCATGTACATACACAAAACACGCCATATATATATATATATGTGATGATTTAAGACCATGGAATTGTTGTAAATAGTCTAGATATCTACTACCACATGTTCCACCCCATGACTGTATATAACTTCTTATGTACTGCACATAGAAAACCTCAACTAACATCAATCTGTACCGCGTAAGAATCTAATAAAGTATTGCAACTGCACAGATAGAAGGAATGGAGAGAGACAGGAGAAAGTTAAGGTTAAAACAAATCAGGCTTAGAGGATCGTAGAAGTCAAACCTAAGAAGTAGATCTAGAAGAGAACATAATTATTAATAACGTCACAGTTAACCTTCTGACCCCGGAAACCCTGCGAGCTAAGTTTAAACCAATATTTCCGGACAAGACAGGACGTATCTGGTGACCAGAAGTTATAAAAGTTTGAGAGACGCCCAATTTCCGGAACAAGACCGGACGTATTTTCCATCAAAGAAAGCCGCAAGGCCAATTACAGAAGACATCACCTAAGTAGGTCAACCAATAGCCTACGGCCACGTGAAAAAGTCCCACCAATTAGGAAAGAATCACCTAAATAGGTCAGCCAATCAGAAAGAAGCAAGGTCGTGGTGTTAAATCGAGGACCTAGAATTGTTAGTCTGCGCTTGGATTCCAACGGTAACACTTGCTCAAAAGATCTCCCTCTCTCCTCATCCCATTCCTTCTTGACGTCAGACGCTTTTAGTGGAATCTCTGTTTGTTTATTTCACCTTTGGCCCAGCTGTGTCGCCTTCCACCACGACTGCACGGTAGAGATGACATCGAGGTTCGTCTAGCATCAGGTAACACTGGTCCCAGAGGTCCCAAGATATCACAGACTCCCCCGTACCGAAGAGTCGACAGGATAGTGGACGCCAAGGTACAAGTAAGCAAATAGACCACTGTCTGTACAGAAAGATGGAACAGGGAAGAGAGGAGGAGTCAAAGGAACCAATGAAGACCGATACCGACTACGAAAGTGGCGAGAACACCACTTTTCCGAAGAAAGTAACCACCCTCGGTAGGACGCAGGAAATTGTCCCCAGTCAGGAAGACGTCACACCCCCCGCCGCCGGTGTCAGATGTCCTGGGGAGGTTGACGACGACGCTACATCAGCTTTCTGCCGTGACCGGACATCGCGAGAGGTGGAATCGCTACGATGGTTCGTACGAGGCGCAGAGCTTCTTCACCAACTACGACGCCCAAGCAGATCGGTACCAACTACAATACTCTACAAGCCTGAGAAAGCCAGCAAACCTCCTGCAAGCACCCCTCCGAGTTACCAACACGCGAGCGTATGTTACCTGCTCCCCCGACCATCTCTAAACCACGAGCCCAGCGCAAACAATGAACTCTGACTGTCCCAAGAAACCTCCAACCATGGCACAAGACCAGGACTGTCCCGACATACAAGACAGCATAACAGTAGGTTCCCCCCTACATAATTTTTGTTGAACAATTGCTCGTTCGAGCTGAACTGTCCAAAATGTAAACCTACTCTACTACTTGATACAGGAGCATCTATCGCTATAATTAGGCAGGATACTTTAAAATAATAGAAATCAGTTTGTAAAAGAAAAATACCTGTCCATCCATTTAACTTAACTATTAACGCCATATCTAACAATGTTTTCACCATAGGTTATATCTTTTTAAACGTAAAAATAGTTAACATAACGCATAATCTAAAATTCCATATTATAGATACCCCCTTGCCTTTTATCATATTATCCCTTAACTCCATAAAAAGATTTCTACTAATTATAAACTGTTCTCAGCTACTCCTGTATCAAGATAATGTACCTCTACCAACTACCTTGTACAAATTCACCTCGTGCAAGCAACACGTGTCCCATGGACAGGTTAATACAACTGTCCCATTTTCTAAATTTTCCCCTCCTGGAACGAGTTGCTCACACGTGGTGAACTCCAACACTCTTATTTAACCTCATTATAATGTTCCTAATCCCATTTTCAACGCCCCTATGTCCTTTTCTTTCATATCTTTGGACAGAAGTAACTTAAATCACAGCCTTCCAAAACTATTCCAATCGTTAAATTCCCACATAACTACACTCCCTCGTACCTTCCTTTTACACGCATAGTTAAATATCGACAAATCTCTCTCAACAAAATATACAACACCCTCTCACATCACTTTTTCTAATTAACAAATTTTTAATGCGCGACTTCACACCCAAATCTAATTTCGAGCCACACAAGCTTTATTACGTCGCCCTACTAAACACACACACAAAAAAAAAATCACATTAAACGTGTCATATCCACTAACAATATAAAAATTATCGATATGTTCGTACAACCAACAACCATGACTTTAGTAAATTTGTTATTCTTAGTGTAACAGGTTAGATTTTGTACAAAACAAAGACTTCACGTGATACCTTTTCATTTACAATTTTTTCGCTTCGTGTCACAGCACCACACCACTAAACTCTTTCAATTTTCAGGCCAAAGACGCCTTCATCACGCCTGTGACACCTTTAATCACACATTGTCCACGTAGATAGTCGCAATATCATTCATTTCTAACCCGATATCCATGAATAACATTTTTACTAAGTCCGCAAAATATCGAAACACAACAACCAATCGATTTAATATCAACAGATACAATATCCGAATTCTCGAAATACAAACACAAATCTAACAAATGATTGAACACACGGAATAATTCAACCTCTGTATCTCCCTATATCAATCCCATAACGCTTTTCACCAAAAGTGACAAATCAAAACGCTTTTGCGTTTACAATTATAGAAATAATATCTCCGAACGTAGTTCGAATTAACTTCCAATAAGTTGAAAGAAAGCAAGCCCCCTCGCTCCCCCCTTGACCTAAATCCGGAATCGCATTAAAAATAGCCTCGCCCCCCTTCTTCCGCTGTACACGAGCAAACAAACAGCCGACATCTTGTTACGGCCCGTCACCAGGTCTAGATTCTCTCGCCCTCAATTAACTTGTCAACTTAACATCGACACTTAGATCCAAGGACAACATTTTACTTACAAAAATCACACACACCCACATAAGTTTTAAAAAAAAAAAAAAATCGACAACATTAGGACTCAGTTAGTTTCACAGCTGGAAACAATGTGATCCACGAGTCGCGTCAAACATAAAACAAATTCGATAAGTTAGAAAAACTTAGGCCAACAAGATCAAAGATATCAATCGAGGACAATTTAAAGCTCTCTCTACCCATCCTAAAAAAAAAAAACAGGAACATTACGTTTGGCCTACAACTTTCCATTCTTTCACGATATATAATTTCTATATATAATCTTACTTGCTCTTCCTTCTCGATGAACATTTTTTAAAAATTTTTCATTTTAATATCCTTTATATAATCATTATATAGCTCTTATAATTGTTTTTTTTACGTCAACCAATTAGTTTAGATTATTGTCTTTTTTTTTATTTTTCTTTACCAAAACTTATTTACTTTTGCTTTATGACTCTATTTTATAATCAACTTTATATTTTATCTTTCATATCATATCTAATAATCTCAAGTTTATATTTCATGTTTATATCACTAATTTGCATTTATCATTTTATATTTTCTCTCACTTTATAAATTAGATGTTATTTACATTGTTTCATCTTCCGCTACCATGTCAATGCTATCGAGTATATTACTGCTCATTTTTAATTTTCATTTAATATTTTCACTTTCTATTACCCCTTATATACTGCTGTAGTGTGTTAATCTTTGTATCATATCATCACTATTTTTACTTTTTTTTTTAAGATTACTTTGCATTTAACTTCGCAATTCTATTTTCGATTTTTCAAATCCTTTAACGCTATATGCAAAGCCTTAATTTCGCAATTTCATATCTCAATGATATATTCTTTTATAATCAAACTAAAAATCATGATCTAAAAACAGGGCAATCTTCAATAACCTCTTAAACAACCACTTTAAAGGTTACTTCTTAAGAATTACTAACATTCCTTTTCCGCAGGAACTTTTAACTCCTTCGCAGACTAGACTTGACCTACTTTGATTTCGTAATTAACAATCTTGTCACACCGTCCCCCGGATTTACCTATCCCTACTTCTGGCTTGGATACGTGCAAATTGTATTTTTTTTATTATTCCAGGGCACTCTCATGCCACACGCTGGCACATTTTTTTTTTATTTTACTCTTTTTCTCGCTAAGCCCCTGATGACTCTAATTAAAACTTTGATTTCTGGTCACTGATCTTCGCCCTCATTTATCCTGCATGCGTACGTCTTAACGACTAATTACTAAAACCCATAACAATCCCCTTATCTTACTTTTCGATTGTGGTACTGTAACTTTAGTCGGTCCTTAAATTTACATGTGAAACATGGCCTAGGTTTTCCGCGCCGTGCACATTAAATGGTTTGGGACTTGAGTCAAAGTGACATTGCCTCAACCAAGTAATAACTAACCCCTCAACCCTTTCTAACGCCCATCACGAAGAGATCATGATTTTCCCATCAAATCATTTTTATTTTTTCCTATCATCATTATATGCTCTCTATTAATTCTTTTATTCCTATTTTTATTTTACTTATATGTTTAATATTAGTTGTTTATGCTTTATTACCTCTTATGGATATACAGAAATCAACCCCATGTTATATACCAACTCACTTTAATTAATTTTTAAAAAATTACTTCCTTAATAACAGTCTTCCTATTCCGCTCTCTTAAATCCCTCCATATGAACCCTCTCACATCCGGGGCCATCTGTGATGATTTAAGACCATGGAATTGTTGTAAATAGTCTAGATATCTACTACCACATGTTCCACCCCATGACTGTATATAACTTCTTATGTACTGCACATAGAAAACCTCAACTAACATCAATCTGTACCGCGTAAGAATCTAATAAAGTATTGCAACTGCACAGATAGAAGGAATGGAGAGAGACAGGAGAAAGTTAAGGTTAAAACAAATCAGGCTTAGAGGATCGTAGAAGTCAAACCTAAGAAGTAGATCTAGAAGAGAACATAATTATTAATAACGTCACAGTTAACCTTCTGACCCCGGAAACCCTGCGAGCTAAGTTTAAACCAATATTTCCGGACAAGACAGGACGTATCTGGTGACCAGAAGTTATAAAAGTTTGAGAGACGCCCAATTTCTGGAACAAGACCGGACGTATTTTCCATCAAAGAAAGCCGCAAGGCCAATTACAGAAGACATCACCTAAGTAGGTCAACCAATAGCCTACGGCCACGTGAAAAGGTCCCACCAATTAGGAAAGAATCACCTAAATAGGTCAGCCAATCAGAAAGAAGCAAGGTCGTGGTGTTAAATCGAGGACCTAGAATTGTTAGTCTGCGCTTGGATTCCAACGGTAACACTTGCTCAAAAGATCTCCCTCTCTCCTCATCCCATTCCTTCTTGACGTCAGACGCTTTTAGTGGAATCTCTGTTTGTTTATTTCACCTTTGGCCCAGCTGTGTCGCCTTCCACCACGACTGCACGGTAGAGTTGACATCGAGGTTCGTCTAGCATCAGGTAACACTGGTCCCAGAGGTCCCAAGATATCACATATATATATAAGGTTTACTTCCAAACTGAATAATTCCGCCATTGTTATGATAACCTGGCGACAGGAAAAAGTTACTTTATAACTTTCCAGGCTTATGTTGCCATCTTTCTTTCATACTCCAATCCCTTAAGATTAAAGTTAATCACTTTAGTACTATATTACTGTCAACACACATAATGTTATGATATTATTACTAAGTTCTGATGATAATTTGTTAGTTAGAAGTTTGTTTCGTAAAATATATAGTTACATCTCAACCATTTTTTTTTTACTTTGTT
>CP092871.1:9111873-9159183 GCA_030710605.1 Cordylochernes scorpioides | reverse complement strand
TTCTTCGTTTCAGTGAATCGCTCTTACTCTCTGGGGAATGATTATTTTTTAATACTATTTACTACTTATAAACATACACACGATTTTTTTAATGAATAAATTCGTGTACATATATACGTATTTTGAAGATTGAGCAATCCATAATTAAAATTATATTAAGAAAATATGCATATACCTCGATAAAGAGAGGCGAGTTGCCCCTCGAAATATCGGAATAATAAAAATATTTATAAATCCAATATATACATATTATAAATAGAAAAGAGATTTTCTTCTTGAATTTAGATCATGTTGAAGATTATGGTATGGTAATACAGTCGTGTTTGAAATCTTTAAAGTATGATAATGAAAAATAGTTTTGATCAGTAATTTAATTGAGTTAAAGGGATATATAAAAAAAAACATAATTTGATAAAAGTAATGCCTGGCTTAAGGCGAGTAGAATAAGGAAAACAAAAGATTATTTACATAATGTACAAAGGTTTTGAGCCGGCCATTGGGATAAAACAACAATGAGTATTTATAGGGAAAGCGTGACCTCTGGTGGTCGATTTAACAGAGTATTTGAATCGATGAAATATAATTTTAAATAAAATAATATATTTTTATATAAGATGCATATTTTCTTAATATATAAGTATAGAACTAGGATTGAATCATTCCCCTGAGTAAAGTGACGAGAGCAGGTCACTGAAACGTTGGGAATTAATAAAATATTAGTTGATGTAGCTATACATTTGTCCAAACAAACCTAAAACTATGATAAACTAGCGCGCCATCTGTTATCAAAATTCGAAACTATTTTAAAGGCGTAAGATTCTTTTTGAAATTAAACAATTTCTACTGCCCTTACTGCAATGGAAAAATTAAAGGGCGGGCCTGGCTCATCAGTGGTGAACCCTCCCAGCGGTTTCGCCAGTTTAATCTACCATACCGCTGTTATATTGCATTTTTGGAACTTCCTTTTATAGTGATAATGTATATATTATATATTTATAATTGTATGTAATTCTACTGTCCTCTAAACTTATGTCCATAGTTCATCTAAAATACCCATTACAAGAGTCTACCAACAGTATCACTATAAAAGGAAGTTCCAAAAATGCAATATAACAGCGGTATGGTCGATTAAACTGGCGAAACCTCTGGGAGGGTTCACCACTGATGAGCCAGGCCCATCACTTTAATTTTTCCATTGCAGTAAGGGCAGTAGAAATTGTTTAATATCAAAAAGAATCTTACGCCTTAAAAATAGTTTCAAACCTTCAACTAACAAATAATAATCAGAACTAACTATCACAACACTATCTACGTTGCCAGTACTATAGTGCTAAAGTAGTTAACTTAATCCTTAGGGATTAGTTAATGAAGGAAAGATGGCAACATAAGTCTGGAAAGTTATAAAGTAACTTTTTTTTCTGTCGCGAGGTTATCATAGCAATGGCTAAATTATATAGCCGTATATGTTTCCAAACTTTGTTTGAGGTTCCCACATACTTTAATCGGACATTTTCTACTCGTTCTATTAAGACCGTTTCAAAACTCTGTGATATAAAATCTTTCAAAAATATGAATATTATGAAAAAATGAATAGAGATTTTCTGCTTGAATTTAGAT
The DNA here is from genome assembly GCA_030710605.1 of Cordylochernes scorpioides. Lineage (NCBI taxonomy): Eukaryota > Metazoa > Arthropoda > Arachnida > Pseudoscorpiones > Chernetidae > Cordylochernes > Cordylochernes scorpioides. The sequence continues at coordinate 9,157,566 of CP092871.1, read as the reverse complement.
CATGTTGAGGATTATGCCATGGAGTTATTTTATGGTTCTTTTTAGTACTAAATGGTATTGGTGATGCAGTCGTGGCAAGAATCTTGAAAGTAAAATAATAAAAATAGTAAAGATTAGAAATTGCTTTAATTGAGCTTATGAGATATATAAAAACATAATTTGATAAAAGTACTGCCTGGCTTAAGGCACAAGAATAAAAAAAATGAAAAGCTTATTTACATAATGTACAAAAGTTTTGAGCCGGCCATTGGGATAGAGAAAATATGGTTTTACGAGCTACTAACCAAAAGTTATGATTTTTGAGCCCACCGGCCATTGGGATAAAACAACAACCAGTTTTTATAGGGGAAGAGTGACCTCTGGCGGTCGATTTAGCAGAGTATTTGAATCTATGGAATTATAATTTAAAATAAAATAATATTTTTATATAACATGAATATATTTAAATACTAGCTAATAAAATAAGGAAGACATAAATAGAAGAGAATATATTGTATATATATGTAAAATTGTATATATTGGATTAAGCCGTTTAGAAAGAACACCAAATCCAAATATTAAAATAGAAAAGCTCTTACTACTATTATTACTGCAATATAAAAACTTTAAAAGGGCCTGGCTCATCAGTAGTGGACCCTCACAGCGAGTTCATGATGTCAGTCAACCATATTACTTGCATGAATGCGTCTAATTTTGTGTACTTGGTTTATGCACTCGTGGATAAAACTTGATATAGTAATAAGTATTTGATGTCACCGGTCTCTCCCTTTAATTAAGCATCAGAACAATGCACTGATTATCACCCTAGTAAAAACATTACTACTTCTACTACTACGATGATAAAGAAAGAGCAAAAACAACTTTTAAAGGGAGAGATGCCTCTTTTGGTATATGAATACAATCCTCCCACAGCTTGTCTCAAAATTGGCTTTTATCATTTCACCAGCTTAAACACCTGTTTTGTAAATTTAGAAATCTATTAACTAATATATACTAGCCGAGAATACCATGGAGGAAATATAATATTATTTACAAATATTCAAATTGAGTTAAATAAATTTAAAATATTTGCAGAGTTTCTTTATTAAGGTATCGGGAGGCAAGCTTTCACGTGGTCATGCTTCATCAGGCCACTGGCTCCACAAAGGCGTGTAACAGATACAATAGAGATTCAGAGAAATACATTTAAAAAATCAAAAAATAAAAATAGTTTCCAGTTGTAGAGGGTACAGTTTCAATAGAGGTTGGCATCATGTGCGTTGAATATGCTGGAACTGTTGGGGCAGATCTTCTGTTTATGCTATTATTGTCTTTGGAGATTAAAGATTCTAGAATGAGTCTATTGTATTTGGAGAATATGCTATTGAATTGACATCTTATAGGTTGAATTGATGACCTGTAGAATTTTCGTGCTGGAATATTAAGGATTTGTTATCTTGGTTTCTGATATTACGGCTATGTTCTTTAACTCTTATGTCTATTGATCTGCTGGTCTCTCCGATGTATTTATCTTTCGAATATACGGTATTATAAATGAATATAAAGTAGAATAATTGTAAATAAAGATACTAAATATACTGTAAATAAAGAAATCAATAGGTATATACGAAGATCAGAACGATGCCAAAGACTCCGTGAAGAAAGGACGAATATAAATTACAAGTCATACAATAAATGTGGCTTGATCGAAGATAAAAATCAACATAAGAGAGGAAGATAAATACAAGACACTATGGATGGCAAAGATAAGAAAGTTTTACGATAAAACCTAGATAATTATCAATAGACAACGAGAAGCTAAGAATAGACCACATTATTTTCCACATTAGAGAATAAATAATAAATAGATGGCTATAGAATAACAAAAGAAAAAAACCTAAGATAAAGATATTAATAGATATTAATAAAAAACCGTATATTAGAAATTATTTACCAAACAAACATAAATTACAACAACAACAACAAAATCCTTTATTGAGGACCTCTTGTCCTATAAAGGATTCGCCAGTTTACAGAGTAATTGAAGAGAAGAGAACTAAGAATACAGAGAGAAAAACAAACACAAATTAAAGAACAGTGAACAAATAAATAAATAAACCCTACAAATAAACTATACTTAATACTGTATACAAAATTAATTAAATAAATATAAACTAAGAAAGAGAAAAACAAGACAAAAACACGAGTTAATCTACACAAAGAATATGAACTGAAGAACAGCGAACAAATAAACACTATACAAATAATATTCAAATGAATATACCAACATATTGTTAAGTAATTAAAGTAAGTAAGAAGGACGTAGCCAATTTAACTTTACATATTATTTATTATTAATAGTAATTATATGAAACAAATCTTGGTATATATGTCTACATGAAAACAACAAAAGCAATACAAAAACATTATATACATACAAGTTCCTTTTCAAACTCAGTCTCATCTATAGCCATTGTTACTCTGTGTAATATTCCAACACAGATAAACTATACTAAATAATGTATATATGTAATTAATTAAATAAATATAAACTAAGAAAGAAAGAGAGAAAAGAGGCAAAAACAAGAGTTATCTACACAAAGAATGAGACCTGAATATTATCATAGAATAAACATTTACATGCAAATATCCGCATAGGATATAGCGTGTGTTTTGTAATAAATAAATAAATAAATAAAATCATAGAATAAAAAATCACAAAAGATATTCAAAGTACATAGGATAAAGGAAACCAAATCAATAAAACAACAGACGAAATTTAAGATACAAGAAAATAATAAATAGTAAAGAAATTAGAAAAGATAATGAAGTGTCTAATGTGGTAAATAGATGAAAAGAACTTAGAAGGTCAAGAAGACATCTTAGAAATTGAGCGTATAGGATATGGGAGAGTTGAGAATTATAGTCCCAAGAGTAGACGATAAATCTCCATTCAATTACCCTGTATTGAATTATTAATTGTGATTCTCAATATCCCTCACTTCACACACTATTTAATCTATATACCAAATTATTCTATAAATTCATTAATATATATATATATCCTAAACACACACTCAACAAAAAATAATTATTAATTAATATATCGCTAAATCTATTATATTATATCAGAATATTAATTTATAAAATAAGGTAGTTATATTTAAAGATAATTGTTAGTCAAAAAGTAATATTTATATTATATATGTTACAGTCGTTTGGTAAAAAATGGAAGAAATATTTAATATTAAGTAGTTTATTTATAAATTCGAATAGAATACAAAATATATGTTGAGGTTAATATAGAATTTGTTACGATAATTCTATATTATTGTATATATAATGCGTAATTTTAAATATATTTACATTATGGCTGTATTTCGTTTTAAAAAAGAACCATTGAATTTAAAATATCTTTAGATTTAAAATAAAAATGCCATTAAAATAAGTATGTGTATAAATATTCAGTCGCAATTGTATTTGAAAAGAAATATCGTCCATTTTAATGCGTGATAAAATATTCAAACAATACAAGTTCGAACAAGACCAACTAACCCTTTATCTTCTGAACAAATATAAAAAAAGCAGACGCCAAAGAAAAGTGATTACATTAAGTTACATCTAAATCGTTATCGACTCACTCCAAATGCTAATTGATTAATTTTAAAATAATGAAACGCTGAATATTAATAAGATTGATTTTAAATTAAGGAATTTTGTAAAAAAAAAATCCAAAATTAAAAGTTCAGTGTTATTTAAAACAATAATTAGATAATTTAATGGGATACCTTATTATTTATTAATTCTAATTAACAAGGGAGAAACGAAGCTAGCCTATATATCAACGGTTAATATAATAATTTATAAATTATTTAATGCTAAGCCTAAGGAATTAAAGCAGCGTCTGCTTGGATATTGATTGAGACATGCGCAGTAGTGCCGGTCGAATTGGCCTGATCGAATTGCAGGGTTTGTCACAGGAAAAAAAAAAAGGAAATTTTATCATTGCCTACAACTATGGGATTTAAACTCATTTTGAGTAAAAATTGAAATAGTTTTAAACACTGATATTTATTTTAAATTAAATGATATAAATCAAATGTTTATCTTTTCATTCTTATATTTAATATTTGTAGGTTTTATTTTTTCTTTTAGAATATAAAGTTGTTTGCGCGATTCTGTTTAGAAAAATAAAGTCGATTTTAGTTTTTGACGTAAAGTTTTATTTAAAACTACTTCATTTTTTTTGGATAACGTTTTAAAAATATATTAAATATGACAAGAATTTGAACAATTTATTTAATACAAATATCGTTATATATTTAATATATATTTATGCAAAATATATATGAATAAATTATAATATATAAATTTATATAACAAATATTTATTTTGGTCAATAGTTAATAAAATAAACAAACGAAGATTTGATATGCATTTAAATTTTATGCAAAATTCACACGATTATTTAAAAATAATTTTTTTCAGAAATACAGATAGAAATACATTCAATTTAATTTGAATATCCCTTTGTGTTTATTTTGTTTATTCCAGCGTATCAAATCGTGTCGTTTAAAAAGTAATAGACGCGTGTTCTAGCAAATAATTATTATATTTACCTTATATGTGGGAGAGTGATATTCATATTTACCAAAAGAGGCACCATTCCCTTTAAAATGAATTAAATTAATATATTTTGCTATCACCCAGTACTGCACGAAATTGTTGTTGTTGCTGTTTCTTATTCCTTAAGTCGTTTAAACGATCGCCATTAGGTTCCATTGTCTCAGCTTTTCTATTATAGTCTTGGGATTTTCCCAGAGGTCTTTTTTGGAGGATTTGATACAATTCAATAGATGTTCAGGACTGGTTGGTTGGGGTATTTCGGGAATGTTTTGATTTTTCCATTAAATTTGAGCATTCTGAGATGAGCTGTTTGTAATCTTGAAATCGCCGTTTGTTCTTCCCTAGTAAGGGTGAGATTGTGAACGGTGTTAAGGCTAATTCTTTATCACAACCATTACTTTCTGTACTGGGGTGATTAGCTAGAGGTTATTGTTTTGGTGTATTTTGAAGGGAGATGTACCTCCTTTAGTACTTATATATAATATAATTTATAAAAATTCATTAATTAATTAATTAAAGAGTTTATTTAAAGAATGTTAGTTTTAATTATAGAAAAGTTTTTTATTAAATGAATTCGTTTTATAATTAAGATAGATTTAAAGAATGGATATATTCATTAACGAAAGATTATATGTAAAAAAAGTGTAAATGTTAAATATTGAAAGAGTTGTTTTTTAAATGAGTTTTTCAATTATACTGAAAAAAGTTTAAATATTGAAAAATTATATATAGTGTTTTTTTAATTATTGAAAGAATATATTTAAATAATGATTTTTTATTTATATTGGGAGCATGTATATATACATAGGTTGTCCATTTAAAGACAACGTTTTACACTTTTTAAGACACCCTTTTACACTTTTTAAGACACCATTTTATAACATTTTACACTTCAATAACATTTTATTCTTTAAAATTACAAAATTTTACATCTTAATAACAAGGTTATCAATTTCAAACGCGCGATTATTTCGATTCTTTATTTAAATTTAGACAATTTTACTATAGATGTTTTTTTTTTTTCAAAAAATACAAGATCAGGTTAAGCTTTAGCCATTTTTATATCTGTGTTTTTAAATTGATATATACAGTGCGGCAAATAATTTTTAAGACTCGCGCTAGATAAAGGCCAATAGCAGAGCCAGTTATGAAATTGCGCATGCGTATATATATTCGAAGCCTTATCTAGCGCGTGGCTTTGTTTCAGCCATTTTGGTTAACTCTTTAAAAACATACAGGCGATTTTTGAAAAGTAAAATTTTTTGTTCGTCGGAATTCTGAGATGGAACAGAGAGCGGTCATTAAATTTAATGCAAAACTTGGTAGAAGTGCATCGGAAACATATATTTTGATGAAGCAAGTTTATGGTACGTTATGTTTGAGTAAATCAAATGTTTTCATTTGGCACAAACGTTTTTCGGATGGAAGAAATACGCTAGAAGATGATAAGCATACTGGACGACCAAGTTCTTCAAAGACACCAGAAAGTATAGAAAAAGTGCGAGAATTTGTTGAAAACAATGATGGCAGAGGTTTTACACATCAACAAAGAAACGATTCGAACCATTCTGCATGAAGATTTAGGTAAAACTAAAGTCTGTACTAAATTTGTTCCACACACTTTAACGGGCAAGCAGAAATCAGTGTGAATTGCACATTGCAGGGACATCATTTCTGCCTATGAAAATAATTCAAACTTCCTGAAATCAATTGTTACGGGTGATGAAACATGGTGTTTTCAGTATGACCCAAAGACAAAGCGCCAAAGTGCCGAATAGAAGTCAAAAAACTCTCCACAAGCCAAAAAACGCGAAAAGTGCCATCAAAAATCAAAACAATGCTGATTACCATTTTCGATAGTAGAGGTATTATCCACAAAGAATTTGTTCCCGCTGGACAAACCATTACTGGAGAGTATTATTTAAACTTTTTGAAACGTTTGATTGCCAGAATTCGTCGCATTCGTCCAGAATATCGCGATGAAGACAGTTGGTGTTTGCTGCATGATAATGCACCGAGTCACTCCTCACTCATTGTTCGTCGCTTTTTGGCCAAAAATAACGTCTGTGTGTTGAATCATCCTCCGTACTCGCTTTATTTAGCACCATGTGACTTTTATTTATTTCCAAAAATAAAATTGAAGTTAAAAGGTTGTTTTTTTATGATATCCCGACCATCCAGAGAGCTGCGACGAGCACTTTGGAGGCGATTCCTCAAAGTGGCCTGCAAGAGGCATTTAATTCCTTATTAAATCGTTGTAACATATGTATTGAATCCAGAGGGGATTATTTTGAATAAAAAAATAGTAGAAATTGAATTAGCTTGTTTATGTTTTATTTTACAAACCCATTCTTAAAAATTATTTGCCACACTGTATATGTTCAAAGTTAACATCACATTAGCTAGTACTCCCCTTGAGTGCCACCCTTTATATCCATTCTGAAATAAGAACTAATTTCAATGGTAATATTGAAAAATAACAGTGGGATCTATTCCGATAGATGGCGCAAGCCATCAACAAGTTTTCGTTTCACGAACAGGAGATGCCTTTTTTATTAATTTATTCACCTGATCCCATTACAATTTCACCTTTGTATTGGTTTCCACAATTATTCTGTTATAATATTTCACTGACCTAGAATGGTGTCTATAAAAAACAAAATGTAATAATATTATCTGCTGTGTGAAGTCAAACATCTATTTGTTCTTAGCGTCCATCAAATCAAGTTCGACTTTTGATACACATGGACAAATATTCTTTCAATCTGTTAGTGACCATCAATCGCAGTATATCCAATGATCTTCAGATAGTTTTCTTGACCATTTCTAGCCAGATAATTGCATGTCTTTCTCTTTTCCAGGGTACATATAGTTGTCTCAGAAGGTGTTTGATACAGGAGTGGTTTGCCAGTGCCTTCTTCAGTCTATGCTGTTGGTCAAATCAATTTGGCTCTTCTACCTTTTGGGCGATTTCTTCCCCTAAGGACAAGAAAGTGTTCTTCTTCATTACAAGAATGATGTCAAAAACTTAACCAGGCTTTCATTCAGTCCACTTTTGTGTTAACCATCCCATTAGGTTGTTATCTGTCCTCTGCCAGAGTTTTTGTATTCACACTGGGAGGTTCAAATAGAGGTTTTACATTCATTGGGATTTAGACCAAATGGCATTTCTCATTCGAAATTTGAAAATAAATTTCTGTCTAGGCAGAGAGAGAAAGAGATTAGGTTTGAAACTGATTTATTTCAAAGTCCATATAAGATTATATATGGTTAAATACAGAATAAATATAAATATGAATAAATAAGATTATATAATGATAAATAATGAATAGATAGATAAAAATATATTAAAATAATTGATAAGAGAGAGAGAGAGAGAGATTGAGATTGAAACTGATTTATTATAACGTCCATATAAGATTATATAAGGTTAAATACATAAAATGAATAAATAAGATTAACAATGATAGATATATGAATAAATAGATATAAATAGATAAAATAGATGAAAAATATACATATATATATAAATATATATACAAGGTCTTCATTCAGAGAGAGAGAGAGGGAGAGAAATATATTCAAGCGAGAATTCAATCCGTACAATTTCTAAATACATTCTTTACCTATTTTTCCCAAAGAATTAATAATCTAAGACCATTTATCTTTATAAAAATATATATTCTTTGTAAAAATTTAGAAAGGAAAAGTAATAGATAAATAATGTTTTGTCTTATAAAAAAGATGAAGGTAAATTTGAATAGATTGAGCAGAAGACATCCTCAGTGCGCAGGCGCAGTGGACCAAACGATATTATCATAACCCACCGCGAAGGTTTATAGAGCCACTCGTCTGATCCTAATTTATGGCTTATTAAGAGGGGCCTTGTATATATTGATATATTCTTCTGTCTCTAAATTCTCTTTCTATAAATAGATATTCACCTAATAGCGATAACCTATTTCTTCTATATATATTATAAATAAAAAGATTTTCTTTTTTTTTTACCATTATTGCTTTAATTTAGCTAAAGGAATATTTAAAAAAACATAATTTGATAAAAATACTGCCTGACTTAAGGCGTAAGAATTTAAAAAAAAATGAAAAACTTATTTACATAATTACAAAAGGTTTGAGCCGGCCATCGGGAAACAACAACAATAGGTTATATAAAGGGAAGTCCCGACATCCGGTGGTATATTTAACAGAATATTTGAATCTATGAAATATAAATTTAAAATAAAATAATTTTTCAATAACATATATATATATATACTAGCCGAGTGGCCCGGGCAACGCCCGGGTTTTACCCGACTGGACCCGGCTTCGCCTGTGTAGTGTTCGAGCGAGGTTTACTCATGAATGAATAGAGGCCCCAACTGTTTGTAAACTCAATGTAATGAATTTTCTTTCAGCAAAATGGAGATAAATTGCAAACAGCAATATCGAAAATGCTTGTGAAAAAATCTGAAATATAGGATCCATTTCACAAACACATCTAATGAATAGAGTGCTGTTTGGAGGAGTGGTCTAAACTGTTAATTTTTAAAAACCATGACCCGGGATCATTGAATGCAGATTTAGACACTTTGTTCTGAAAAAAAAAATTGCCCCAATGGCTCCTGATTCTTGAAAAAGTCCAACCCCTCCAGTGAGTGCAAGTAACCAAACAGGGCTTTTATTCTTAAAAATTAAAAAAAAAATCTAATGATTAGTTTGAATAAAGGAAAATGGTCGGCACAACCTGAAAATTTCACTTTGTCCACTTCACTCTCGGCTGTCCAAGAACAAACAGCCAGAGCAAACATTTTAAAGGGCACCTAATCCGGCACTTACATTTCTAAATAGTTAATTTGCATAATTTTCTAATAGTCAAGGGCAATTTTAAAAATACCAAAAAAGCAAGACCAAATAAAAAAATATATATATATGTGTGATGTTTCAGTAACAGCATTGTTGCCATATAAAGACAAAATTACTGAATGTATTCAGTACCTTTGTCTGAAGATAGCCAAAATGTAACTGAAACCACACATAATGTAATTATTTGTATTCGGTCTTGTTTCCTTTTTTTTTTGTAATTATCCCTAGTACGCGTGGTACAGGCCATGATAACCATGGTGGGTAGGTAGCGACTGCTTTTACTGTAAGCGCACCACATGTCTACAAATGTGATACATTGCTACCAGCTAAATGCATTTTCACTATGGTGTGATTTCCACATGATGGATCTGTAGACACATTATAATCTCTCCAGAGCTTAAGGTAGCAAACAGTACTTTCACATTATATAAATATCAATGCCAAAAGCCAGAGTTATGATAGCTGTTGCAGTGTAATGTAGACCTGCAGGATGGGAAAAAGCAATATTATTTCCGGCTTTAATTTTAAAAGTATTATGAAACGTTAAAGATAGAATCTTAATTTTTGAAGAATGAAAAAATGCTAACTTGATGTGTATTAATTTAGTCTAAAAACAAACAGCATGTAAAAGTAAGCACCAATCGAAAGCATTTATTAGCTCTAACAGTGCTGCCCCCAGTGGTAAAAGCTTGGAGCTAACGCTTCACGGGTTGGTAAAGTTTATGTTAATAATATATTAACTTAACAATATTCCATGTCTTGCTAACACAAATTTTAAAAATAACATGCATAAAAATAAAGCAATTCTTAAAATCATAAATGAAGCATCATTAAATTAAATGGGAGAGAAATGGTGTTCCAAAATATTTTTTTGTTGTAAAACTTTGACCTTTATATTTTTACAAATTCTTAAAGTATATAACCCAAACCAAATTGTCTATAAAATTCTGCAAACAAATATAATATTATAGAGGCATGAAAATACCAATGGTGTAAAAATCAAAACAGCAAAGTTATCCTGATAAATGCAATGAGCTATGATAAGGTGTGTTGCAGGCTAACAAAAACCTTAATTGAACCAGAAATGTTGATACCATAAAAAAAATAAAAAAACAATTTTCAAGAATAGAGTTATGTAAATGAATTAAATGTGAAAAAATTAAAATAAAATAAAGTAAAAAAAGCTTTATTGATGAAACTACAGTAGAGCAATAATGATAACAAATTATTCATAAATTATGTAGTTACAAAAGTCAAGCTTCCCAAAATCATTATTCGAAGAAATCTCTTTCAAAATTGTCAAAATCTATATCAAAGCCCCCTGATAAACAATTTTGCGTGTCTTGCTAAAAGTAGAACTAAAGACAAATAAATTTTTAGGGCTGGAAACACGGGAGCATGCTACATAGAGTTGCCCATGCGAGAAACAGGGAGACTCAAGATGCACACCAACTACTTGCAATGTTTGACCCTGAAGCATGCTGAACCCTAGAGCTATTGGAACGCTGAGAAAGTTTGCTTCTCCTATGGCTTGGCATACCTACAAACACAAAGCATTAGTAAAAATAAAAATAAGGATAACTGAAAAATGTAAAACATAAAGGACTGAGATTGAAAAAAAAAATTCAAAAATAGTGTATTAAAATAAGCGCGATTCATGACTAAGGCCAAAATAAAAAAAAGCATAGAAATATTCTGAAAGGAGGGGAAAAATGCATAAAACTCAGCGAAAACGTAAAACAACTGATTAAAAAAAATCAAATGGAAGAAGACGTAAAAAAAAAAATACAATTAGCTGAAAAAATATGCACAACAAATATGAGTAGAACATACATAGATATATATGAGCAGCTACATATTATGAAGCAGATAAATCTAAATCAGTGATTCTCAACCAATGTGCCGCGGTAATTTTGTGTGCCGCGAAATTCTAAAAATGTGTCGCTGAATTTTAGGCATATGATTATGTTCACGTTTGTAATGGTTTTTCTTTTTTCTTTTTCATTTTTTTACTTTTTAAAATAACGAAATTAGCAAATTGAATGTTAGAGATGTATATTACTTAGATTTTGCATAGAAATATTGATACATAATTTGAATTTTCTTGCATTCAAGTTAGCAAAAGTGTGCCGCGAAATTCTAAAATTGTGCCGCCAAATTTTCAAATCTTTAAAATAATGCCGCAACAAAAAAAAGGTTGAGAATCACTGATCTAAATACTACCTAAACAAATGACAGCAAAACAAAAAAAAAAAAAAAAAAAAAGACAATGGAAGAAGGCCTAAAAAAAAGTCTAATTTGGTTGAAAAAACTGCCCAATAAATTGAGCCTATATAGATATATGGACCCGGCTTCGCCCGGGTATTGTTCGAGTGGGGTTTACTCTTGAATGAATAGAGCCCCCAACTGTTTTGAAAACTTTAAGTAAAGAATTTTCTTTCAGCACAATGGAGATGAACTGCAAATATCAAAATTAAAAATTCTGGTAAAAATAATCTGAAATATAAGATCAATTTCACAAACACATCTAATGTATAGAGTGCTTTTTTGGAGGAGTGGTCTAAACTGTTGATTTTTAAAAACCACGACCAGGGATCATCGAATCCAGTTTTGGGGAATTTGTTCTGAAAAAAAAAATTGCCCCAATGACCCCTGATTCTTGAAAAAGTCAAACCCCTCCAGTGAGTGCAAGTAACCAAACTTGGCTTTGGTATCTAAAAAATGAAAAAAAAAATCAAAGGATTAGTGTGAATTAAGGGAAATGGGCCTCGCAACCTGAAAATTTCACTTTCTCCACTTCACTCTCGGCAGTTCAAGAAGAAACAGCCAGAGTAAACATTTTTAAGGGCACCTAATCCGGCATGTACATCTATAGTTAAACAACTTTTAAAAATGTAATATATCTGCAATACTGAAATACCCAGACTTGGATTTTTTTTTTTATTAGTTTATTGTTGGCAGTTTTAGGAAAATGTGGGAAATTAGATATTATTACAAAAGAATGTACTTTTTAAAATGGCATAAAATAATTAGGAAATTTGCATCATTTTCAAATAGTCAAGGGCAATGTTAAAAATATCAAAAAAGCAAGACCAAATAAAAAATAAACGAATTATGTGTGATGTTTCAATAACAGCATTGTCACCTTATAAAGACAAAATTACTGAATGTATTCAGTACTTTTGTCTGAAGATGGTAACAATGCTGTTTCTGAAACCACACATAATTTATTTATTTGGATCTGGTCTTGCTTCCTTGTGATTTTTATCTATATTTCAAAATATACCTCAATTCTTTTTTACCTAAAAAGCTTTACATATATATTGCCAAGACCATAAATAAAGGTAAAATGTCAAATGAGTTATTAATTAACCCTATATGGGTCAGGATATATATCTAAATGCATTCATATAAAAATATGGTTGAACCATATAAATATATATAAATGCTATTAGAGCATAAACATATTACATGGAACAAACATATAGTAAAATATATGTAGCAAGTTATATTGTAAAACATACTTTTTTCAATAAATATACTTTTTACAACTTTAATAAAATTTATACGCACTCTAAATATAAGAAAGAAAAAAAATAGAATACTGTTCTAAAAATAATATACCTTATGAGATAAAATACTACACTTATCGTTAAAGATGTAGATCGTTATATTTACACTAATTAAAATTAAACGAAGCAAAATATATGAATAAGCTGCGAAATAAATAATAATTCCAATTAATTTAAATTGAAAAAATATTACTAAATGATTAAATAAAATCTACCTTCTAAAAAGGAAAAGAAAGTTTTTCGAAATGCAATTTTTGTGCTTTTAGCCTAAATGTTAAACCAAAACCTCAACTCCCTACGTGCGAAATTTCACAATACAGTTTTAATTAACCCAGGTTCCGGGGGCGTATTTAGTTGATAATGATCGATTAAAATTATTTTAAAAGAGTTTAAATATATAAAAATAATCTTACCTTTTAAAGACACACATTAATCGGGTAAAATTACAAAACAACAACGTGTAAAATTATTAACCAATCAGATTCATTTATCGTCGCGACCAGTGCGCCGCCAAGCGGTAAAAGGCTTGAACTAAGGAATTTTGGTTTAACATTTTTTAAAAATAGCACATTAAACCTTTTCGTTTTTTGAATAGCCTATATGTTAAACGAAATCTTCAGCTACCTACATGCGAAATTCCATAATGATTGAGTCAGTAGATTTTGCGTGATGCGATAACAAACATCGATTTCGCATTTCATTTTTATAGATATAAAGGATATATGAAGTAATTCTATAAATATATATGAAGTATATGTTGTAAAAATTCACAACTATTTTTTTTATTTTTTCTTGTCCAGGTTTCGAATATACATTGTCAAGAAGCTCCATCCAGATGGGACACCTGTCAATCATCCCTGGACCCCGGGGGGGGGGGGACCACAGGTGTGAGGGATTCTAGGAAGCTGATCTGCAAATAAGGAAAACGGGACGGTGGCTGGCGCCGCTCATTATTATTATCTTTACCTGGGGATAAGTTGTTTTATCATCTGAATTTCTCTCCCTTAAATACCTCTTGTAAATAATTTTTATTGAAGAAATAAAAGGTAAATACCCTTTATAATAAATTAATTATCCCCAATTTTGCCCTTGCTTTATTTATCTCCGCGACAATATAGTTTTCCAATTATATCGTTTGTTCAAAAATGTATATGATAAAAACATCCACCTGTTTATGACTTATTCTTTGGGTTAAGAGATAAAATTCTACTCAACATATTTATTCAATCCTTTCTCTAATTTATTTTAAAAATTAATTTGAATTTTCGATAATTTAATATCATTGTGTGATTAATTCAATAAATAAATATATTTGACCATAGACTGAATTGTATTTATAATAGGGGATTTTGTTAATAAAGTATAATGTAAATGGCTGTTTAAAAACCTATGTTTCATAGATTCATTTTATATTTAACTTTTCATTATTATTAATATATATAACAAATTTTTAAATATAAACCATATAACACATATATGATTCTCTTTTCATGATAAAATTGTGAAAAACGTTTTAAAATTACAAAATATTTTATCACAATTAGTCTCTTTAATTACAAAACGCTTTTAAGTGATAATCGCTCTTCAACGGGCTTAATAAAACATCGACTATATCTTACAATATACTGTTGTACCATGCTGCGGTTTGACAGACGCGTCTTGCATCTTTCCAGAACATGTCTCAACCATCCTACAAGGTTAAACCAGTCAATAATAAGACAACTATATTTTTAGGTTGCACCTAGAATCTCTCTTTATTTATCACATCATAGTTTAAAGCAGGTTGGGTAGTCAGTGTATCAAAATACAAATGTTTTATAGTACATAATATTTTCTAGTAATAATCTGTTTTATAAAATAAATAAATATATAATTTAAATTTGAAATATATTAAAAATAATATTATAAATACTTTTTAAAATATGCGCATTAATCATTATGCAACATACGCTGCGCGCGTATATATTTGTAAATATTTTTGGCAATATAGTCGATGTTTTATTAAGCCCGTTGAAGAGCGATTATCACTTGAAAGCTAGCGTTTTGTAATAAAAAGAAACTCATTGTGAGAAAATATTTTGTAATTATAAAACATATTATGATTATAGATGGAGTCTAGTTTCGACGTTTAATTTGACGAGAGAGGCGCCTTATGCTTTTATAGATATATGAATATAAACTCATTGATATTTTTTAAAAATCAAAACGCCATATTCCTTCTACGTATATTCGTGTCAAGATACAATTATCCTTTGTTGATTATATATACAATCAAATCATTACAAGAATTAAATAGGTAATTGAAGGTAAAAATGGCCGTACTTCATCTAGCATTAAAGCAAGTAAAAAAGTCAAAATATATTTTCAAATATCAATAAAATTTATACAACTTTTCGATGTCAATATATTCCCATCTTTTGTAATTATAAAATATTAATAATTAAGAGTGATCTTGTTACAATTCATATTAATATATGGTTATATGCGGCGCTGAGTTTGTGTATACAAAAATGTAATGCCTCGATAAAGGTTGGCGTTCAGCCAGCCGAAATATTGGCAAAATAATTTTTTTATTAAATCCAATATATGCCTTTTTATTATCTAATAAATATTTATATTTATAGAGTAAATTATAAATACTTCTATATATATGGTAATTTAAGCCAACGACTCCATATTGTATATAACTTATAACAAGATTTTAATGTTGTATAGTAGAAACACATCTGTAAATGGTTATATGCATGAATGACATGTGTCATTACATCATCATATGTAATGTACTGTGTACAAACTGAGGATAAATAAATAAAACTCTGTAATAGATTAAGAGTTGAGCTAAGCAAGAGATAGAAGTCATAACGTCTAAAATCGAGATAGATTTAGAATTCCCACAACAAGGTCTAAAAATGGAAACTGCCACGGCGCCAGTAGAATTTCACCAGACAATCCACGCCCCCTCTCACATCTGGTGAAATGCAGAACCCCCTTTCTCAGAAAATGTATATAAAGCCCCCTTCCTAGCTAAAAATACAGTTAGTTTTACCATCTGCGCGAGCCCTCGTCGGTTGTACCTCAGGTCCATCTCATCCATCATGTAGACCAGTAAGAAACTTCTATCTCCCCATCTTTCGCTCCTAGCTCAACTTTTATCTGTTCACGGAACTTTCTTAGTGCAACTGTGTCTTCGTTTTTTGTGTGGACATTCCCAAGCTTTCCACTCTGCCTCGACCACAACTGCCTGTACTTTGTGAGAACTGTAAAAGGTCTTCCAAGGTGCAGAGAGGTACTGGAAAACTCCTCATCCTGACTGTTCCTCTCGGTCAACACAGAATAGCGAGAGTCAACACTTCATCATCACATATATATCTTATATAAAAATAATAGATTCTGCTTGTATTTAATTATCTTGAGGATTATACTATGTTAGTTATTTGCTGGTTCTTTTTTAGGACTAAATGGTATTGGTGATGCAGTCATGGCCAGAATCTTGAAAGTATAATAACAAAAATGGTTTTGATCAGAGATTGTTTTATTTGAGCTAAAGTAATATATAAGAACATAATTTGATTAAAGTAATGCCTGGCTTAAAGCGAGAAGAATAAGGGAAACAAAAGATTATTTACATAATGTACAAAGATTTGAGTCGGCCAACGTGAAACAACAACAATCGGTTTTATATAGGGGAAGCATGACCTCTGGCGGTCGATTTAACAGTATTTGTATCTATGAAATATATTTTTAAATAAACTAATATTTTAATATAACATTTTAAATAATACCTTTATATAACATATATATATATTGCTAGTTTTAAACATAAATATTTATATCATATACTGTGCATTAAATGTTTGCTTTAATCGTTGTTTATTTTAATGGTGTTCCCAGGTGGTCACCCTCCCAAGTACTGACCGGGCCCAACGTTGCTTAACTTCGGTGATCGGACGAGAACCGGTGTGCTTTAAGCTATATATAAAGTAGGAAATAATTTATTCATCATATGTAGAGGAAATTCCTAAAATTGAAACATATTTATGAAATATATATATGTTTTTAATCTCCTCTGAATTATTCAAATTCAGAAATGTTTAGTATCATATATTTTGAATAATATTCTAAGAATACTAAATAATTCCTTGGAATCTATTTAAATTTTGTTGAAGATATTAATCTGCGATTTAAATGTTTCTTTTTGACCAGTACTTTTTGTTTCGTTTTTGCTTTTCCTAAATTTATTTTTCTTCTTCTTCATATTATTTGTTCTATTTGCAAAGCCTTTTTTTTTTTGAGACTTGAATAAACAAATTCAAGTTTATTATATATTTGTGTGCTTTTAAAGTTATAAACCCCACAATTTATATTAACGGTATCTTAAAGTAAAGGTTATTTTTTTGTTTTCTATATCTATTTTAATATAATTTCAATATAAAGAAGGTTGAAATCCTCTAAATAATATAAGTGATAGATTTAAAGCGAACGAGGATGCGTTTCTTATAAGTTTTAATAAAGTCAAGCTTTCGGGTCAATAACCCTTCTACAGGACATCATATCTGAAGAGAATCTTGCATCATATATTCATATCCATTTTGAGAAAAATTATCATATTTACAAGAAAAATAAACATGCTAGCAAACCAGTGAGAAAAACAATAGTAAGAAATATCCGCGTGCCCTGAGCATGCCAAGAAGAAATTCAAAAGAAGCTTCACGATTAAGACACGATTCAATTTAAGGCTGCATGAGTAAAACATGCGAAGACCCACCATGATTATCATGGCCTGTACCACGTGTACTAGGGATAAGCAAAAAAAAAGGTATTCATAGTATTTTTTTAATTTTTCATTGTTTTACTCATGCAGCCTTAAATTGAATCGTGTCTTAATCGTGAAGCTTCTTTTGAATTTCTTCTTGGCATGCTCAGGGCACGCTGATATTTCTTACTATTGTTTTTCTCACTGGTTTGCTAACATGTTTATTTTTCTTGTAAATATGATAATTTTTCTCAAAATGGATATGAATATATGATGCAAGATTCTCTTCAGATATGATGTCCTGTAGAAGGGTTATTGACCCGAAAGCTTGACTTTATTAAAACTTATAAGAAACGCATCCTCGTTCGCTTTAAATCTATCACTAATAATTTCAATATCTTAATATACCTTTATATTCTTTTGAATATAATAATCATTGCACGCCATTGGTCTGAAACAAGTGGTAACCCAATTAAAATATGCTTTGGGTTAGGATCTTGGTTGCATAGACATAGTGAATAATCATTTCTAACGATTTTATGAGTTAAAGTCGCCAATTCCCATAAATAATGTATAGTAAAAAAAATTGGTTATATAAATTTTTGTAATATTGAATCTTTAAAAAAAATCAGGAATTATCATTAGAGAATATTCATAGTGGGAGGTCGTTGGAAGGCTGGTTAAACCTTTAGTTTTCGACCACTACGACCCGGGTTCGATTCCTGCATTGGACACTTTTTTTCTGTTTAAAAAAAAATGCTCCAATGGCCCCCGATTCTTGTAAAAGTCCAACCCCACCAGCGAGTGCAATAACCAAACGGGGCTCTTGGACATTTGTAAATGCAAAGTCGAACTGCTTATCACATGTGTAGACATGTGATGCGCTTACAGTAAAAGCAGTCGCTAACTACCCACCATGATTATCATGGCCTATACCACGTGTACTAGGGATAAGCAAAAAAAACATTCATAGTGTTTTTGTAATTTTTAATTCAATATTCAGCGTTTATATATTTTAAATTGATTATTGTCTTACTGTACTTACTGCTTTTATTCACCCTTGATATGTTAGAGGAGGCTTTTACAATATAGTTTTTTACAGCAATAAAGATAGTAGTAGAATTTGTTTATTCGAAAAAATAATCTCTCTAAAATGATACAATAATCGTTTTATATTCTTGTTTAAAGCAAAAAAAACTTTCCTAGACTGACGAGGGCCATTAGCCCGAAACTATAGACTCCAGGTAGACACTTCTCAGTTTGCCAAAGATAACGTGATGGCTTTGTTACTGACCTGAGGCCGCTAGGTTGTGGATACGGTCAATAGATGGCGTTTAATTTTTGAGTCTATTTCGATGGTAGAAACAACCTTTATTTCTATAGATTTTATTCATTTATTTATTACAAAACACACGCTATATCCTATGTGGATATTTGTATGTAAATGTTTAATCTATTTTATGTACATAGTTTTTAAATATATATGTAGTAATCCCGATGTGGAATGTACTGGGCAGTCGTGGTAGTGGGTGCGTGATGGGATTCCCGCACTGGGACAGCAAGAGACAGAGGCAGGTCTAGATGGTAACTCCAAGAAGGTAGAGGTAGACCACGGACGAAGGCAGTCGAACCACGGGCGTCACGGATGCCCAAAGCCTACATCGCGGATAGAAGGGGGGTGAGAGATCCCACTGACCGTATAACGGCGTCGCTCTGAAAACAACTAACTGAACAACTAACTTTGTCCCATTTCTGGGCTCTTTTATATTGGCTGCCCGCATATGGCGGGGAGTCCTGATTGGTTCCTGTAAAATCACGCCACCTGTCAGGCGCCGGGTTGTTTATCACGTCTGGCCACCTGTTGACGGGGTGATTGAACTCATTATCATAAACACCTGTTCGTCTGGGTTATTGCGTCGTCTGGTCTTTGTCTCCGTCTAGACTACCTTTACCTCTTTGTTTATTTGTCACTTTGTTACAAGGTTGATACATATTTTTATATAGAGATGGGGTTATAATAAATATCAGAAGAAGGTTGTGAACTATCTTAACTCAGAATATACTACATATATACAAATTATTTATAGTTTTAGAGAGAGAGAGAGTGAGTGAAAGGTATTTAAATTTACATTTTAGAACAATAAATTATACAAGAAATAAAGATTATTTACACACATATTATCTCCAATATATCTTTAGAATTACAACTACTAAACCAGTGGCACAGATATAGAACATTCAAAAATAATAATAATAATAATACCAATAAAAAAACTATACTAATTAAAATTAGAAATTTCAATTCTTAATGTAATTCAGGTCCACGGCGTTTGAGTCTACAGAATTTGTTAAACTATAGATCAATTCCTTCCGGCAAAATATCTATAAACATATATACATATAACTTCATGTATTTATTTTGAATAGAAATAAAATTTAAGCTGTAAACCTATGCCTAAAATTGAATGTATCAAAAATATATCCTGCTACCTATTTTACAACCAAACGGAGATTATTCCTATAGACGATATTATGGAAAAGGTGAAAGAATAATGACCATTTATTTTTGATAGATTGAAACTGAGAGGTTAGAGATAGTTAATTACTTCAATCAACTATGTTCTTTACAAACAACAGAGTTCAATAATAATCATTGGTACAGTTAAACCTGTCTATAGCGTCCCCTCTTAGGACTCACCAAAATAGGGTACTATAGAGAGGGGGTGCTATAGACAAGTCACTTTTAATGTAAATCGCATTGTACTACGTATTTAAAATCAGGCGCTATAGAGAGGAAGGCGCGATTTAGAAGGGGCTCTATAGACAGGTTTAACTGTATATTGATTTGATATTATATTAAAATGTGGAGTATGAAATACTTGATGGTAAGGAGGAGCAATACTTGGCGGTCAAACAATGGAGAGATGTGAAGAAGGAACTGGGGAAATCGATTAACAACGGTATCTGGGAATGTTGCCATGCCTTCAGCTGTCTTTGCTGTGTTAGAGAGCGTTATTACAATCCTTATACTGTAGATAGGTTAAATATGGGGCTCTCCTCATATCTGTGTATTTATATAATTCTAAACTATCTATATGGTATGTTTTTCTATATTTGATATTACTGTAGTAAGCTCAGTATAAAATTATTAATAGAGGACAGTTCAGCAAATGATAATAGAAATTCTATAAAGAAAAATATGTAACTGACATTATAGCAATTCTAATGACTTACATAGACAATTTAAACAATTTTATTGATTCTTTTAATCAAATTTTACAAAGGTGGAAAAATAAAAGAGTAAAAGGGCATATAAAGTGTAGGGGAATATATATACAAATGTTTTCAGCAAGGAAGGCTTCCCCACCTTGAGAGAGTCCTCCTCCAGACAAGGTCTTCTTGTACACTCCTCAGTTCCACGCCGAGGAAGTACTTATAAATGCTCGTCTTGGCAGACGCCAGGATGGCCAGGGCGTCATCGTCTAGGCCATGCCCGAAGACCCAGCCCTGCAGGTCAGGGGGGATGATGGTAAATGCCTCCCGGATGAGAGGCCTGATGTAGCGGCAGGACCAGTACCGGTGAACCAGCGACAGGTCGCCGGACCCACAGGCGAACAACTTACATAGATGAATTGGGCAAAATATTTTCAGTGATACGCTAACCTATGCACGGTATGACTACTGGACATGTGTCAGACTTGAAGGTTGTTGTTGGATTCTTTGCTACCTGGAGTATATCTATGCTTCCTTCCTGTGGTGAATCTGTATAAGACCAGTTTTCTTAATAAAGCTATATGTATGTGTATGAACTTAATTTATTTTAAAATAATTAATAGGTCGTTTAATTGAATTGATTATATTTGCATATTTATAAGTGGGTGTTATAAAAGCGATAGACACAGCCTTAGACAACAGACAGTTACTAATGTACTTTATGAATTTGTAAATAGCAGAGAGAATTGTAAGATATTTAATTACTACTGTAAATAAATTCATGGCTATCTGTCTGACTAGAAAGGATCAAGTTACTAATCTGTCTCTTTGTTTCTTTTTCCCTTTGTATAATTATCTATTACCACAAAGCAATAACGCGCCATCTATACATAAAAAATGAAAGGATTTAAAAACACGAATGTTTCTTTTATACACATAATATAAACTTCTACTGTCCTTACTTCGATGAAAAGATATATTGGGAGGGCTTGGCTCATCAGTGGTCAACTCTCCCAGCGGTCTGAGATTCCACCCTTCAGTGCTGCGTATATAAGCAGAATCGTCCAATCTAAAGAAACGGTCTGGTAGATTAAATTGGCGAAATTGCTGGGAGGATTCACCACTGATGAGCTAAGCCCTCCCAATATAATTCTCATCACAGTAAGGACAGTAGAAGTTTGTATTATGTATAAATATTATATATAATATTATATATTGTAACAAAGTATTTATTAATTTTATTATTTTTATTAACAGAATGGTCATTTTTATGTTTATATTTTGCTACTCTGTAAATTTCCCTCGTGACTTATCTTTTGTTTACCTTTCATAGTTTGTTCTTGCCTGAAATAAATTGTTGTCTCCTCCTCAAGTTTTTGTCTTCCCTAATTTTCCAGGTGGCAATATAAACTATTAATTTGTATATAAAATTGCTTTTATGTTTCTCTTGATGTTTATTTTCAAAGTAATTTCATTTATGATCTTTGATAGGGATACGAAACATATTTGCATATTGTCATATTTAAAGACGAATATTTTCCTTCACGTCAAAGTCTTTTATTGATTTAAATTGAGATAGATTAGCTATCGAAGAATCGAATCAATTTATATTCAATGTAGAGTGGAACAAATTGCTAAATAAGAAATGTTTTCAATAATTTTCAACATAATCCACAAAAAAAAGAGATTTTCCAAGATATTTTGTTGTTTTTGAAGCTCAATAAAAGAATACAGAGAAATAAGAAGTTTTAATGATATAAAAGCAGCGCCCTATACAGTGATATTTATTGGCTATCTCACAGAACCAGGGAAAACTTCCAGAGGACGATAAACCCAATTGCCCTCGAGCATAGAACACCAACTACCACCCAACCACGAGTATTTCGAAAAGAAAGTATTTTTGGAATATTTGCACCTAAGAAGAAACAAAATTAGAATGAAGAAAAAAAGGCATCTTCAGGCATCTCTTCAGCAGTTGCTGATGGCTTGCGCCATCTATCGGAATAATAATCAACTAATCGTTTATTTTTTAATTATTCCAAGATTGACAAAATGCTCTTTCTCGGTTTTAACCAAGAAAAGTCTTTATTTTTATATTTATTCCGTCAGATGGTATTTATTTTTCAAATATATATAAGTGCGGAGTGTATATATTATTATCATTATATATACAATAATATTATAAAGGAAATAAAGTCTCCAGGGCCAAGTTTCTTGCCCAAATTTTATTCTCTAGCTTTCGGACCTGTCAGCCCTTCCACAGGAGTATCACGATATACAATAATATAAATACAATAAATTAATCGTGTAAACTATGTAAATATTTATATGTAACAACAACAACAAAAGCCTTTATTAGGCCCACGTGCCATACAGGATTCTCCCGGTAGGACAGAATAAATAAATAACAAATTAGCATCATAGTTATGTACAAATATTGGGTATTGACCTCGACCAATTATCGAGTTGGATCCGGTGTCTGTGCTAAATATTTTGATTGAGCTGATTTCCAGTATTTATAAAAAGCGAATGCAAAGGGTCTGGATTTTACGACTTTTGCCATTAAAACATAAGGCGAATTGCTATTATAGCCGGTCTCTTGACGAAGAATTTCTCTCTCTTCTTCCATTGCCGTACAGTAGAACATGTAGTGTGGAAAATCGAGACCAAATTCACCGTTGCATAAAATGCATTTTATGGTCTTAGTTTTCAAAAGTGAAACATGAATATTTATATGTAACAGTGGTATAATATCGTAATCAGTGTGTATCTACTCCAATAGAACTATGCAAATCAATTTTAAGAATATATATATTAATATACCAAACAATATAGCAGTTTAATTCTTTGAAATTCATTGAGATTGTTTCAATTTATTTGTTACCTTATCATTCAATATAAGAATGCATAAAAGTTAATTTTAATATATCAATATTTATATACAACGTAATATTTAAAAGGATATTTCATAGCGTGCCTTTATCTATAATAATATAGAAATGAAAAACAGAAATCAATTTAAATTATATATAGAGGGGTAAATATAAATTAAATATTCATAGAAATTTAGAATAAATTGAATTGTAGGTTTATATATATCAATTATTTTAGATAGGAAATATCTTTTTTATATAAATGTTTTAATAAATATTGGATATTTTATTTATTAATTACTGAATGGTATTTGATATTAAAGTAATAAAGGTTGAAAATATATTTAATAATATATAAAGGGATTTAATTGAATATTTGTTTTTTAGATATAATATTTATTTTAATATATTTATAAATAATATTTTAATTTTTATTGGAGTAGATAACACGTGTTAGTTCGAGTTGATCTTTATCATCTCTACATACACTTCTATACAAATATATACTTCTACAGAGATATTTTACGCTATTTATTTTCATTTAAATAAAGTTGAACTTTGGGAATATTTTCCATTATCTATTCAACAGTACAAAGCTGTTCTTCTGGTGGATTTTATAGTCTATATTCAAATGTACTTTCGGTGCCATATGAAAGAAAATATTCCGAAAGCCTTTTATTTTTAAAATAAAAATAGATAGCTTGAAATCAAAAATAAAGAATGAATATCCTGACTAGGAACACAGGTGCTATGTAAAAGAAGGCAGAGTGCCATCTGGTGGAACAGAAATCAACTAAACATTGATTTAGCCTGTTCCCTGATATGCTTTCTTTATTTTTAATATCAACCCACTTTTTTTCTATTATTTTTTTCATAGCTTGAAATGTCTCTTCATTTTTAATATATTAATAATTTATTTTTAGAGATTTAAATATATATTAAAAATAAATGTTAAAAAGAATAAAAACAACTATCAGAATTAAATTATAATGAGAAATTGTTTATCCTTTAACTTTATAACCCCAATCAGCATACAAATAAGTATAAAAAATAGTAATAATTATTAATAAGGAACCTCCAGAAAGCAGGATAAAAATGAAACCATGTAATAACCGGTCAAAGCTTAGTCTATAGGGTCAGTAAATACTGTTTATTAATGGAGGCTTATATTACGTTTTATTATATCCATATATACAATATATATATATTCACTTTGCCCAATATGTTATATGGAGTCGGCTTGGAATGCATTATCCTACTAAATAAATGAGAGGTCTGTTTATTTCTTATATATACGTATAAACGGATATATATTCTCTCTCTCTGGTAGAATATATACTTACTTTTTATTCTATTCAATATATGCCTTTTTATTACCAAAATATTTGAATATGTATATATATATAGTCAAAATAAATATACATATTAAGAAAAAGGCATCTCCTTATCATGCAACTGAAAGTTGCTGATGGTTTGCGCCATCTATCGGAATAAATATCAACTATTCTCGTTGATTTTTAATTATTCCAGAATTGTCCAAATACCCATCAGCAACTTTCAATTGCACGATAAGGAGATGCTTTTTTCTTAATTTATGCACCTTATCCCAGTACAATATCACATTTGTACTATTTTTTCAAATATACATATATATGCAAATTGAATATATTTGATATATAGATTAAAAAATTGACAAGGTTTCTAGAGGTGAGTTTCTTTTCATTTTATTAAAGCTGTCTCAAGCTTTCATGTCCTTCTACAGGAGAACTTATACAATGGATAAAACTTTGCCTGATATCAAACTACGACATATATATATATATATATATTCTTATAAAATAATAATTAATTTCAGAATATATTTTATATTACCAAGTCAAAATTTAATATTTAATATATTGAATTATTCTATTTCCATTTTCGATAATAAGATATATGGACAAATATAAATTATCTTGTATATGTAAGGAGTTATTTATTTTCCTAAACTTAAATAATGATAAATGTCACACATTCTAACGGTGGGTAAAGCATAAATTTAAAGATACGTCACCCCAATAAATACTTAGATATTGGGTGGAAGTTATTGAAATGTATGGTGTATTTATATGGTGACTTTACATCGGGCCATCTCACGGCGTTAAGTTATGCTAGGCCTAAATCAAATAAAATGGAATTTATCTTTTTCCCTTCCAAGACCTTTATTGCAGATAATATACAGTTGTGATCCTTTATAAAATCCTATTTTCAATTTCCCCCAGGAGATTTAAAAATAAATACATACTCCCCTCCTACCTTATATTGTTGCGCCAGCTTGTCTGGAAATTTCGTCTGTCTATATATATATATATATGAAGTACATTTTGTAGAAAAAAAAATGAGAACATTCGCTAAAGTCGGTGATATCAAGGCATTGATTCAACTTTATTCGACTTTCTAAAGAAACTTTTATAAACTTGCTGCTTTAGCACTTACTTTAGTTTTTTTGTCTTTTGAGATCCCCCTTTAAATAAAAATATAACTCTCTATTTATTTTTTAATCTTTGTCCAAAACAATTTAATACCGATATAGAAATTCTATTTTCAATTTTTTTATAAATATAGATTTTTTAAATAATTGAAATAAGTTCTATTTAGTTTTCAATTGTATTTATTTTTTTAATTTTGAAATATTGTATTGAGGAGAGGGGAGGGGGTGTTGAGTAGTAAAATATATTTTTAGAAATATCATTCTTTCAAATTTGAAAATTGATATCTTCAATTTCGTTTATATTGAATAATTGATTGATTTGTTTTTATAAGAAACCTTTTCGATTTTATTATTAGACATTTTTCATTTTAGAGTGCGCATAGAAGGCGATGTGGCAGTTAAAAAAATCAAAACCAACAATTTGTTGTTCATTATCAACATTTTAAATTTTAATTACGTTTTTTAAATCTAAAAAAAGTTTCAGAAATTACTTTGTAAAATTTTAATATCCAAATTTTATATAAAATAACATTTATAGTTTATAAACAGATTTTGGAATTCAAATGTAAAGAATTCGAAATTTTAATATAGTTATTTTCGTTATCATAAACTTGAATAAAAATTTGATTTCAATTAAAATTTAATTATATTGAAACTTCCTCATTTTATTACATTCTGTATACATCTTTTTCTATTACACTCATTTGCTTATACGTTGTCTTTTTATGTAGTTTTTATATGATGTGATAATTTGGAAATATCTCAGCAAATTGAATTTACTTTCATTTTAAATTTAATTTAAACGAGGATTTTATGGATTGGGGTGGATATATAGATTTTGCAGTTTTAAGAATTTTTACATTTATTATCCTGATTCCAGTTCAATTTCACTTTTGTATTATTCTTCGAGTTGTTATTAGAATTATAAATTTGTTGTAATAATGTGAGAGATAGAGAAGGTTGTTAGCAATGGATCAAATTTTGTTATAAAACAGTAATGGTGGTGGTGTCTTGTCCATGGAACAGATCAGATCGGTCAATGCACCCTGATCACAATACCGGCCAACTGAGATGATGGTGGTGTCTTGTCCATGGAACAGATCAGATCGGTCCATGTACCCTGATCACAATACCGGCCAAATGAGGTGGTGGTGGTGTCTTGTCCATGGAACAAATCAGAACGGTCAATGCACCCTGATCACAATATCGGCCAACTGAGGTGGTGGTGGTGTCTTGTCCATGGAACAGATCAGATCGGTCAATGCACCCTGATCACAATATCGGCCAACTGAGGTGGTGGTGGTGTCTTGTCCATGGATCAGATCAGATCGGTCAATGCACCCTGATCACAATACCGGCCAACTGAGGTGGTGGTGGTGTCTTGTCCATGGATCAGATCAGATCGGTCAATGCACCCTGATCACAATATCGGCCAACTGAGGTGGTGGTGTCTTGTCCATGGAACAGATCAGATCGGTCAATGCACCCTGATCACAATACCAGCCAACTGAGGTGCCTTGTACGTATGGATGTCCTCTTTTGGATTGATGTCTGCCACATAGAGGGCTGCAAGGATCGCCGGACAACTGTATATGTGGTCCGGATAAAACTGTAATAAGTTTGGGTAAAGCTATAGCTGAATCACCCAATTGAGTTCCCGACATCTCAATGACTGGCTGTTACTCTCCTCAAAGGGACGATTGATGATAGGATGATTGAATGAGAGTCATTGAAACTTCAGGAATTAGGTAAAAAATGGTTGATGTAGCTATAGCTTATACAAACAAACTTATATCCAACAATAAATGTTAAAAAATGTTATAATTTGTTGCATTAAAGTTGAATTCTGGCTTTAAATTCGTTTCAGTCAATACTTGTAGATTTGATATAGACATTCCTAGACAATTAAAATAATTTTATTGACATTTTGTCAATACATGCAAATTGCACAGTCTGCACTATTAAAAAAAGACATTCCTAGAGTCTACAATTCCAGTCTAAAGAGGAGACAGCGGTCTATAAAGCAGAGACAGGGAGAAGGATCAATTTCTAATGAGACGACTACACATAAATCAACCCCCAGATTTAATTCCAACAGACCCCCTCTCCCCCAAATTTTAAACAAACGACTCCAGATTAGGTAATCGAGTTGCTCACTCACGATGGCATTTCATCACATTAGTTTTTCGTTTGAATCACCACGTGGTGATTGGACCTCAATTCATTTATTACATTTATAAATCAATATAATGCCTTTTATAGGAATTTACTAATTTGATTATGCATATAAATAAGACATGACATAAAACATAATGATGTGCAAAAGTTGAGTAATGAATCTTAAAATTGATTCGTAAATTATTTGCATCAACGTTTCGTCGATCCTCTGTCGTTCTTTCCAAAGAATTCATTTTTTGGCTACTGTGTTTACTTCTTTACCAATTCTGAATACAAAATCCATCTTTAAGACACTTATTCTTGGAAACCTTTTGTTGATTCTAATACTCTAAAATGTTAATTTTTTTCTAAATATTTACAGAAAAAAATATTATTTAAAGAAAATTTGCATATATATTACATATTGGGCTATTGATATTGTCGAGATGAAAATAATCAAATAGGCTTCCGAATTACTTTAAATATTTATTTAATGAGTTATATGAGAGATTTTAAATATAAAATAAGAGTTACTATGTACATGAGCCAAATCGACTCAGCCGTTAGAACAAGAGGGAGAACTGCGTTTTTCTACCTTCCACGTGACGCTACTGTTTTCCCCCGACCTGTCAGTCCTGTCCGGATAAGAGGGAATACCAGGAAACTCTGTCTTCCTGACTCTATGTAAATACAAAAGAAAGAATATACGATGTTTATTTTATAGTCAATGATTATGTTTATACTCCATCGAGGTGGAAAGGAATTGAAAAACATATTTTCAATACTTAATCAAATACTCCGTAAAAAACGCCTGTGGAAGAGTTCTTTTACTCGAAAGCTTACAAATTATAATAATATGAAAATAAACTTTTTTCAGAGTAGTTAATTATGTTTTATTGTTGTTAAATTCAATTGATATTTAGAAAAGAGTATTTTAATATAAAATATATTTATTACATATAATATTACTAGCCGAGTGGCCCGGGCAACGCCCGGGTTTTACCCGACTGGACCCGGCTTCGCCTGTGTAGTGTTCGAGCGAGGTTTACTCATGAATGAATAGAGGCCCCAACTGTTTGTAAACTCAATGTAATGAATTTTCTTTCAGCAAAATGGAGATAAATTGCAAACAGCAATATCGAAAATGCTTGTGAAAAAATCTGAAATATAGGATCCATTTCACAAACACATCTAATGAATAGAGTGCTGTTTGGAGGAGTGGTCTAAACTGTTAATTTTTAAAAACCATGACCCGGGATCATTGAATGCAGATTTAGACACTTTGTTCTGAAAAAAAAAAATTGCCCCAATGGCTCCTGATTCTTGAAAAAGTCCAACCCCTCCAGTGAGTGCAAGTAACCAAACAGGGCTTTTATTCTTAAAAATTAAAAAAAAATCTAATGATTAGTTTGAATAAAGGAAAATGGTCGGCACAACCTGAAAATTTCACTTTGTCCACTTCACTCTCGGCTGTCCAAGAACAAACAGCCAGAGCAAACATTTTAAAGGGCACCTAATCCGGCACTTACATTTCTAAATATTTAATTTGCATAATTTTCTAATAGTCAAGGGCAATTTTAAAAATACCAAAAAAGCAAGACCAAATAAAAAAATATATATATGTGTGATGTTTCAGTAACAGCATTGTTGCCATATAAAGACAAAATTACTGAATGTATTCAGTACCTTTGTCTGAAGATAGCCAAAATGTAACTGAAACCAAACATAATGTAATTATTTGTATTCGGTCTTGCTTCCTTTTTTTTTGTAATTATCCCTAGTACGCGTGGTACAGGCCATGATAACCATGGTGGGTAGGTAGCGACTGCTTTTACTGTAAGCGCACCACATGTCTACAAATGTGATACATTGCTACCAGCTAAATGCATTTTCACTATGGTGTGATTTCCACATGATGGATCTGTAGACACATTATAATCTCTCCAGAGCTTAAGGTAGCAAACAGTACTTTCACATTATATAAATATCAATGCCAAAAGCCAGAGTTATGATAGCTGTTGCAGTGTAATGTAGACCTGCAGGATGGGAAAAAGCAATATTATTTCCGGCTTTAATTTTAAAAGTATTATGAAACGTTAAAGATAGAATCTTAACTTTTGAAGAATGAAAAAATGCTAATTTGATGTGTATTAATTTAGTCTAAAAACAAACAGCATGTAAAAGTAAGCACCAATCGAAAGCATTTATTAGCTCTAACAGTGCTGCCCCCAGTGGTAAAAGCTTGGAGCTAACGCTTCGCGGGTTGGTAAAGTTTATGTTAATAATACATTAACTTAACAATATTCCATGTCTTGCTAACACACATTTTAAAAATAACATGCATAAAAATAAAGCAATTCTTAAAATCATAAATGAAGCATCATTAAATTAAATGGGAGAGAAATGGTGTTCCAAAATTTTTTTTTGTTGTAAAACTTTGACCTTTATATTTTTACAAATTCTTAAAGTATATAACCCAAACCAAATTGTCTATAAAATTCTGCAAACAAATATAATATTATAGAGGCATGAAAATACCAATGGTGTAAAAATCAAAACAGCAAAGTTATCCTGATAAATGCAATGAGCTATGATAAGGTGTGTTGCAGGCTAACAAAAACCTTAATTGAACCAGAAATGTTGATACCATAAAAAAAATAAAAAACAATTTTCAAGAATAGAGTTATGTAAATGAATTAAATGTGAAAAAATTAAAATAAAATAAAGTAAAAAAAGCTTTATTGATGAAACTACAGTAGAGCAATAATGATAACAAATTATTCATAAATTATGTAGTTACAAAAGGCAAGCTTCCCAAAATCATTATTCGAAGAAATCTCTTTCAAAATTGTCAAAATCTATATCAAAGCCCCCTGATAAACAATTTTGCGTGTCTTGCTAAAAGTAGAACTAAAGACAAATACATTTTTAGGGCTGGAAACACGGGAGCATGCTACATAGAGTTGCCCATGCGAGAAACAGGGAGACTCAAGATGCACACCAACTACTTGCAATGTTTGACCCTGAAGCATGCTGAACCCTAGAGCTATTGGAACGCTGAGAAAGTTTGCTTCTCCTATGGCTTGGCATACCTACAAACACAAAGCATTAGTAAAAATAAAAATAAGGATAACTGAAAAATGTAAAACATAAAGGACTGAGATTGAAAAAAAAATTCAAAAATAGTGTATTAAAATAAGCGCGACTCATGACTAAGGCCAAAATAAAAAAAAGCATAGAAATATTCTGAAAGGAGGGGAAAAATGCATAAAACTCAGCGAAAACGTAAAACAACTGATTAAAAAAAATCAAATGGAAGAAGACGTAAAAAAAAAAATACAATTAGCTGAAAAAATATGCACAACAAATATGAGTAGAACATACATAGATATATATGAGCAGCTACATATTATGAAGCAGATAAATCTAAATCAGTGATTCTCAACCAATGTGCCGCGGTAATTTTGTGTGCCGCGAAATTCTAAAAATGTGTCGCTGAATTTTAGGCATATGATTATGTTCACGTTTGTAATGGTTTTTCTTTTTTTCTTTTTCATTTTTTTACTTTTTAAAATAACGAAATTAGCAAATTGAATGTTAGAGATGTATATTACTTAGATTTTGCATAGAAATATTGATACATAATTTGAATTTTCTTGCATTCAAGTTAGCAAAAGTGTGCCGCGAAATTCTAAAATTGTGCCGCCAAATTTTCAAATCTTTAAAATAATGCCGCAACAAAAAAAAAAGGTTGAGAATCACTGATCTAAATACTACCTAAACAAATGACAGCAAAACAAAACAAAAAAAAAAGACAATGGAAGAAGGCCTAAAAAAAAGTCTAATTTGGTTGAAAAAACTGCCCAATAAATTGAGCCTATATAGATATATGGACCCGGCTTCGCCCGGGTATTGTTCGAGTGGGGTTTACTCTTGAATGAATAGAGCCCCCAACTGTTTTTAAAACTTTAAGTAAAGAATTTTCTTTCAGCACAATGGAGATAAACTGCAAATATCAAAATTAAAAATTCTGGTAAAAATAATCTGAAATATAAGATCAATTTCACAAACACATCTAATGTATAGAGTGCTTTTTTGGAGGAGTGGTCTAAACTGTTGATTTTTAAAAACCACCACCCGGGATCATCGAATCCAGTTTTGGGGAATTTGTTCTGAAAAAAAAAATTGCCCCAATGGCCCCTGATTCTTGAAAAAGTCAAACCCCTCCAGTGAGTGCAAGTAACCAAACTTGGCTTTGGTATCTAAAAAATGAAAAAAAAAATCAAAGGATTAGTGTGAATTAAGGGAAATGGGCCTCGCAACCTGAAAATTTCACTTTCTCCACTTCACTCTCGGCAGTTCAAGAAGAAACAGCCAGATTAAACATTTTTAAGGGCACCTAATCCGGCATGTACATCTATAGTTAAACAACTTTTAAAAATGTAATATATCTGCAATACTGAAATACCCAGACTTGGATTTATTTTTTATTAGTTTATTGTTGGCAGTTTTAGGAAAATGTGGGAAATTAGATATTATTACAAAAGAATGTACTTTTTAAAATGGCATAAAATAATTAGGAAATTTGCATCATTTTCAAATAGTCAAGGGCAATGTTAAAAATATCAAAAAAGCAAGACCAAATAAAAAATAAACGAATTATGTGTGATGTTTCAATAACAGCATTGTCACCTTATAAAGACAAAATTACTGAATGTATTCAGTACTTTTGTCTGAAGATGGTAACAATGCTGTTTCTGAAACCACACATAATTTATTTATTTGGATCTGGTCTTGCTTCCTTGTGATTTTTATCTATATTTCAAAATATACCTCAATTCTTTTTTACCTAAAAAGCTTTACATATATATTGCCAAGACCATAAATAAAGGTAAAATGTCAAATGAGTTATTAATTAACCCTATATGGATCAGGATATATATCTAAATGCATTCATATAAAAATATGGTTGAACCATATAAATATATATAAATGCTATTAGAGCATAAACATATTACATGGAACAAACATATAGTAAAATATATGTAGCAAGTTATATTGTAAAACATACTTTTTTCAATAAATATACTTTTTACAACTTTAATAAAATTTATACGCACTCTAAATATAAGAAAGAAAAAAAATAGAATACTGTTCTAAAAATAATATACCTTATGAGATAAAATACTACACTTATCGTTAAAGATGTAGATCGTTATATTTACACTAATTAAAATTAAACGAAGCAAAATATATGAATAAGCTGCGAAATAAATAATAATTCCAATTAATTTAAATTGAAAAAATATTACTAAATGATTAAATAAAATCTACCTTCTAAAAAGGAAAAGAAAGTTTTTCGAAATGCAATTTTTGTGCTTTTAGCCTAAATGTTAAACCAAAACCTCAACTCCCTACGTGCGAAATTTCACAATACAGTTTTAATTAACCCAGGTTCCGGGGGCGTATTTATTTGATAATAATCGATTAAAATTATTTTAAAAGAGTTTAAATATATAAAAATAATCTTACCTTTTAAAGACACACATTAATCGGGTAAAATTACAAAACAACAACGTGTAAAATTATTAACCAATCAGATTCATTTATCGTCGCGACCAGTGCGCCGCCAAGCGGTAAAAGGCTTGAACTAAGGAATTTTGGTTTAACATTTTTTAAAAATAGCACATTAAACCTTTTGGTTTTTTGAATAGCCTATATGTTAAACGAAATCTTCAGCTACCTACATGCGAAATTCCATAATGATTGAGTCAGTAGATTTTGCGTGATGCGATAACAAACATCGATTTCGCATTTCATTTTTATAGATATAAAGGATTGTTTTGAAAATGAAGCAATCCATATTTAATTCATTAGATAATAAAAAGGCTTATATTGGATTTAATAAAAGATTTATTTTGCCAATATTTCGGCTGGCTGAACGCCAACCTTTATCGAGTAATTCATGTAATGCCTTGATAAAGGTTGGCCTTCAGCCAGCCGAAATATTGGCAAAATGAATCTTTTATTAAATACAATATATGCCTTTTTATTATCTAATATAATACTATATTCACAAATAAATCAAACTTCTAATGTCCTTATTGCGATGAGAAAATATTGGGACGGGTTGCCTCATCAGTGGTGAACCCTCCCAGCGGTTTCGCCAATTTAATCTACCAGACCTCTTGTTTAGAGCTCTAATACTGTATTGGATCATTTTGCTTTTATATGCAACACTGAAGGGTGGAATCTTAGAAATGGTATTTAGGTAAACTATGGACATAATCTTTTAGGACAGTAGAATTACATTTAAATATATTTAAATATTTTTTCATCGCAGTAAGGACAGTAGAAGTTTGATTTATTTGTGAAAGGAAACATTCACGTCTTAATATCTTTATTCGTTATATATAGATGGCGCGTTATTGCCTTGTATATAATACTATCTTTTATATGGATAATACAGCATTATAAAATACGAAATAATTAAATGCAAAAGTTTATAAATCGGATTAAATGGCGCAAGCCATCAGCAACTTTCAGTTGCACGACCAGGAAATGCCTTTTTTCTTAATTTATCTACCTGATCCAAATAGAAATTCACCTTTGTACTGTTTTTCATATATATATATATATAGTAGAATTAAATATAATTTATATGAAAGATAGTTGTAAATTAATGATGATTAAAAACAAATTATAATATATATATATATATATAGGTTTTATAATGATTAGAGAAAACAGAATAATTTGATGATTGAATTATTAAAAAGGCATATATTGAATTGAATAAAACATTTATATTTGTCAACATTAGGCTTGGCTGAACGCCAATTTTTGTCAAGGCAATACAACATTTCAATAAACATATTCATCACCGCATAGCTTTGTTAAATTGCAGTTAGAATAGATTTGTAATATATATATTTACATATGTTGTATATATGTTAGTGTGTTTCACATCCTATATAAGATTAAACAAAGGTAATATCTAGGAGTCTCTCACAGAAAAGGGAGACAACCGTGAAAGACAAAATTCAGTGGGGCAAAATAAGTTTGAAATTGGCTGGGTTCACCTACCAGGTCAGCCACAGATCTCCCCAGTGAGGTAAACATATTTCTCTTTCAAAATACAATTCTACCTTGTCTATGAGAATAACTCTATATTACATTTTGAAAAGTTTAATATATTATACCTATATATGGGGTTATATATTTCATAAATGTGCACATATAATAGTATTAAATATAGGAAAATTTCAGATAAAATATAGAGGATAAAAAAATAAAGAAATATGTAATTAGAAGAATTCATATTTACATAACTATTATAGAATTAACATATATTATAAAATGATATATTTAATATATTATTTAAATATTATAATACAATACAATATAATGCGGCTTATGATTGTAAAACGACATTTGAAAATTTTCCCGCATGTGTTTCTTTTCAACGAAAAATCAAAATTTATTTCAAGGAGAAATAACGATTATTTCTAACCTTTTGGATGAGGTATGAAAGGATGAATTGTGAAGAGTAATGATAAACGGAAAAATAAAAGTGTCCAGGGATGGGAATCGAACCCACAGTGTTCCGCTTACCGGGCAGATGCCATGTCCACTAGGCTACCCTGGACATATTTTTCCGTTTATAAATAATACATAAAGTAATTTATAATACAATATTATATAATGCGTTGAAAAGAAACACATGCGGGGTAGTATTTCAAATGTCGTTTTAAATATTATATATATTTTATATAAATCAATTTAAATCTCCTTTGGATATCTGATATCAGAATATAAAACGTTTATGGAGATAAATATCTTTATTTTGATCTTCTCAAGCTTTCGGGCTTGTCTGCCCTTCTACAGGAGAAACAATATATAAAGAAAATATAACGCCGCCTGTTTTAGCATCAGGCGGCGTTATATTTTCTTTATATATTGTTTCTCCTGTAGAAGGGCAGACAAGCCCGAAAGCTTGAGAAGATCAAAATAAAGATATTTATCTCCGTAAACGTTTTATATTCTGATATCATATGATTTATATAGTAAAGCATATATATTTAATTGAAAAAGGGGTTTATTTAGCCTACATTTCGGTTGACTTAACGCCAAACTTTGTCAAGCATATTACAATGTATTAATTTCGTCTATTGTTTTCTGAAAGTGAGCGGTGGCCTATATATATGAAATAAATGATCTTTATAAGTATTGACATTTTTGCGGATTCACATTTATAAATATGATTATTTTCTTTATTTTGACTTAGAGCGCTATGTCCCCCTAGGGACACTGGCACTTTAAAAAGGTAAACTAAACATTGAAAGAAAATAAAGAAAGATATTTAAATATCTACAGAATTAGTATGCAAGTTAGTTAGATGGAAAAGATAAAAATATCAGCACACAATTGATATATGTACAAAGGGTTGGTAAGCAAATTTAGTTAAATGAAATCAAATTGTAAAATATTGTGTGTATTCGAGAAAAGCAATTTACAGATTAAAAAAAAAAGGTTTTAAGGATTATTTTTGAATGGAAATATGCTAGATATTAGAGAATTATTCAACTAAAACAATACTAAAAATAATTAATTACTAAGTAAAAGCGTTCCAATAGAATTTAGTAGTTTTTTATAAAATTCAAAATAAATCTGCAAAATGAGTTGAATTTTATATATTTGTCTTTTGTTGAAATTAGATCAAACGGGTTTGATACATTTAGTCCATTGTTTTCTCTATACTCTTGGAAGACGGGGCAATTTAGCAGCAGATGAATAGAAGTCTGTTCCTCACATCCACATAAGCATCTTGAATCTTGCACTGCTTTGATGAATTTTAAAAAGCTTCTAAAAATTTCCGTGATTTGTAAAAAATTGAGAGTTGTAGAAATTTGCCCGAAAATATTTCGGAATATTAGCGGGAAAGAAACTTTGAAATGTTTGATTAGTACTTTTCTTCAATAGTGACATTTTATATTTTATAAAATTTTCAATTATATAAGGTCTATTTTATATGGTCTACGCCCTTTATATTCAATTTTTCCGGCCCTTCAATTACCAGTTTACATCTTTTTTTTTTTTCATGGAGAATTTGTAGTCATTCAGTATCGGTTTCAATGGTATAGTATTTTATAGATTGTCTTTTTAAACCTCGCTTTACGTAACCTAATGTAAAATTTTAAAAATTAAAATGTTGTTATTAAAGGTAAAAACGTTGTTGTTAACACATAAGATTTGTTATTAAAATCCAAAATATATTATTAAAATGAAAATATACACCTATCCCCCGATTTACATCGTACTTGTTTTACACGTTTTCGCTTTTACACGGTTTTCCAAATAAGTTTTTTGTTTTGTTTTTATCGCACTATACTAAAATGCGATATTCTACTCTATACTACCTATGTTGAAAAGAATATTGGGAGGCGCTGATTCATGAGGGGGCGAGCACCTATTCAGATTTGACAGTTTAATATACACCTATCCCTCGATTTACACGTTTTTCTCAGGAACGTATCTACCTTGTAAATCGGGGGATAGGTGTATTTGTTATTAAAAAATAAAATGTTATTGAAATGTAAAATATATTATTGAAGTTTAAATATTGTCCTTAAAAATAAAACCCGTAAATTTATACGAATTCAATTTATTCGCTTTTTTTTAAATTTTGTAATAATTTTCCTATTGAAGAGATAGTTTTAAAATGTTTAAAAAATAAAATTAATTTAAATTAGATTTAGAAAAAGGCTTATATATATTCAAAATTAGATTTATAATTTATACATAGCGAATAAATATTTAAAATGTATTCGAATAAATATTAAACAAATGTATTTATATATAACGCTTTAGAGATTAAATATTCAGTAACAATATTTAAACAAATTCAATTGAATATTTGAATTGAAAATTTGTATTTTTGATTATATTCATAAGTTTAATTATTTATTCTAGTAAAGATAAAACATTTATACCAAAGAAATTTAGAAATTTCAATAAAATTAGATATCATAGTTTTTCTTTAGGATTAAATTTAATTCTTGAATTTCATTCGGTTGAATTAAATAAAGCTTTTAGTGTAATATCAGAGATAAATTACAATGATAGGGAAAATATCTTCTAAGAATATTTTCTTTTTTATCAAATTTGACCTAAACAAATTTATATTTTTTTCTTTTCTAAAAAATATGCATGTGCGTATTGCAATCACATAAATAGAAATAAATTCTAATTTATATTTTGAATGAAAATATATATTTTTCAAAGTTTACCTTAAAAAAAAAAGGTAATTCCCTCTATGTATTTATTTATAAAATATTCAACAATATTTTATCTCAAATAAAATGTTGGACATTGAAGATTGCAACCGGCTACACTGTACTTCAATAAAAAGAAATATTTACTTCGTCTGCTTTAATTCAATCCTATTGAAAAGTTTTTCGAACGTAAAATACAATTTAATGTAAAATCCGGCTTTGGGAGAAGAAGAAAAAAATTGAACAGGAATCTCATTCTTTGAGCGTATTGTTGAAATATTGTGTTATTTTATTGCAGTTAAAAGATTGCTTGACATTGCAATATATGCAACCCTATTATTTCTACGTGCTATATCTACATATTAGCTTGCATTCTTGCATTACAAACTAAACGCATATCTCAAAAAATAGAAAATATATTTTCTTTCATATTTATTTTTTCTGAGTTTTTTTTTTCTTCCTTCCGCGGGCACATACATTTTTTATAAAACATTTTCTACTAAATTTAATCTTGTGTTTATTTAGTTTCAAATATTTTTCTAGATGACTTGGAGGTAATAGTTTTTTTTTTTTTTTGGAAAATGATTTTCACATTTTGAAAAAAAAAATGGAATTTTTGTAAATAAATACGTGTTAAACTTATATTATTAAAAAATAAATAAAACTTTATATCAATTTACTGAGGGTTTTCTATTTGATAATATTATATATTCTCTTCATACTTGATTTTTAACTAATTTAATGTTTAAAATATTTCAAAATTGAATAGTTTTGTATAGAATTGCGATTAATATTTGAAAATATATTTTGTTAGAAATAAAAATGATATGTAAGTTTTTTTTTGAAATTTTAAGACAATATTATTTTTATACTTTAATAACACAACTTTTTCACTTATAGGTTTTTAATTTTAAATAATATATATAATAATTAACTTTTATAATTAGACATTTTAAATTTTAATTTAAGAATTTTGAATTTTAATTTAGGAATTTTAAATTTTAATTTGGAAAAATGGAATTTTAAAAATATAATCTCTATTCAAGAACACTTTTTGGGGGTCGGTGGAAAGATGGTCTTAACCGTTGGTTTTCGACCTCTACGACCCGGGTTCGATTCTCGCATTGGGCACTTTTTTTCTGATTAGAAAAAAATGCTCCAATGGCCTCCGATTATTGCAAAAGTCCAACCCCACCAGCGAGTGCAATTAACCAAACGGGGGGCTCTGGCATATTTGTAAGTGCAAAGTCGAACTGCTTTTCACATGTGTAGACATGTGGTGCACTTACAGTAAAAGTAGTCGCTAACTATTACCCACCACGATTATCATGGCTTGTACCACGTGTACTAGGGATAGACAAAAAAGAACACTTTTTAATTTGATTTGTGGAAATGGATTTTTATTTTATATAACCTTTAATTAAAAAGACATATATTGGATCAAAATATAATATATTTACCAATATTTCAGTTGTGTGGCTGAACGCCAATTTTTTCCAAGAGGTATAACAACGTATATCTTCTTAAATAATAGGAACATTTAAAATAAATCTTACAACAATAAATATAATTATGAAAAAGGCATCTCCTTATCGTGCAACTGAAAGTTGCTGATGGCTTGCGCCATCTATCGGAATAAACATCAACTATTCATCAGCATGGTTCAAGCTGTACGTGGTTATCTTTTCTTGATTAATCAAGAATGGGTATTTGGTCAAATACTGATATAATTAAAAATCAACGAGAATTGTTAATATTTATTCCGATAGATGGCGCAAGCCATCAGCAACTTTCAGTTACATGATAAAGAGATGCCTTTTTCATAATTTATGCACCTTATCCCAGTACAATATCACATTTGTACTATTTTTCACACTGAATATAATAATAGAATAGGATCGTCTGATTTCTTATAATTTAAATATATATATATATATATGTCATAATTTGTATATAATTGTATGCACCCCCGACCCACTATGCATGTACAATGTATGATTTTCAAAGATTTAATAAAGAATAAGGTAACTGGAGGAAAGAAAGTAGCAACAAGACATAGGAAGTAGGCTTAAAGCGGGCACAATTATTAATAACTTGTATAGTCAATACTTCCTGACAGGACCGGACGTGTCTGGTGACCGCAGAAGTTATAAAAGTCGAGAGACGCCCAATATTTCCGGAGCAGGACCGGACGTATCTGATAACCGCGGAAGTTATAAGAGTCGAACTAACACCCAATACTTCCTGACAAGATCGGACGTATCTTTCACCAAAGAAAGCCGCAGGACCAATTAGAAAGTATCCCCTAAATAGGTCAACCAATAGAAAAACGGGCACGTTCCATCCCTCGACCAATAGGAAAGAAGCTAAGTCTTGGTGTTAAATCGAGAAGCAATAATGGTTAGTAGCACTTTCGCTCCCATCGGAACAACACCTAGAGTGGCTCCTTCGCTCCCAACAAGGTAACATCTGCTCTCGAGACCTCCCCGCTCATCCCATAGCTAAGTCAATCACCGCCATGTGATCAGATAATTAACAATCAAAACCCGCTCCGCTCTTCTCAAGCTTTCTTTCCTCCAACCCAGTTGCCTTTTATTTTCAAACCCCATCACGTGTCCTGATTATTCCTAACTGTATGCTTCAACTTCCACTCAAACGACTGCGTTTCAATCAAATCTCACCATTCTCATCGAACAACAAGAAATTCCGCAACGATATTGTCACATATATAAATATAGGCTCGTATTAAACAATAACAAAAGAAAAACAAGAAATCAGAACACCAGGTACTGGTGTCCGGGACCGAGGAATGTATGCAAGTAGAAACTATAAGAAATTTTAACAGTATTCAACTTGATCCAGCATTGGTGGGTATTGGGTACATTCCCTGGCAAGGTACATTGGCCTCGTGTTTCTTCCTAAACGCATTTTTAGAACCGTCTGGAATTATGTACGGTAACTCCGCCTCTGCCGGTCCCAAGCACGGATGAAAAAGGAGGAGCAGTAACAAGCTCGCTAAAAAACCTGAGCTCAGTTGGACCGGCTGATAGTACCCTGTAAGGTCTCCTGATCCAGGGATGCAGGATTGCTGCACTCCATTTTACAGCCTCTGTTAGAAGAAACTGCACATGGCGCCTATTCCTCATGTCAGAGGCGGTCATTCCTTTGGAGCTAAGTCAGCCTGCTACTGAGTAGTGCTCCCAGTCTTAATGACAAAGGCAGACTACTTCACCCAGTCATGATGGTTGTCAAACACCACATAATGTGTATTGGATCATCCATTGATGAGCTCTACTTATCCCCAGCAGACAAAGTCTCAAGCTCTACAAGCTTAATACCCTAATACGATTAAGTGTAGATTATAAAAATACGATTGTGTACGATGATTTCTTGGAACGGCACAGATCGGATTTATATATACACCCATACCTCGCTTTACGTCGGGGTTACGTTCCAAAAAAACACGACGCAAATTGAAACGAAGCAAAGTGAAAATATGTGAAGGCGCAATCAAAAACAAAGGTGTTGCCATATTTAAAGAAAAAAAAAACTTAAAAAAAAAAATTAAAGACTCGAATCCAAAACAACGCAACTTCGAAAATCTAACGACGCACAGTGAAAATCAGTAAAAATTAAGCAGCGACGCAACTTCGAAAAAAACGCAAAACGAAACGACGCAAAGCGAGGTATTGGTGTATTGCTATTTAGTTCCGAACAGATAAAGGAACAATAGGAAATGTTTATTCGACAAGATATACGTGCCAAATCGTTTTACTTATCGTATAACGCAGTGATCCTCAACCAATGTGCCGCGGTAATTTTGTGTGCCGCGAAATTCTAAAAATGTGCCGCCGAATTTTAGTCATATGATTATGTTCACGTTTGTATTGGTTTTTCTTTTTTTCTTTTTCATTTTTTTACTTTTTAAAATAACGAAATTAGCAAATTGAATGTTAGAGATGTATATTACTTATATTTTGCATAGAAATATTGA
Source organism: Cordylochernes scorpioides (assembly GCA_030710605.1). Classification (NCBI taxonomy): domain Eukaryota; kingdom Metazoa; phylum Arthropoda; class Arachnida; order Pseudoscorpiones; family Chernetidae; genus Cordylochernes; species Cordylochernes scorpioides. Next base: position 9,114,792 of record CP092871.1, on the reverse strand, counting down.
TACATAATTTGAATTTTCTTGCATTCAAGTTAGCAAAAGTGTGCCGCGAAATTCTAAAATTGTGCCGCCAAATTTTCAAATCTTTAAAATAATGCCGCAACAAAAAAAGGTTGAGAATCACTGGTATAACGTATCTTAGTATTAAGAAAAAAGTATTTCCTGATTGTGCAATTTGTATTTGCTGATGGCTTGCGCCATCTGTCGGAATAAATATAAGTTAATCGTTGATTTTTAATTATTTCACAGAATTAGCTTTTTTTCTTATTAATCAAGAAATGCTAACCATATACAGCATTAAACACCCATTACATGATTTTTCAGTAAGCCTCAAAGACCAGATATTTTGTCGTACAACGCAGATAAGGGCCAACAGCCTGAAACGTGTACGTGATTAACTTTTCCTGATTAATCTGGAAAGGGTATTAAGCCAATTCTGAAATAAATAAAAGAAAATCAACGATTAGGCGATGTTTATTCCGATAGATAGCGCCAGCCATCAGCAAATTTAAGTTTCAGGATCAGGAGATGTATATTTTTTAATTTATCCAACTGATCCCAGTAGAATTATACTTTTGCATTTTCTTGTTTTCAACACAATCGGCTTACAATTAACACTCATAAATGTTGTATACGAATATCTAAAATATAGCCACCTCTCCCGTCAAAATAAACTCTTGAAACCAATAGTCATCCATTTACCATCTCAACAAATTAACGGACTCGGATCGGTGACAAAGCCACAACAACAGTCTCGAATATTCCGAGTGTTCACTTGGAAACCATGGGTTCGGGATAATATCCATCGTCAGTCCAGGTAGGACTTTGATTCCATGAGATCCACACAGGATTAAAAATATCCTCAGAATTTGACAGCGAGGTGTCTATCTGGGTAAGTGGCTAGATCAGGGGTTAGCAAACTTTTGAGTCGGAAGAGCCAAAAATTACAATTTACAAAATTTCAAAGTTTTTAAAGAGACACAGTTTTTTTCTTGCCAACAATAAATAATACTTGTATAAATAATATTTACGTATGGAACTATATAAAGAGCTTCACATCCAAAGAGCCGCAGTTTGCCGACCTCTGGGATTGGTAAAGATCTAGCCAATGGAAGGCGCTCCGTTGAAACGTTCAGTTTAGACGGGAGAGGGTATGCGTGTCATCCTTGCGCAGGGGCCATGCGACGGGAGAGAGTAGGTGGCCTTTCTTTAGTATATCAATCTTCTCTTGGAGAAATGTCATTAAACTAATGTCTAGGTTATATAAGCTTCATAAGAACAACCCCACTTGAAAGGGGGAAACATATCCCCTAAGAAGACACGAAGGGGGGATTGTGTGAGGGGGTGGTGAATCGATCGGGGGGTTTTAAATTTGCCCTTGTCACAGCGTGACTCACCGTCTACGGGGAAATACACCAAATATTATTACGCGGAGTTCCCCTCTGTGATCATTTACAAATCTCATTGTTATTACGGTTTTAAATTACCATTTATTTCTCATATATTTGTCAATGTTTAATATATAAATATTATGATACATTAGCGCGCCATCTGTTAATAAAAATTAGAAACTATTATAGACGCGTATGATTCTTTTAAAAATTAAACAATTTCTACTGTCCTTACTGTAATGGAAAAATTAATGGGCCACTGATAAGCCAAGCCATACCATTAATTTTTCGATTACAGTAAGGGCAGTAGAATTTGTTTAATTTTTAAAAGAATCATAGTGTCTATTATAGTTTCGAATTTTCATAATATTTGGATGGAAAAAAATATTTATCCGAAAATGAAACACAATATTAAACATACAAATTCTTATTTTTATAATTAAGACACAAACTTCCTAATATCTTACTGTGACCTCGTCAAAATAAACGCCATCTATCAACCGTTGTCGTAAAATCAACGGACTCGGGTCAGTGGCAAAGCCACAACACCAACTTTGGTAAACTGAGAAGCGTTCACCTGGACTGAACACTCACGTAACTATTATATTAGATAGAATTTGTAAAGTCCATTAAAAAAAAAGTTTCGATATAAAATTAACATATTTATTATAAACCCGTAGAAAAGCCAATATATTTGTTTTAAAACCTTGTTAAATTTGAATCAATAGAAAAAGAAACAAATTTAATTAACATTTATTGATGTAGTTTTATAGAATTATTAATAACTTGGGTTATATATAATCGCCTGAAACAAATTCATAAAAAAACTTGAAAATGCGATTTTTATGATACCGCTAACCTATATTAAATATTAGTAAATTAAATTTAATTTCCATCTATCGTTAAAATTTTACACAAATAAATTTACTGGCAATGCGTTTCTTTTAAATATCATCAAATATTATCTCTACAGACCTTACCTCATTGCAGTAAGGTCTGTAGAGATAATATTTGATGATATTTAAAAGAAGCGCATTGCCAGTAAATTTATATTAAATATATTCAAAATATAAATCTTCACCCAGAAATATCAATATATAGATTCACTTAACACACATTCTATAAAATATACATTAAAAAAGAGAGAGAGATAGTAGAAAAACAAAAATATTTTTAATTTGGAAAATAAGGGCCCATCAATTTCTAAAATTTCAATTTGATTGTATAAAGGATTACGTTATGAAACAATGGAATTAATATCAAATTATATTTCGTAACACCCAAAGTTTTATTATTTTGAGAAAGAAGGGATAATAAATTAGTAATATATATATGTAAGCGAGATATTTCCAAATAAATGGGATAACAATAATATACGATTCTATATAATCTATTACATTCATCTTTTTTATTGTTCTATATACTCTCTGTGTTATAAATAATGAATTTATAGCCATATATATATGATAAATTACATATTTACTTTTCATAAGGCATTATTTATATAATATATTATCTGTCTATATATTAA
>CP092871.1:9097595-9111773 GCA_030710605.1 Cordylochernes scorpioides | reverse complement strand
CTCTATACTACCTATGTTGAAAAGAATATTGGGAGGCTCTGATTCATGAGGAGGCGAACACCTATTCAAATTTGACAGTTTAATATACACCTATCCCTCGATTTACACGTTTTTCTCAGGAACGTATCTACCGTGTAAATCGGTGAATAGGTGTATTTGTTATTAAAAAATAAAATGTGTTTGAAATGTAAAATATTATTGAAGTTTAAATAGTGTCTTCAAGTGTAAAACCCGTCAATATATACGAATTCAATTTATTCGCTTTTTTTTTTAATTTTGTAATAATTTTCCTATTGAAGAGATAGTTTTTAAAATGTTTAAAAAATAAAATTAATTTAAATTAGATTTAGAAAAAGGCTTATATATATTCAAAATTAGATATATAATTTATACATAGCGAATAAATATTTAAAATGTATTCGAATAAATATTAAACAAATGTATTTATATATAACGCTTTAGAGATTAAATATTCAGTAACAATATTTAAACAAATTCAATTGAATATTTGAATTGAAAATTTGTATTTTTGATTATATTCATAAGTTTAATTATTTATTCTAGTAAAGATAAAACATTTATACCAAAATATTTAGAAATTTCAATAAAATTAGATATCATAGTTTTTCTTTAGGATTAAATTTAATTCTTGAATTTCATTCGGTTGAATTAAATAAAGCTTTTAGTGTAATATCAGAGATAAATTACAATGATAGGGAAAATATCTTCTAAGAATATTTTCTTTTTTATCAAATTTGATCTAAACAAATTTATATTTTTTTCTTTTCTAAAAAATATGCATGTGCGTATTGCAATCACATAAATAGAAATAAATTCTTATTTATATTTTGAATGGAATATATATTTTTCAAAGTTTACCTTAAAAAAAAAAAGGTAATTCCCTCTATGTATTTATTTATAAAATATTCAACAATATTTTATCTCAAATAAAATGTTTGACATTGAAGATTGCAACCGGCTACACTGTACTTCAATAAAAAGAAATATTTACTTCGTCTGCTTTAATTCAATCCTATTGAAAAGTTTTTCGAACGTAAAATACAATTTAATGTAAAATCCGGCTTTGGGAGAAGAAAAAAATTGAACAGGAATCTCATTCTTTGAGCGTATTGTTGAAATATTGTGTTATTTTATTGCAGTTAAAAGATTGCTTGACATTGCAATATATGCAACCCTATTATTTCTACGTGCTATATCTACATATTAGCTTACATTCTTGCATTACAAACTAAACGCATATCTCAAAAAATAGAAAATATATTTTCTTTCATATTTATTTTTTTCTGAGTTTTTTTCTTCCCTCCGCGGGCACATACATTTTTTATAAAACATTTTCTACTAAATTTAATCTTGTGTTTATTTAGTTTCAAATATTTTTCTAGATGACTTGGAGGTAATAGTTTTTTTTTTTTTTAGAAAATGATTTTCACATTTTGAAAAAAAAAAATGGAATTTTTGTAAATAAATACGTGTTAAACTTATATTATTAAAAAAATAAATAAAACTTTATATCAATTTACTGAGGGTTTTCTATTTGATAATATTATATTCTCTTCATACTTGATTTTTAACTAATAAAATGTCTAAAATATTTCAAAATTGAATAGTTTTATATAGAATTGCGATTAATATTTAAAAATATATTTTTTTAGAAATAAAAATGATATGTAAGTTTTTTTTTTTGCAATTTTAAGACAATATTTTTTTTATACTTTAATAACAACTTTTTCACTTATAGGTTTTTAATTATAAATAATATATATAATAGTTAACTTTTAATTAGACATTTTAAATTTTAATTTAAGAATTTTGAATTTTAATTTAGGAATTTTTAATTTTTATTTGGAAAAATGGAATTTTAAAAAATATAATCTCTATTCAAGAACACTTTTTGGGGGTCCGTGGAAGGATGGTCTAAGCCGTTGGTTTTCGGCCGCTACGACCCGGGTTCGATTCTCGCATTGGACACTTTTTTCTGATTAGAAAAAAATGCTCCAATGGCCTCCGATTATTGAAAAAGTCCAATCCCACCAGCAAGTGCAAGTAACCAAACGGGGATATGGCATATTTGTAAGTGCAAAGTTGAACTGCTTTTCACATGTGTAGACATGTGGTGCACTCACAGTAAGAGCAGTCGCTAACTACCCACCATGATTATCATGACCTGTACCACGTGTACTAGGAATAAGCAAAAAAAAGAACACTTTTAATATTGATTTGTGGAAATGAATTTTCATTTTATATAACCTTTAATTAAAAAGACATATATTGGATCAAAATATAATATATTTACCAATATTTCAGTTGTGTGGCTGAACGTCAATTTTTCCAAGAGGTATAACAATGTATATCTTCTTAAATAATAGGAACATTTAAAACAAATTTGACAACAATAAATTCAATTATGAAAAAGGCATCTCCTTATCGTGCAATTGAAAGTTGCTGATGGCTTGCACCATCAATCGGAATAAACATCAACTATTCATCAGCGTGGTGCAAGCTGTACGTGGTTAGCTTTCCTTGATTAATCAAGAATGAGTATTTGGCCAAATACTGGAATAATTAAAAATCAACGAGAATAGTTAATATTCATCCCGATAGATGGCGCAAGCCATCAGCAATTTTCAGTTACATGATAAGGAGATGCCTCTTTCATAATTTATGCACCTTATCCCAGTACAATATCACATTTGTACTATTTTTTCACACTGAATATACTAATAGAATAAGATCGTCTGATTTCTAAAAATAAAAAAATGAAAATAGAGATTCGTATCAAATAATATCAAAAGAAAAACAGGAAACCAGAACACCAGGTAATGGTGTCAGGGACCGAGGAATGTATGCCAGTAGAAACTATAAGAAAATTCAACAGTACCCACCATGATCCAGCATTGGTGGGTATTGGGTACATTCCCTGTACAAGTACTTTGGTCTGGTGTTTCTTTCTAAAAAGGTTTGTTAGAACCGTCTGGAATTGTGTATGGTAACTCCGCCTCTGACGGTACCAAGCCCGGATGAAAAAGGAGGAGCAGTAACAAGCTTGATAAAAAAACCTGGGTTCAGTTGGCCCGGCTGATAGTACCCTGTAAGGGCTCCTGATCCAGGGATACAGGATGTACTCCATGTTAGGAGCGGCTGCACATGGCGTCTGTTCCTCATGTCAGAGGCCATTTCTTTTGGAGCTAAGTCAGCCTCCTACTGAGAAGTGATCTCAGTCTTAAAAACAAAGGCATTCTACTTCACCCAGTCATGATGTGATTGTTAAAAATCACAGAATTGACTGTATTGGCTCATCCATTGATGATATCTACTCATCCCCAGCAGACATCATTCAAGCTTGATACCTTAATATGATTGAGTGGAGATATGTAGAAGAAAATTGTGCAAGATAAATTCTTGGAACGACTGGCTCAAAGCTTATGTCCAAGATTTCGTTAAATGCCTTAACCAAAATTCCCTTTTTTCTAGTTGTGGATAGATAAAGAGACAATAGAAGGTATTTATTTGGGGAAAAAATCGTGCTAAATAGTTTCGTTTATCGTATAACGTATCTTAGCTTTGAGAGAAATCATCTATTGATCGTGCAACTTAAAATTGCTGTTGGCTTACGCCATCTGTCGGAATAAATATCAACAAATCGTTGATTTTTTTCATTATTTCACAGAATAGGAATTTTTTGATTAATCAAGAAAAGCTAGCCATATTTCAGCCATAAATACCCATTACATGATTTTCCAGGAAGTCCCAAAGACCAGATATTTTGTCGTACAACGCAGATATGGGCCAACAGCCTGAAACGTGTACGTGATAAAAATTTTCCTGATTAATCTGGAAAGGATATTAAGCCAATTCTGAAATAAATAATAAAATCGACGATTAGACGAGGTTTATTCGGAAAGATGGCGCAAGACATCAGCAAATATTAGTTTCGGGATCAGGAAATATATATTTTTTAATTTATTCATCTGTTCCCAGTAGAATTACACTTTTGCATCTTTTTATTTTTAACATAATCTGCTCAAAATCAATACTTATAAATGTGGTACTCGAATGTCTAAAATGGCCACCTCTCCTATCAAACTTTTAAACCAAGAATCATCCATTGACCATCTCCACAAACTAGCGGACTCGGTGACAAAGCCACAACAACAGTTTTGTCACATTCCGAGTGTTAAATTGGAAACTATGGGTTCTGACTAACAGCCATTGTCATCCTAGGTAGGACTTTGATTACATGAGATCCACACAGGATTTAAAAATATCCTCAGAATTTGGCATCGAGGTGTTAATCTAGGTAAGTGGCTAGATCAGTGGTCGGCAATCCTTTGAGTCGGCAGAGTCAAAAATTACAATTTACAAAATTTCAAAGTTTCTAAAGAGACACAACATTTTTTCTTTCCAACAATAAATAGTACTCACATAAATAATATTTACGTATGGAACTATATAAAGAACCGCATGTGATTCACGAGCAGCAGTTTTCCGACCCCTGGGATGGGTAAATCTCTAGCCAATGGAAGACACTCCGTTGAAATGTTTAGCTCAAACGGGAGAGAGTATGCGTGTCATCATTGCGCAGGAGCCATGCGACGGGAGAGAGTAGGTGGCCTTTCTTTAGTATATCAATCTTCTCTTGGAGAAATGTCATTAAACTAATGTCTAGGTTATATAAGCTTCATAAGAACAACCCCACTTGAAAGGGGGAAACATATCCCCTAAGAAGACACGAAAGGGGGGATTGTGTGAGGGGGTGGTGAATCGATCGGGGGGTTTTAAATTTGCCCTTGTCACAGCGTGACTCACAGTCTACGGGGAAATACACCAAATATTATTACGCGGAGTTTCCCCTCTGTGATCATTTACAAATCTCATTGTTATTACGGTTTTAAATTACCATTTATTTCTCATATATTTGGCAATGTTTATATATATATTAGTAAATTATTTTTTTTGCCATCTATCGTCAAAATATTTTTTACACAATTAAATTTACTGGCAATGCGTTTCTTTTAAATATCATCAAATATTATCTCTACAGACCTTACTGCAATGATATGAGTTATTGAATGAGAGGGCTTGGCTCATCAGTAGTGAACCCTCTCAGCGGTTTCGCCAAATTAATCTCTAGACCGCTCTACTATTGTATTGGACTGGTTTTGTTATATACCCTACATTTTCTATGGAAGGCAGCTTAGGGGTGTTTAATGAACTATGGACATAAGCTTATAGGTCTGTAGAGGTACATACATATAATATATATATATTATGATACATTAGCGCGCCATCTGTTAATAAAATTTCTAAACTATTATAGACGCGTAAGATTCTTTTAAAAATTAAACAAATTCTACTGCCCTTACTGTAATGGAAAAATTAATGGGAGGGCCACTGATGAGCCAAGCCATACCATTAATTTTGCCTTGCAGTAAGGACAGTAGAATTTGTTTAATTCTTAAAAGAATCATACGCGTCTATAATAGTTTCGAATTTTCATAATATTTGAATTGAAGAAAATATTTATCCTAAATGAAATACATAATTAAAAATACAAATTCTTATTTTTACAATTAAGACACAAACTTCCTACTCTATTACTGTGACATCGTCAAAATAAACGCCATCTATCAACCGTTGTCGTAAAATCAACGGACTCGGGTCAGTGACAAAGCTACAACATCAGTTTTGACAAACTGAGAAGCGTTTACTTTGACTGAACACTCACGTAACTATTATATAAGGTAGAATTGGTAAAGTCCATTAAAAAAAAGTTTCGATATAAACTTAACATATTGATTATAAACCCGTAGAAAAGCTAATTTACTTGAAACCTTGTTAAATTTGAATCAATAGAAAAAAGAAACAAATTGTATTAACATTTATTGATGTAATTTCATATAATTATTAATAACTTGGGTTATATATAAGCCAGAAACAAATTCATAAAAAAAACTTGAAAATGCGATTTTTATGTGTGATACCGCTAACCTATATTAAATATTAGTAAATTAAATTTAATTTCCATCTATCGTTAATATTTTACACAAATAAATTTACTGGCAATGTGTTTCTTTTAAATATCATCAAATATTATCTCTACAGACCTTACCTCATTGCAGTAAGGTCTGTAGAGACAATATTTGATGATATTTAAAAGAAGCGCATTGCCAGTAAATTTATATTAAATATATTCAAAATATAAATATTCACCCAAAAATATCAATATATAGATTCACTTAACACACATTCTATAAAAAGTACATTAAACAAAGAGAGATAGTAAAAAAACAAAAATATTTTTAATTTGGAAAATAAGGGGCCCATCAATTTCTAAAATTTCAATTTGATTCTATAAAGGATTACATTATGAAACAATGGATTTAATATCAAATTATATTTCGTAACACCCAAAGTTTTATTATTTTTGAGAGAGAAGGGATAATAAATTAGTAATATATATATGTAAGCGAGATATTTCCAAATAAATGGGATAACAATAATATACGATTCTATATAATCTATTACATTCATATCTTTTTTATTGTTTTATATACTCTGTGTTATTAACAATGTATTTATACCAATATATATGATATACGATAAATTACATATTTACTTTTCATAAGGCAATATTTATATATTATATTCTCTGTCTGTCTATATATTAAATTTTGGGAGAATTTGTGTTTATATATTACTATTCAAAGATTATATTATATATATGTTATAAAAACACAAATGATATTTGATTTTCTGCTTGAATTTTAGATCATGTTGAGGATTATGGTAATGCAGTCGTGGTTATATCTTGAAAGTATAATTACAAAAATAGTTTTGATAAGAGATTGTTTTAATTGAGCTTTAGGATTATATAATAAACATAATTGGATAAAAGTAATGCCTGATTTAAGGCGAGTAGAATAAGGAAAACAAAAGATTATTTGCATAATGTACAAAAGGTTTGAGCCGGCCATCGGGGAAGAACAACAACGAGTTTATATATGCAGAATATTTAACAGAATATTTGAATCTATGATATATAATTTTTTAAATAGAATAATATTTTAATATAACATATATATATATATACGATAAATTAAATATTTACTTTTCATAAGGCATTATTCATATAATATATTATCTGTCTATATATATAAAAAATATTTTGGGAGAATTTGTGTTTATATTTTACTATTCAAAGATTATATATATATATATATATATATATATATATATATATATATATATATAAATAGTTAGGCGTATAGCCTATTGAAATATTGGCATTTATATTAAATAAAATGTTTATTTTATTTTTGATCCAAAATATGCTATTCAATTAATATATATATATATATATATATAAATAAATAGGTGTATAGTTTTATAGTTAAGTATTCTATTAAAATTATCTTCATTATTTTGATTATTTAAATTCAAATTATAAAATTTGTAAATTGTTATTATTTAGTATAGATAGAGAGAAAAAAATCCTTTACTTCTAAAACATCATCTAGTTAATTATATATTTATAATTAATAACAATAAAATTTAACAACGTAACGTCTTTTGTATCGGCTTTTACACGTCATTTAGACATACTCTAATCCTATATATAGAATAATAGAAGTGAGAATATATATGATAGTTAGAAAAAAGAGAGAAAGACAGAACCATGCACTATTAATCAAACTAATAATAAGAAAACAAAAGGTTTTGTAAATAAGGTAGATAAGATTGTTAGTATATGTATATATATTTTTATAATTTTATATTTTATTCTTTTTTTTAAATGATTTTTTAATTTTTTTTATTTTAAAATATGAATATAAATAGTTGTATTTAGTAAAATATCTATATTATGAATTAATTTTTATTATAAGTTTGGTTATTATGTTTTGAAACCCTAATGGTAGACCAGACATATACAAAAAACTTAAATTGGAGTAATTATTGAAAAAAGAGGTCTGCTGAACCGGGAAGTCTCAAATAGAAATTCAGCTTTCAACATTTCATCCCTTCTCTCTTATGTCTTAGACCTCCTTTCAACCAGATTTTATGTGTTAATATAAAGTTACTTCAGTGAAACATTTATATGAACAGATATAATGTGTACCTACCTTGTCCGCGAACGCCTTCAACTGTAAACATCTATTTCTGGATGACACATGTTGTGGGGGGGGGGACAAATTTAGACCTTATATTTTGAAGTTGTAGAAAAACAAGACATTCAAAGAAGAAAGAGAAGATAGTTAAGGGAAGAAATCCAAATTTTATAATCTTTACAGCCAGTTAAATTAAAATAATTGATTCAACACTTATTCGTCTTTCAATATTCCTTTAAAAAGGCAAATTATTAGAGTTTAATAAAGCTATTAATTGTGAAAATTCACTTTTATTTAATTTCCATTTTCCTCCCCAGAAATTGGAGATTAAACAAAATGAATTCTATACAATATTACTTTAAAAATCTTGTGAAAAAATCTTCAAATCAGCTATTTAATTTAAGTTTAACTAATTGTTAAAGATTATAAATTTGTAGTAGTGATTATTGAAAGAAATTATAGAAAGTTGATTTAATAAATGGATACTTCCATTTATTTTTTTTTAAGTATTTTATAATTGATATACTGTTGAAATATTTTACTTGTCTGATACTAAATTTGTTTTTAATAAATTCCATGTTTAAATTTTTAACATCTTCTATGAAATTTTCTAATAAATTATTTATTCTATAAAATCTTAGAAACTGACCAAAATATATACCTTTACAACAATTTAATGAAATATTAGAATTCATATTACAGTATTTTATAATATTGAAATTATAATTACTTTTTTATTATAAATTTTAATAGCATTATTTGTAAGGTCTATATTTAGGTCTAAAAAGTTAACTTTTTTGTTTCTATAAATTTTTTCATTGTTCTTAAGTTTCAAGTATTTAGGATAAATTTTAGGTATTAAATTTTTGAACTGTGGATTATTAAATATTATGATGTCATCTACATAACGGAACATTTGCCAGTTAACATTATTTTGTAGAAAGTATTCTCTTTCGTACCAGAATAATATTAAGTTTGCTAATAACGGACTTGAAGACGTTCCCATGGGAACTCCTTCTGATTGAATATATGCTATAAAATAATGCTATTAAAATTTATAATAAAAAAAGTAATTATAATTTCAATATTATAAAATACTGTAATATGAATTCTAATATTTCATTAAATTGTTGTAAAGGTATATATTTTGGTCAGTTTCTAAGATTTTATAGAATAAATAATATATTAGAAAATTTCATAGATGTTAAAAATTTAAACATGGAATTTATTAAAAACAAATTAAGTATCAGACAAGTAAAATATTTCAACAGTATATCAATTATAAAATACTTTAAAAAAAAATAAATGGAAGTATCCATTTATTAAATCAACTTTCTATAATTTCTCTCAATAATCACTACTACAAATTTATAATCTTTAACAATTAGTTAAACTTAAATTAAATTTCTGATTTGAAGATTTTTTAACAAGATTTTTAAAGTAATATTGTATAGAATTCATTTTGTTTAATCTCCAATTTCTGGGGAGGAAAATGGAAATTAAATAAAAGTGAATTTTCACAATTAATAGCTTTATTAAACTCTAATAATTTGCCTTTTTAAAGGAATATTGAAAGATGAATAAGTGTTGAATCAATTATTTTAATTTAACTGGCTGTGTAAAGATTATAAAATTTGGATTTCTTCCCTTAACTATCTTCTCTTTCTTCTTTGAATGTCTTGTTTTTCTACAACTTCAAAATATAAGGTCTAAATTTGTCCCCCCCCCCCCCCCCCCACAACATGTGTCATCCAGAAATAGATGTTTACAGTTGAAGGCGTTCGCGGACAAGGTAGGTACACATTATATCTGTTCATATAAATGTTTCACTGAAGTAACTTTATATTAACACAAAAAATCTGGTTGAAAGGAGGTCTAAGACATAATAGAGAAGGGATGAAATGTTGAAAGCTGAATTTCTATTTGAGAATTCCCGGTTCAGCAGACCTCTTTTTTCAATAATTACTCCAATTTAAGTTTTTTGTATATGTCTGGTCTACCATTAGGGTTTCAAAACATAATAACCAAACTTATAATAAAAATTAATTCATAATATAGATATTTTACTAAATACAACTATTTATATTCATATTTTAAAATAAAAAATTTAAAAAATCATTTAAAAAAAAAAGAATAAAATATAAAATTATAAAAAAATATATATATATACTAACAATCTTATCTACCTTATTTACAAAACTTTTTGTTTTCTTATTATTAGTTTGATTAATAGTGCATGGTTCTGTCTTTCTCTCTTTTTTCTAACTATCATATATATTCTCACTTCTATTATTCTATATATAGGATTAGAGTATGTCTAAATGACGTGTAAAAGCCGATACAAAAGACGTTACGTTGTTAAATTTTATTGTTATTAATTATAAATATATAATTAACTAGATGATGTTTTAGAAGTAAAGGATTTTTTTTTCTCTCTATCTATACTAAATAATAACAATTTACAAATTTTATAATTTGAATTTAAATAATCAAAATAATGAAGATAATTTTAATAGAATACTTAACTATAAAACTATACAACTATTTATTTTTATAATTAATTTAGATTTAGCTTGCTAATCTAACCAAATCTACTTGATATGATTTATCATTCTGATCAGTTTGCTCCTTAAGTTTTAAATGTAGTATCACTGTTATATTTTTATTATATAGTTTTTACACTATATATATATATATATATGTGTGTGTGTGTGTGTATGTGTGTATCTATATGCAAATTTATAAAATAACATTATATATGTATTTGCATATACTATCTCATTATATTTATATATAATATTATATTCTATTGAGAGGATGTTTTCTGGAGATTATAGAGAGGGGATTATATGGAAAATGTAAGTTTTCTTTTGTTGAAGAGTTCTGTTATAAACTAGATTTAATTCAATTATTTATGTACCACATATATATATATAATATTTGTCTGAAATTTTATTGTTTATATTGTGTATTATTTAAACATAGAAACTTTCTCCTTGGAATATAAATACTATAAACTAAAGTGCCGGGAGAAAATGATTTTTTAATATACGACTACACGAGCTTTCGGGCAGTCACGCCCTTCATATAATAAAAAATCATTTTCTCCCGGCACTTTAGTTTATAGTATTTATTGTGTATTATATTCGTCTCTTAGTAATTCTTATGGAATGTCAAATTATTTGGATGTTGTTGTAATATATATGTAGGAGTATTTAAATATTATGATGTATTAGCTTCTATCCTCAAAGCTTAGGTCCATAGTTAATCTAAAATACCCATTCCAAGAGTCTAGCATCAGTATCACTATAAAAGGAAGTTCCAAAAATGCAATATAACAGCGGGGGTATATATACAGCGGTTATATTATGATGCATTAGCGCGCCATCTGTTATGATAATTCGAAACTAATATAGACGCGTATGATTCTTTGGAAAAAAACAATTCCTACTGCTTTTACTACAATGTAAATATTAAAAGGAGGGCCTGGCGCATCAGTTGTGAACCCTTCCAGCGGTTTCGTCAGTTTAATCCACCATACCGCTGTTATATTGCATTTTTCGATCTTCCGTTTATAGTGTTACTGAATTGCTCGAAGCATATTATATAATTATAATTGCATGTAATTCTACTGTCCTCAAAGCTTATGTCCATAGTTCATCTAAAATACCCATTCCAAGAGTCTACCAACAGTATCACTTCAAAAGGAAAATCTAAAAATCCAATATAACAGCTGTATGGTAGATTAAACTGGCGAAACCGCTGGGAGGGTTTACCACTGATGAGCCAAGCCCTCCCATTAATTTTTCCATTCCAGTAAGGACAGTAGAAATTGTTTATTTTTAAGAAGAATATTACGCGTCTATAATAGTTTCGAATTTTGAGTAAAATATTTGCAGAATTTCTTTATTCAGATATTGGGAGTCAAGCTTTCATTCGGTCGCTCTTTATCAGGCCACACGTGCAGCATACATATAATAGTCCCTAACACTTCACAACTGAAAACTACTTTTATATTTGATTTTTATTTATTTCTGTGAATCTTTATCATATGTATGTTGCACGCCTTTACAGTGTCCAGATGAAGAGTGACTACGTGAAAGCTTGCCTCCCTTTTTTTCTGAATAAAGAAACAAATATTTTTATGAAAAAATAGTACAAATGTAATATTGTACTGGGATAAGGTGTATAAATTAAGAAAAATGCATCTCCTTATCGTGCAACTGAAAGTTGCTGATGGCTTGCGCCTTCTATCGGAATAAATATCAACTATTCTCGTTTATTAATCAAGAAAGGGTATTTGGCCAATTCTGGAATAATTAAAAATCAACGAGAATAGTTGATATTTATTCCGATAGATGGCGCAAGCCATCAGCAACTTTCAGTTGCACGATAAGGAGATGCCTTTTTCTTAAATATTTTTATATGATGTATATTTTTATATTGATGTATTCCTATTGGGGGGTAGCGGATGAGGGCCTAGCAGTGATATCTAGGAATCCACTTCCTTTGTCTATAAGCCTGGGTTGTACTTTATGTTTTGGTTTGGTGGACTGTATCTAAATGAGCCAGGCCTTTTCAGCTGATTATTACCTTAAATTAGAGCCGTTCGATTCTTTATAAAACCTGCTGACTACATGAACAACGTCAACCCACTTCGACTAGGTGAATCTCCAAACGCTAAAAAATTGGAGCACAGACTCAAAGAACTAGACCGATTCTCTGACTTACCACAGATTGATTTTATTGGTCAGCTGGCAGTTTTAAACAGTCAAAATTTGCATATTCATCTAAGGTAACAAATTTTACATAATCGGCGTGAATACCTATGATTAATTAATCTATTTTTCATTTGCTGAGCATTATGATCCATGATTGCTTAACATACTGTAAATAACTACCTTGCGATTTCTTCTATCTGCTTATGTTGTTGCTTATTTGTTTAATGTATATGTTTATTTAATGCTCCTTTTCTTAATTGTTTATTTTATTTTTGATAATTCTGTTACCTACTCTACTACAATTATTGTAAATAGTTTCAAGCGCAATTATCCAGATCGGATATAGCGTGTCTTGTTTGCAACTGGTAATAATAATGATGCTTGTTAATTTACATATCTCTGTGTATTTAAATATATATACTTTGAATAGCATATATATTCGGCAACAATGGAAATAATAGAATGTAAATTTATCATATTTGAAGTTAAAACAGGTATTATAAATGATACAAAAATAAATAATTAAATAAACACATTAAAATAATATTTTGTTAATTATGTTAAATAGTGTAAATATATAATATTTGTCACATAGAATATAGTTTGTGTTATATAATCAAAATTGGTGAAAATATCAAATACTTAGAAAGCCCCAAATGAATTGTTAAATATTACATTTTAAAAATAATATTTTAACAATGAAAATGTTAAATATATTTATCTCAAACTTTAAACTGTGGTCCGAATAATGAATGTTATTAAATATAATAAAAATCAAATATGTTGTTAAATTTTAATCTATATATAAATAAATTTATATAATGATTACACTGCTGTGTGTAATTAAGTATATGTTAAAAATGGTAAACCTACAAATTGTTGTCATAATCCCCAAAATGATGTCAGCCGAGCCTTGACACAAAATTAGGAAGTTTGAGACGACAAATATTTTTAACTAAGTGTTACTAAATGTTTTCCCCCGTTGTTTTATAAACGTTTATTAAATAAACAGTGATCAATATAAGAAATAAATTAATCAAGAATCTAGAAAAATATCTATAAAATTTCATCCAGAGGAAAATATTATCAAAGGCAAACGTCAACAACTTTCTTTTAAATAGCCATCTTGAAAAAGGCATACGAATTTGGAAACAAGTTAAAATTGTTTTATAAATATGTTCTTACCTTTGTTAGATCATTTTTCGCTGTAATTGTGTTTATCAAACGATCAAATTTGCTTGCTATAAATTTATATATCAATTAAGATTATTTGAAAAATATATATGTAAATACATCAATATAAACACATGACAATACGTACAATAGGGATC
>CP092871.1:9028118-9097495 GCA_030710605.1 Cordylochernes scorpioides | reverse complement strand
TTCGGTTAGCGCCTATTTACCCGTGAGCTTACACACACTCTGTGGTAACAATTAATTAATATATATACAACAAGGTTAAACATTTCTATCGCTATATATTTTTTCTCAGACATTATTCTGATTAGCTGAACTGGGTAGACTTGGATAATGTTCCACTTTAATAACAACATTTTTCATTCTAAAAACAATATTTTACACTTTAATGAAGCCATATTTTAATTTTATTTTTAACTTTAACAATCCTATTTTTGCCTTCTCAAATATTTAATTGAAACATTTGTGTTTTAAATTAAATTAGTTTATTATTATTTTTGTTTTGTTAGAATCATTTTAATATATTTAACATTTTATATTTTAAAATAAAAATACGACATTGATTACCAATAATTAAAAAAAAATAACATTTTCGATTTTAATTTGAAAATTTGATGTTTATTTTATTCAATAAAATTAATTTAAAATATAACATGTTGATATGATATTAAATTGTAATATTTTGTGGTAAATGTAAAACAGTAAAATATAATAGAATGGATATATAGGTTTTTAATTTTTAATTAGACAATTTTAATTGATTTTAGACATTTTTCATTTCAATTTAGATATTTTTCATTTTGATTTGGACATTTTCATTTTTATTTAGACATTTTTCATTTTAATTTAGACATTTTCAATTTTAATTTAGGCATTTTCGATTTTAAATTAGACATTTTTCATTTTTATTTAGACATTTTCAATTTTATTTAGCCCTTTTTCATTTCAATTTAGACACATGGACTTTTCTACCCGGTCTGTCCAGCAGTCTAGTTTAGAATACTAGTCACGTCCTGTACGGATTGCTGAGCTAAACCAGACCACCAGGAAGTTCCATGCAGGCAGAGTTACTGGTAGGTGGGCCAGTGATGAGGAATCGAAGTCTGCCTGTCCAAGCAGTAAAGCCGTTTGCGTCCTGTGCCTCAGGAAAGCAGGGCAGTCGAACAAGAGATGATCCACTGTCTGGGGACATTCAAGGCAGTGAGGACAGGTTGGGTCTGTGCCAGGATACCAAAGTGCAAAGTCCGCCAAAACGTGGCCGTGGCCAGTAAGATTCTTAGGGGTCTAGACATGATTCTTGGATTGTGCGATTTTCGCCTTCGCAAATGGACACAAGGGAGATGTAGCCAGATGGTTGATGGCAGCACCAGCTTTTTTACTGCAGCGGCAGCAGCGTGCCTGTAGTGCTCAGTAGACCCGCATTTGTAGCAAGTCGGATGGGCAGCAGTGCAGTAAGGGGCTCGGTGTCCAAATCCGCAGCAGCGGAAGTACTGTTTCAGGGAGTGACTCCTCTCAAACCTATGCATTAAGCCCGCTATCGGAATCCGTCCTTGTTGTCCCAGAATTTCAGCTACCTTGTTATCCACCTCCACGAACACTTTTGCAGCGCCCCATGCATTGTTTCCAGAACGGTGCACCACCTTGATGGAGCGAAGACCTGGCAGGGATTGGATGGCGTGGTTGGAGGAAAGACCAGTACAAATCTCCTCATCGGACACATTGTTATCGACACTGAATAGGCAGTATCTCGGTAGAATGGTAGGGCGCTCATGGCAGGACAGGCTAGATGGGAGTGTGGCCAATTTAGATGCCAGGTTTTTGGCCACTTCGTCCGTGCTGGTATGAAGTACCACTTTGCCACTGGAGTTGATGGAGGCTACCATGTCCTTGGAGGTTGTGAGTGAAGGGTCAGCCTTTTGAATTTCCTTCAGAATATCCTTCGGGTTCGCTTTGGGATCGACCGACCTCACGACGACATGAGATTTGAAGGAGGGGGCTAGATTTACAAAGGCGGGCTTTGATTTGGTTATTGGAGGTGCAGTCATACCCGGCTTGGCTTCAACTGCCGCAACAGAGGCGAAAGATGTGGAGGGAGAAGGAGCGCTTTCTGTAGGCTGACGTCTGCTATAGCTAGCACCCTTGAAGGCATCTTCAAGTAGAAGTTCAGCTTTTTGAGCGACGCTTAACAAGAGACCCCTGGTAGCCATGTTTTTCTTGGAAGGCGAGTCAAGGCTGGAGTCAGCAAGAATGGCCTCAAGAGTGCGGCAGGCGAAGTCGAAAAGATTTGCCGTGCTGTTAAACTTGAACTTGTGCTGAGAAGATGGGGGAGACTCATCATATTCGGGGCGGGGCCGCTTGTTGGAATTTGGCAGGCTCCCATCACCGCCGCCATGTTTGTTCAACACCATGACGGAAAAAGAAAGGATTTTTACAAAATATGTGCCAGTAATTGATAAAAATTAAATGAATATATGAAATTAGAAGAGATATTAAATATATAAGAGTAAATTTAAAGAAAGAAAACCGTTAAATATAATATTAAAGAGATTTGTTTACCGGAACTAAATAAAACGCACTTAACTCAAGAACCGGTGGTGCCGGATGAAAAAATTGTCTAACTAAAAGTTAAAAACCTATATAAAAAGTCGTTTTTTAAAAGGTGTAAATATCAAATTTGAATAAAAATCGAATATTTGTTATTCAACTCAAATTGTGTGTATTTAATGACTAATTATTTTTATAATAGTCATAATATTAATATGTTAAAAAAATGGTATTTCACATTATAAATGTAGCTTAGAGATATTTTGACTTAATATGTCGATGTTGAATTTCTAAATGTTATTTTATAATACAGTAGAACTTGGATAATTCGAACTTCTTTAATTCGAAAACCTCTTTAATTCGAAAACCTCTTTAATTCGAATATTTATCTTGGTCCCTAGAATTTCCTATATAAATAATTTAACATCTTTAATTCGAATTTTTGGATAATTCGAATTTTTTTATGGTCCCTTGGGGTTCGAATTATCCAAGTTCGACTGTATCTCAAAATGTTCGCTATAAAACTTTTAAAAGTTTATATTTATCCCTTTAAATGTCGTTATTAAACTTTTAAATATCCTTTAGAGATTGCAAAAAAAAATTAATTTAAGCAAAAAATAGAAATATTATTATTTTTATATATATAAAAATATATGCTTATTGATACCTAAAATATGTTTTAAAAGTAAAAAATGACCTTAACAAGAGAAAAAAAGTACAAATGTAAACTAATCTTATTTAAAAAAAAAAGGTGTTTTAATTTATAAATTTGAAAAAAAAAACATATCTCTGTTTAAGTATCAAATAAAATCGAAAAATATCGCATTAAGTGAAAATATTGTGTAAAATATTAATAGAATATGTTGTTTTTAAACTGTGAAAGTATTGTCTTGAAATTGCAAAACTTATATATCAAATGAAAAAAATAAAGTTTATATATATATAATGTTTAGTTTTAAGTTAGTTTTATTAAATAAAATGGGTATAAAATTTTCAATTAAAATCGAAAATGTTATTTTTTAATTTTAAAATATTGTTAATCACAAATGTCATAGTTTTATTTCAAAGTATAAAATATTTTATTTTTACATTGAATATAGTTTTAAATATATAAACGTTTTTATTATTCTTTTATATGCCTTTGTTAAACATCAAAATCGTGTTTTAAAATCTTAGATATATATAAAATAGTTTTCTTTTTTTTTCTATAAAATGTTAATTAAAACTAATATTTTTTCCTCGGCCTATTATATTAACAAAAATATATTCATAGAGCGTTGAAAATTATTAATTATCTTTCATTACAAAATGTACATTAATATATTTTATGTAGGTTTTTAAAAACTCCTCAGAGAGAAAAAGGAAAAAGGAAAAATGAAATTTTTCATTATCTAAAATGTATTCAACTAAAAAATATAAATATATCGAAAAAAACGTATTTATTCATATATTTCTGTACAAATAGATAAAAAAACTACTGTTCTTTAATTTAATATTAATATCCATAATGCATCAATAATTAATTAAGCTGTTTCAAATAAAATGGCTGAGGGGGAGAAAAAGGGAAGAATAAATTTACATTACATCTAAATGCAAATCTTTTGTTAATAAATTAAAGAAATCCCCCGAACAAAAAATAAAATAGAGCTATGAACTCTTTTATTTCCATAATCCAGGTTTAAAAAATAATTGCCTTAATGGTTGTAAGATAAAGAAATTTAATTAAAAATATATTTAGTCATATTTTATCTGGAATTTAATTTTAATCATTTATTCAAATATATTCCTCTTTGTTAAATAATAAATTTACCAGCAGTATAAATACTTTATATATTTTTTTACATATCGAAATATAATGGAATTTATTAACTTATTTATGTTATATTTGAAAACTGTCTAAATAGAAAAAGAATATTTTGTTAAAAATAATTTAATTCTGGAAAAATAAATGAATTTAATTTTGAATAGTGAATTAAATATTTGTCTTTTGAAATTTTTTGAATAGTCAAAATATAATCGTACTTTATAGAATTTAATAATTGAATAAAAAATTATTGTCTCTAATTATAAAATATATAATTTGCATTTTATTTAATAATATTAATAATAAAATATTTTTTTATATGAAATAATAATTTTCTGAATAAAAAATAAAAAGAAAGTTAGTATTTTTTATATAATAAAAATTTATGACAATATTAAATAATATAGAACAAAAAGAAGGCAATAATAAAAATAAATTCAATAGCCTTTTTTTTCTCTCTCTCGGTAAATTCTATATAGATAAAGGGATAATAAAAGTTAGACAAACAGAAAACTCAATAAAACTCACATTCGCACACTACTTAAAACATAAATCTGGGATAATGGCCGCCGCCAGAATAAAGAGGAAACTATGTTGAACTGGGCGGGAAATAAAAAAAAGGATCGGCTGCTAACATAGAACACCGGACAAATAAGACGATCTATCACGAATTCCCTCCGAATAAATGGAGCCATGAAAAGAGAAGTAAAAAATAGAAGGCAATCGATATAACACTGAAGGAACACGTCTTCCAAATATCAACCCAGACGAAACACCAAAAAATACCCAAACGATATCAGCAACATAATTATTAATGTTTATCTACCGAATATATTTTGTAATAATATATTCTTTTTTTTTTCTTTTCAGATAACATGATTATATTCTAGCGTGCATAATTTATATACGCACGCAATATTTAATTATTATATTGCGAAAAGAAAAAAATATAAAAGAGGTTACCAATTTTTAAATTAAATTTATCGCTTAATCTTTAAATAAAATCCTCTGTGTATTGATCGGTTGGAGGTATTTTTGTCGCAGGGAGGGTAGCTAATTTATCTTGTGCTTCCATTGATTATCAAGCCAATCCTTCGACGGAATTGATTTTGGTGTTCAGGACCTTTACGCCATTCATGGCCATTTTATGGAAGCATTTATTGACTGCCCATTACCTTCTAGCTTGTAAATTATCCAATGGTAACGTTATGTGGCTGATCTTTTGAATTAGAATCTGAGTATCTAAGAAGTTCGTCTGCTTTGTAATCCTTGGTCGTTTGTTTGGCTTTCAATACAATGGATTTGTTTATTTATTTGTTTTCTTTTGTTATCGTTTTCTATTTTTATTATTTTTTATTATTTATTTTTTTATTTTTGAGAAACTAAATTATTGTATTCATTTATTATATTAAAGGCTTTGTTTATATTTATTTTGAAATATATAATATTGAGCGCGAAAAAAAAATTCAAATGATATTAATAAGGTAAATTAAAAATATATATCTCTAATTCAAATATTATAAAGAATTTGATGAATGAATTTAATTATTTTCATCAATTAAAAATTGAGAACATTTTGATAGACTATTAAAATGTACCTTTAATCGATTTGCTCTTCATTATAACATCCAAAAAATGTTCTTTAAATTTATTTTTAGTTTTGGTTTTTTAATTACACTATCATATTTTTAATATTTTCTCTTTTTTTAAATTAAAGAAGGCATATCCTGACCACGCTCACATGAGCTCTTTAGATGGCATAGCGCCATCTAGTTGAACAGAAATCAACTAAACGTTGATATGGCCTGTTCCCTGATATTTGACTAACCCATTTATTTAAATATAAGCGAATTAGAATTTTATTTATGTTTGTTTGAAT
This sequence comes from Cordylochernes scorpioides, assembly GCA_030710605.1. Classification (NCBI taxonomy): domain Eukaryota; kingdom Metazoa; phylum Arthropoda; class Arachnida; order Pseudoscorpiones; family Chernetidae; genus Cordylochernes; species Cordylochernes scorpioides. The sequence continues at coordinate 9,091,454 of CP092871.1, read as the reverse complement.
ATGTTTGAATTTTCTAATAATAGATTCTTTTAAAATATATTTTATTTAAAAATATCTCGAGCTTTCGAGCAAGTAAGCCCTTCAACGCGAGAAAATATCTTACATCATTAATACGCCAATAAATAAAATATTTTGAAATAATCTTTTCCTTGGAGGCTTTATGTTTTCATTTTAATATTGATTGAAGGAATTATTTTATCGAATTGTAAACATATAACTTCTTGAAAAAAGGGTAAAATAGGGTTTCTGATACTAAATATATATATATAAAAATGGATGTTTGTTGGTCCGTTGGTCCGTCCGTCCGTCCGTTCGTCAGTGATAATCTTCTACATCGCTCAACCAATCGTGATGAAACTTTGGGAAGATGTTTAGTATACTACCGGGATGGTTTCTGGATAATTACTCTTTAGAAATAACCTTTCGTTGCATTTTTATTTACGATAAAACGTAGATTCACTCGCAATCAGCGCCCCCTCGCGGCAGACGTATGGCCTGAAATAGCCTCGCATGAGCCTATTTGTAACGTCAAGCTTAGCCTATAGGTTAGGTACACAGCTTCGTACCCCCGCAACCTAGGTTCGAGGCTCAGCGTGGGTGTTTTTTTTTTTTCATTTCTTTTATATTATTGTAGCAAATTATTAAAAATATTATTTTATTTAAAATGTAGGCTTTTTAAAATAAAAATTAACATTAACAATTTTTTAATAATATTTGTAACAAACCTAGGTTCGAGGCTCAGCGTGGGTGTCTTTTTTATTTTCGTTTCTTTTGTATTATTGTAGCAAGGTCTGTTTTTACAGCATTATTATATTTTGATTGGTTTATTTTAAATATGTTTGTTATGAAGGCTCTATGTAATACTATTTAGAGCACATTTTACATTTTAGACACCTAGGCCCCCTCTTTTTAATATTGTAGCAAAGTATTAGAAGTATTATTTTATTTTAGATGTTTGCCATGAAACTTTGGGAAGTTGTTTAGTATACTACCCGGACGATTTCTGGCGAATTATTTTAGAATAATATTTATAACAATAATTATAGCGAAATTAAGACATAGTGATTATATTCTGTGTTTGTGCATATATAAATATTTTACTGAAAATGTGAGAACGTTCTATTAGAATATCTCGAAAACAAAAAACAATACGTATAAACGAGTTCACTGACGTTTATTCACGGCTTCGTACCCCCGCAACCTAGGTTCGAGGCTCAGCGTGGGTGTTTTTTTTTTTCATTTCTTTTATATTATTGTAGCAAATTATTAAAAATATAATTTTATTTAAAATGTAGGCTTTTTAAAATAAAAATTAACATAAACAATTTTTAATAATATTTGTAACAAACCTAGGTTCGAGGCTCAGCGTGGGTGTCTTTTTTATTTTCATTTCTTTTATATTATTGTAGCAAGGTCTGTTTTTACAGCATTATTATATTTTGATTGGTTTATTTTAGATATGTTTGTTATGAAGGCTCTATGTAATACTATTTAGAGCACATTCTACATTTTAAACACCTAAGCCCCCCTCTTTTTAATATTGTAGCAAAGTATTAAAAGTATTATTTTATTTTAGATGTTTGCCATGAAACTTTGGGAAGTTGTTTAGTATACTACCCGGACGATTTCTGGCGAATTATTTTAGAATAATATTTATAACAATAATTGTAGCGAAATTAAGACATAGTGAATATATTCTGTGTTTGTGCATATATAAATATTTTACGGAAAATGTGAGAACGTTCTATTAGAATATCTCGAAAACAAAAAACAATACATATAAACGAGTTCACTGACATTTATTAATGCAGTGCTTATAATCAATGATTACAATGAAGGGCTATATTATCTATATATATAAAAATCACTTTCAAAATTTAACGTAACGTTCCATTCTCAATCCCGTAGGGCTTTAGATCGGCTAAAACATTTTTATCTTTATGAGTGACTATTAACTTTACTGTACTGAATAGTTTAGTATAATGTTAATTTAACATATTACAATTTAGCCACAGCAACGCGTGGCCGGGTTCGCTAGTAACATATATAGTACAATATAATACACTGCGGCCTGTGATTGTAAAACGACATATGAAGTTACACCGCATGAGTTTCTTTTCAATGAAAAATAAAAATTTATTTCAAGGTGAAATATTGACTATTTCTAACCTTTTTGGATGAGGTATGAAAGGGTGAATTATGAAGAGTAATGATGAACTGAAAAATAAAAGTGTCCAGGGATGGGAACCGAACCCACAATGTTCCGCTTACCGGGCAGATGCCATGTCCACTAGGCTACCCTGGACGTATTTTTACGTTCGTAAATAATACATAAATTAACTTATAATACAATATAATACACTGCGGCCTGTGATTGTAAAACGACATTCCATCCCTGGACACTTTTATTTTTCCGTTCAACATTACTCTTCATAATTCACCCTTTCATACCTCATCCAAAAAGGTTAAAAATAGTCAATATTTCACCTTGAAATAAATTCAGATTTTTCATTGAAAAAAACTCATGCGATGTCACTTCAAGTGCTGTTTTAACTAACATATATAGGTTACAATACAAGTATCACAATAAACCCTTGTAGCAATATAAAGTGGAAAACGTCAGGCTTCCAGACATTTTAGATTGAAGGATGACTGACTATAGTATAAAGTTTGTAAGAATCAAATTTACTGGCAATGTTTATCTCTTTAATATATATAAATCGTTTTGAAAATAGAGCAATCCATAAATAAATCTTTAATTAAAAAGGCATATATTGGATCAAAATATCATTTATTTTACCAATATTTCAGTTAGCTGAACGCCAACCTTTATCAAGGTATTATAACATTTTAAAGTGTGTCAACAACAACCTTAAAATGTTATAATACCTTGATAAAGGTTGGCGTTCAGCCAACTGAAATATTGGTAAAATAAATGATATTTTGATCCAATATATGCCTTTTTAATTAAATATATATATATACGGGAGAGGCGACCATTGCTTCCATGGATTAATTTCCTTCCGGCAAATTTTCCATATATATATATATGTTATGAATAATTTGTTTGTTGTTAGATAAAGGGTTGATAAGACAAAGGATCGATAAGATAAAGGGTTGAAGGTGCAGTCGTGATAAGAAAAATATAATTATTTACCGTCAAGTAGTTTTTATTTTCAATTACTTGAGGAAATATTACACATTAGTTATTTTCACATTATATAGAATTTATAAAGTTAATCCTATATTAGTGATTCAAAAATATATATATGTTAACTACGCATATTTACAACAAAACTGAATTCTAAAAACGATGATAACCAAAAGTAGAAATATTGATTAATAAAAATGAAATATTTTTCTTAAAATATAGAAATACTTGAGTTTATATATGATATAATATATATATATATATACATTAGAGCGCCATCTGTTATGAAATTCGAAACTATTATAGACACGTATGTTTAAAATACAATATAACGCGGCTGATGATTGTAAAACGAAAATTGAAATTATACCGCGAATGTTTCTTTTATAAAAATCGAAATTTATTTTCAAAGAGAAATAGCGACATTTCTAACTTTGAGGATGAGGTATGGAAAGGTGAAACATGAAGAGTAATGGCGAACGGAAAAATAAAAAGTGTCCAAGGGCGGGAATCGAACCCACACCCTTCTGCTTACCGGGCAGGTGCCTTGTCCACTCGGCTACCCTGGACGTATTTTTCCGTTCGTAACTTATATTTAAAGTAACATTTAAAATAAAGGGTAGCCGAGTGGACAAGGCACCTGCCCGGTAAGCAGAAGGGTGTGGGTTCGATTCCCGCCCCTGGACACTTTTTATTTTTCCGTTCGCCATTACTCTTCATGTTTCACCTTTCCATACCTCATCCTCAAAGTTAGAAATGTCGCTATTTCTCTTTGAAAATAAATTTCGATTTTTATAAAAGAAACATTCGCGGTATAATTTCAATTTTCGTTTTACACGTATGTTTCTTTTGAGAATTAAACAATTTCTACTGTCCTTACTGCAATGGAAAAATTAATGGGAGGGCCTGTCTCATCAGTGGTGAACCCTCCCAGCGGTTTCGCCAGTTTAATCTACCATACCTCTTTTATATTGCATTTTCAAATTTTTCTTTTATAGTGATACTGATGCTAGACTCTTGGAATGGGTATTTTAGATGAACTATGGACATAAGCTTTGAGGACAGCAGATTTACATGTAATTATAAATATTGTGGCGAAGAAATATTTTATTATTTAATTTAATATTATTCAATGAAAATATATTCAACAGATTATAAAAATATATATTAATCTGTTTTGTGAAATCATCTTAAAATATTTCTTTGCTTACTTGCTTAAGATTCTCTAGCTGTAAAGAGTTTTGGGGCTGACCTATTTATAATTGTCGACTCGTTGCTGTGACGTCATCAATAAATACTTTTACATCTTAGGATATTTCAAGGCTTGATTTCTACGCTACAACTGGTGGAGAGACTGGACCGATACCCATTAAGAAATAAAAGAAGAATTGATTCTGTTGAACCAGAAGAAACTTCTATGAATGTAAAGAAGGAAGGTACTCAGGTAAGCAACTACGTTGTTCAACATCTGCCAAGGAACCCTTCCATTTTCTCCGGGGAGGATGGTGAAGATCTCCAAAAATGGTTAAAAGGGTATGCACGTGTGGCAAAGTACAACCATTGGGATGAAACCCTCTGTCTTACTAAAGTTTATTTTTATCTGTCTGGAACTGCTCTAAAATGGTTTGAGAACAACGAAGAAAGCATCCAGACTTGGAAGGAATTCACATCTCAATTAGATAATGTGTTCGGAAAAAAAGAAAATTCAAAATTGCTAGCGGAGAAGAAACTTAAAACACGGGCGCAATTAAAAGGTGAGAGTACCGAATTTTACATCCAGGATGTCCTGTGCTTGTGCAAAGAGGTAGATCCACAAATGAATGAGGAAGATAAAATATCCCATCTGATGAAAGGGATAGCTGAAGAGCTCTACCAGGCACTTCTCCCAAGGGATGTGCATAACACTGAGCAATTCGTCACCGAATGTCGCCGCATTGAAAGCCTACACTGTAAGCGAGTGACCCCAACCAAATACGAGCGACTACCAAATGTGGCATCTCTCAGTGATCATGATGACAGGGCAGATCTGTCATCTATGATCAGGCAAATTGTTCGTGAGGAGGTACAGCGGGCATTAGGCTCTACTCGAGAGGAACCAAAAATTTCTACCATCGAAGATATGGTAAAGGAGGAGATTGGAAGAACCCTGGCGCCAATCTCAAAGCCTAGGAGAAGTTCCCCACAGAAGGAAAGACCCCGAGAGTTTTATAATAATAGATATGTGGCCCAAACGATAAGACCGCAGCAGCTAAAACAAGTAAACGGAAGACGCGATACCAACGAATGGCGAACCACTGAAGGTAAGCCAATCTGTTTCCACTGCGGACGCCCTGGCCACGTCGTGCGCTACTGCCGTGACAGGAGGAGAGAATATGAAGGAGAACAAACTTGGAATTACAAACAGAGAGATAGGCTAGAGCCTAGAACCTTCTATAATTCTCGGAGCAGCCAAGAACCCAACGACGACCTGCCAAGAGAAAATAGACGCCGCTACCGAAGCCCCTCTCCTTACACTGGCCGAAAAGGACAATATTCGTCTCCTGATAGAAGACCCAGCCAGTCGTCTCGCCGTTCCCGTCAGGAAAACTAGAAGATGCGTCCTATTTTGGAGGTAAGGCCGCAAAATTTATAAATCCTCCCTTATCGACCACATTAGAATTAAAAGAAAATTACATAGACATTAAAATAGAAGGAAAAATGACGCGTGCCCTCGTCGACTCAGGAGCCTCATATTCTGTCATTTCTGAGAGGTTCAGACTCAAACTAAGAAAAATAATGTTTGCCGAAACTGACGTCACATTACGAGTAGCCAACGGTAAAATTGTAAGACCAAAAGGACGCTGCACACTGAAACTGGACTTGAATGGACTACAGGAAAGCTTTGAATTTGTCGTTATGGAAGACTGTAGTCACGAAGTTATTCTTGGTTGGAACTTTTTGAAGTTATCTAGGGCGATAATTGATTCAGCTGACGACACACTCTTCTTAGAAAAATGTCTTTTTGAGGATACCCCTAAGAACAGCTCACCTCTCTACTCGGAATTGGAATATAGAATCGAACCCGCCTCTATTCAGTTAATAGAAGTAGCAAGTCGTGACATTCCTAATGACGCAATTGTGGTGGCAGAATGTCGAAAAGAGCTATTGCTGGAAAGAGAACTAACGGCTCCCTCCTCTGTCATTTCACTTACCAATAGCCGAGGTAAACTTTGGGTGGTGAATTGGAGTCCATATCCAAAACTAATCCCACAGGGGATGCATGTAGCCGATAGTGCTGTCATCGAAGATAGTCAATTATGTACTCTAGCTGATTGTAACCAAGTTGAAACAGAGGCGGAACATTCTGAAGACCCAAAAATCTCGGAATTTTTTATAGATGATTCACTTGATGAATCTCAAAAAGAAAAATTAAGAAATTTGTTAAAAAACTATACGGATATTTTCGAATTTAGTAAAAGAAAACAATTCAAGGACGTCAATGTTAAACACCGAATTAACACTGGAGACCACCTACCGACCAAACAAAGACCTTACCGAGTTGCACCAAGAGAACGCCAAATTATTCAGGATGAGGTAAACAAGATGGAAAAACTTGACATCATTCAGCCCTCTGAAAGTCCGTGGGCCTCACCTGTAGTATTGATAAGAAAAAAGGATGGAAGCTGGAGATTCTGCGTCGATTACCGCCGCCTTAACAAAATAACAAAAAAGGATGTCTACCCTCTCCCAAGGATCGACGACACTTTAGACTGCTTACGGGGAGCTAGATTTTATTCATCCATGGACCTCCAATCAGGGTACTGGCAAATCGACGTAGAAGAATCGGACCGTGAGAAGACAGCATTTATAACTCCAGATGGACTGTACGAGTTCAAATTAATGCCATTTGGGTTATGTAATGCTCCAGCTACCTTCGAACGAATGATAGATAATCTTCTGAAGGGTCTTAAGTGGACAATTTGCTTGTGTTACCTCGACGACATCATCGTTTTTTCAGATGGCTTTGAAGAACATCTAAGACGCCTTCAACTTGTATTAAATTGCATTAAGAAAGCCGGATTATGTCTCAATTCCAAGAAATGCAAGTTTGGTGCAAAAACTATCACGGTTCTTGGACATGAGGTGAGTGAAAATGGAATTCGTCCCGACCAAGAAAAGATTCGAGCAGTCCGCGACTTCGCTACGCCAAGGTCATTGAAGGAAGTTAGAAGTTTTCTTGGCCTTTCATCCTACTACCGCCGCTTCATACCCAATTATGCCCACGTAGCCCAACCCTTGAATGACCTTTTGAAGAAAGACTCAGCATTTAATTGGAACCAGGAAGAGAAAAATGCATTTGAAGCTCTCAAGTCAGCGTTAATTTCCGAACCCGCTCTTGGACATTTTGATTACTCATCCCCAACCGAAATACACACTGACGCAAGCAACTACGGAATAGGAGCAGTATTAGTGCAGATACAAAAGGGAAAGGAAAGAGCCATTGCTTATGCATCCAGAACCTTAAATAAGGCAGAAAAAAATTATTCAACCACAGAAAGGGAATGCCTTGCCATCATTTGGGCTATCAATAAATTCCGACCATATGTCTTTGGACAGCCGTTCACTATTGTTACAGACCACCACTCTTTGTGCTGGCTGACCAACCTCAAAGACCCATGTGGGAGGTTAGCAAGATGGGCACTTCGGCTGCAAGAGTTTGAAGTCACTGTTGTGTATAAGAGCGGAAGGAAACATCAGGACGCAGACTGCTTATCAAGAAGTCCATTAGAATACAGTGAAGATATGGAGGAAGATATTCCAAGCATAGTGACTTTGCAGAACTTTAGCGAAGAGCAGATGAATGATCAAGCTATTAGAAAAATCGCTGACAAATTACAAAGTTCTCCTAATAATTCCTTTGTAAAAATCGATAACACGCTCTACAGAAAAAATTATGATCCAATGGGGAAACCATGGCTTTTGGTGGTTCCACGCCATTTAAGGCAGGAATTACTGAAAAATTTCCATGATTCACCCACGGCTGGTCACCTCGGATTTACTAAAACCTATGACCGAATAAGAAAAAAGTATTACTGGCCCGGAATGTATAGAACGGTTAGAAGGTATGTGGCACACTGTTCAGATTGTCAGAGGCGTAAACATCAGCCCCAACTCCCCTCAGGGCACTTACAGCCAATACCTGTTCCTGAAGTTGCCTTTGAAAAGGTAGGAATGGATCTCCTGGGGAGATTTCCAACATCAGAAGGTGGCAACCGTTGGATTATTGTATGTACGGACTACCTAACGAAATATGCGATAACTAAAGCTCTACCCACAAGTGAATCCATGGAAGTCGCCAAATTCTTCATTGAAGATGTCATCTTAAAGCACGGCGCGCCGAGGGAATTAATCACGGATAGAGGAAGGAACTTCACATCTTCAATGATAAGTGATCTGAACAACCAGTGCAGAATAACCCATCGGAAGACGACCGCCTATCACCCCCAGACAAACGGACTCACGGAGAGGTTGAATAAGACCATAGCAGACATGCTGTCCATGTATGTAGATGTCAACCATAAAGATTGGGACAGGATTCTTCCATTCGTTACATTTGCATACAACACAGCAAAACAAGAGTCTACTGGGTTCACCCCATTTTTCCTTGTACACGGGCGTGAAGCCGAGACTCCACTTGACGTGTTATTCCCCAAGTTATTGCCAGAAGACGACGATTTCATCCAAACTCTAGGGGCAAGAGCCGAAGAAGCACGAAAACTGGCACGTATCCACTCCATGAGATCTCAAGGTAGCAATAAACATCGCTATGACGCCCATCACAGAAATATAATTTATCAGCCTGGAGATCTTGTATGGATCTTTATTCCTGTGCGTAAAGTGGGATATTCGGAAAAACTAATGAGACGTTACTTCGGCCCATACAAAGTAACCCGAAAAATATCTGATGTGACCTATGAAGTTGAAACATTCGGAAACCAGCAAGGTCGTCGTAAAACAAAAGATTTAGTTCACATTGGTAGGATGAAGCCTTATTTAAACCCAGAGGACCAGCTAGAAGAGGACCCAGAAGATGACTCGACAAACTTCCAGGAAGAAGACATCCCCCACTGAACGAACACAACAACCACAGACCCGCGAAGAGATCTCAGGCCCTATCACCCGTTCTCGAGCCTTGAGACTGAGGATGTAAGTCTCCTTCTGAGCATCGGGTCGATGCTCTTTATAGGAGGAGGCTATGTGGCGAAGAAATATTTTATTATTTAATTTAATATTATTCAATGAAAATATATTCAACAGATTATAAAAATATATATTAATCTGTTTTGTGAAATCATCTTAAAATATTTCTTTGCTTACTTGCTTAAGATTCTCTAGCTGTAAAGAGTTTTGGGGCTGACCTATTTATAATTGTCGACTCGTTGCTGTGACGTCATCAATAAATACTTTTACATCTTAGGATATTTCAAGGCTTGATTTCTACGCTACAATATATAATATGCTTCGAGAAATCGCTCTTCTGCAAACATCAAATTAATTTTTTTTAGTGCAATTTAAATATGATGAATTAGCTGTCCTCAAAGCTTATGTCCATAGTTCATCTAAAATACCCATTCCAAGAGTCTAGCAACAGTATCACTATAAAAGAGAAGATCGAAAAATGCAATATAACAGCGGTATGGTAAATTAAATTGGCGAAACCGCTGGAAGGGTTCGCCACTAATGAGCCAGGCCCTCCCATTAATTTTTACATTGCAGTAAGGGCAGTAGAAATTGCTTAAATTGTGAAAGAATCATACGCGTCTATAATAGTTTCGAATACACCAATACCTCACTTTGCGTCGTTTCGTTTTGCGTTTTTTTCTAAGTTGCGTCGCTGTTTAATTTTACTGATTTTCACTGTGCGTCGTTAGATTTTCGAAGTTGCGTTGTTTTGGATTCGAGTCTTTAATTTTTTATTTTTTTTTAAATTATTTTCCCAAAATATGGCAACACCTTTGTTTTTGATTGCGCCAATTTATTTTCACTTTGCGTCGTTTCAATTTGCGTCGTATTTTTTTTTTTGGAACGTAACCCCGACGCAAAGCGAGGTATGGGTATATATATAATATCTTCAAATTTATTATCTCCATCTATTTTTAAATATTATAAAGTTGTTTGATATTGCTGCTGTGCATGCGAAATAATTTTATTTCTAGAAATGGCATGCTATTGTTTATTTATTTATTGTTTATTCAAGTGAAATTCAGGTAGGCAGAGCAACTGTTGAGTTTTCCAGAATGTTTTTATTCCTGTGATGTTTTTATCTTAATACAAACATTATGTAAAATGTGTGTTAAGAATTAGATGTATATATCTGTGAATATTTATTTATTATTAATTTGTTATTCTGAGTCAATTGTTAATGCTGCCTATTTTTGCATAGTATTGTTTTTAAAATAATTTATTCTGTTTTAATTATTTTGACCATTGGCCAAGGTGTATAAATAGTTTTGTTGTTTAAATAAAGTGTGTGTGTCTCATAGTGTTGGTATGTTGGATTGATGGGAATACACGAGGTAGGCAGCAGCAGAGTGGAGCCTTATTAAGGAACAAAATACAGTCCTCAATAAATATAAGGAGCTATCAATGTGACATATTTACACAATGATAGAGCAGTTAAAATGTAAATATGTAAATATATATATGTATGAAACAACAATAGAAAAAAATAAAAGATAAGTGGGTCAGGTGCTGATATTAAAAATATGATCAGGAGATGCCTTTTTTATTTTTAATATATATGTGTATGTTATATAAAAATATTATTTTATTTAAAATTATATTTCATATATACAAATACTGTTAAATCGACAGCCAGAGGTTACGCTTACCCTATAATGTTATTTACCGCTGGCTGGCTCAAATCTTTTGTACATTATGCAAATAAGTTTTTAATTTTTTAGATTCTTACGCCTTAAGCCAGGCATTACTTTTATCAAACTATGTTTTTTTTATATATTCCTTCTGCGCAATTAAAGGTATTTTTGATAATTAATTTTATTATTCCCACGACTGCAGAACAATATCGTAATCTACTCATGTATACCAAAATCAAGCAACAGATAATAATTCTATATAAATAACGATCAAGATACAACAGATATCTCTTTTTTACAATATTTACAATAAAATGAAGAGAGAGAGAGCGGTATCCATTCTAGAAGCATCTGTGTAAATTAGAGCCCCTCTAAGTAGAATAACTATGGGGAATGAAGAAAATGACGAATGTTAATGGTCAAAACCTTTTTTTTTTTTGAGGAACGTAATTTACTAAAATTCCTTTCTATGTCGGTCAAATTCTTTAACCATCTGAAAGTATTTTTTATTTAATTATTGTTGTTGTTGTTGTCGTGTCCAATGAAGAGTCTCAGATGTGTCCATACATCTCCATCACAGCAGCAGCAATACCCACTATCTTGGGTGTGTAAAGCTGCTGCTCTGGGTCTAAGTCAATTTTCTACAAGGCTGCGGCCAATTTAATTATTGCTTTACATAATATAAATACACATTTTGAAATATCCCTAAAGTTCAAATACTTATTAATGTAAACTATATATAGAGTAGATTTTATAATATATAATTATTAATTTGCATAAACAAATATTTTGACAAAGGAATCTAGCCCTAGATTTCTTATTGATTTTATAAAAGAGTAAAATCAGAGAAGAACTTTTATTATAAACAAATATTCAAAAAAAAAGGTTTGCGGTAAGATACAAATACGTATATTTATTATAAAATATAATATTGTTCACAAAAAGAAATCTATATTATCCACAAATATAGACAAAGTTGAGAAATGATGATGATAATGCCCAACACGCGAAATGGAAACTCTCGTCTGCTTCCATTAGTTGCGAATTGATAGAAAGAATTCAGTGGTGCCAAGCTAATGTTTTATTATTTATTTTGAAAATATTTTATTCAAATATTAGAGCCCTGCCAACAAAATAAATATCTCCCCTCCCCTTAAATAAATGCTGCGTGAAACTATTTGCACATGAAATATATGGTGGAAATATAATAGAAGTGTGGGCTAGCTATCCACTAAGAGCCTCTTCCTTCTTCCTTCTTCTAATACCTTTAATTACATTGTTGTAATAATATTGATAGGTTTTTATTATTAACTCTTTCTCTATTTTCCCATGAAAGTGGTGACATTGGGTCACCGAAAGGTCATTCAGTGAAATCTTATCACATTTGGTTGTAACGATTATTAGACATATATGCATATGATATTCATACATATACATACATATTTAGGTGAAGAAATAGAACAAATGTAACATTGTACTGGGATAAGGTGCATAAATTAAGAAAAAGGCATCTCCTTATCGTGCAACTGAAAGTTGCTGATGGCTGGCGCCATCTAATTAATACATATTTAGATTATAAAAAAGAAATATATTGGATTGAATAAATCGATTTATTCAATCCAATATATTCATTTTTATTATCTAAAGATTTATTTATTTTTGATTTGCTCAATTTTCAATATATATATATATAAAAGGTTTTATAACATTTTTTCAAGGAAAGTTATCAAAATATTTTCGATATTGATTTAAGAGTATAAAGTCGAATTGAGAGTATACTGTCAGTATAGCAAGCTATTACTGAACGGATAAGTAGAATTAAAAATAATTTATATGAAAAGTAGTTGTAAATTAAAGACGATTAAAGCAAATTATTAAATATTATTAATAGGGTAACAAAATAATATATATATAAACAATTTAGAAGGAATATATGAAAAAATAAAAAAGGTTTTTTAGGCGAAAAATGTAAAAATAATTAAACAAGTGGAGTGTATAATTTAAAGGTTATTACTAATGTGTGAAAATGAAATTTAAGAAACTGCGGTTATTACATCAAAATTTAAAAATCATTAAAGCAAAAAAATATATTAATTAAAACAATGTCATGTAATTTGAAAAATGACACCTCTCCCTTTAAAAAAGTAAATGATAAGTCAATGGAAACAAAAATTACCCAGTGAATTTAAAATAATCAGGCAAAAAATTTAGGAAAATCTAAATGGTGAGTAAATGTCTGGTAAATCAATTTCCCTATTTATACTTTCTTTGTCTTCTGCAGAGCCCCAGCTTTCTAAGAACAATCGGCAGTGTTTTTCTTTAATGTTCTGGTATATAATAGTTGTATTATCAAAGTCCGGAGTGTGGTTGTTTTTCAGTGCATGATCTACAAGGAGAGACAGTGGGTTGTAATTCCTTAATCCTGATTTGTGTTGATTTATACGATCTTTGAGTGGTTCTCTGGTTTCACCTATGTAATTAGCTTGGCAATTGTTACAAGGTATTTTGTGAATTACGTTTATTCTGTTTTCCATTTTGTTAATTTTCTTAGTGTCTGGATGGCGTAGGGCCTTTTTTAAATTTAAAGATGATTGATAGGTAGTTATGATGTTGTATCTCTTTAGGAGTCTGGTGATGCGTTCAGAGCCGTAGCTGTAGGGCAGGGAGCAGTAAAGTTTTTTTGATTGATCAGGGGTGTTATTTAAAGGTGGAAATTTTGGTTTGAAAAAAATGTTTTGCGATAAATTTGCTTGGGTAATTATTGTTATTTTAAATCTATAAAGATTCAATTTCTCTCTATTAATTCATTTATTTTTGATGAGCAATGTGTTTATAATATTTTGGAGAGAGCTTTAACCACAGCGATTTCATGATGAACTGGGCCGAAAGAATTGAAATTCAAATAATATCCTGTGTGGGTTGATTTTCTAAAAATACTAGTTTCAATTTGGTTAAACTATCTTCTACTGCCTTCATTCTTATTCCCGTTTAAAGAGGTAAAGGTCTCTTTTGGTACATATTTGTATATATTTATTCTTAAAAAAAATTCTAGACTATTATAGACGCGTATGATTCTTTTTAAAAAGAAACAATTTCTACTGTCCTTACTGCAATGGTAAAATTAATGGGAGGGCCTGGCTCATCAGTGGTGAACTCTCCCAGCGATTTCACCAGTTTAATCTACCATTTTTCCATTGCAGCAAGGACAGTAGAAATTGTTTATTTTTTAAAAAGAATCATACGCGTCTATAATAGTTTCGAATTTTGATAACAGATGGTACGCTAATGCATCATAATTTATTTTTTAATTCATATATTTTATATGATTAATTTAAATCATAGAGATAAATGTTTTATCATTAATGTTTATCTAATGGAGAGATACCAGGATTTATCTCAATATATATAAATATAGTTATATTATATATAATATATATAGTTAATCGAGTAATAATATATGGGAATATATCCTATAACTATATCTAACCATCTCTAACTAGCTGTTGAGCGCCAAATGCAGTTTTTCCCACATCCCTATCCACATATTTCCTCTAATAAATAATCCCTATATATATATATAACTGGGTATTGACGGGTGTTTATCCTCTCTCTCTGTCCATTAATTGCTGCAGCCTATATACCCTGATATCGAATTGTTTATGTCTATTGGATCATTTTGCTATCTATTGATATTATATGGAGTTTTTCCTTTTGATCTCATTGTTGAGAAGTGAATAGAAAACTTTGAAAAAGTTTGTAAATATTTATATGAACACTAATTGAATTAAACTATCAATCAGACAACTAAAATAAACTGTATTATGCAAAAAGGATGATGCAAACGATATATACAAACAATGGTCAATTGGTCAAAAATAAAATTATATATATATTCCAACACCCATCTTAAAAAATTATTATGATCTTTCAAAGTTATTATCTGAATCCCGATATACATGCTAAAAGGTACAACTTCCTTAAGTTTTGTCCATGAGTGTATCTTTCAGAGTTATTGTCTCAATCCCGATATACATGCTAAAAGGTACAACTTCCTTAAGTTTTGTACATGAGTGTATCTTTCAGAGTTATTGTCTGAATCCTTATATATACATGCTAAAAGGTACAACTTCCTTAAGTTTTGTCCATGAGTGTATCTTTCAGAGTTATTGTCTGAATCCCGATATAAATACTAAAAGGTACAACTTCCTTAAGTTTTGTCCATGAGTGTATCTTTCATAGTCATTGTCTGAATCCCGATATACATGTTAAAAGGTACAACTTCCTTAAGTTTTGTCCATGAGTGTATCTTTCAGAGTTATTGTCTGAATCCCGATATACATGTTAAAAGGTACAACTTCCTTAAGTTTTGTCCATGAGTGTATCTTTCATAGTTATTGTCTGAATCCCGATATACATGCTAAAAGGTACAACTTCCTTAAGTTTTGTCCATGAGTGTATCATCCAGAGTTATTGTCTGAATCCCGATATAAATGCTAAAAGGTACAACTTCCTTAAGTTTTGTCCATGAGTGTATCTTTCAGAGTTATTGTCTGAATCCCGATATAAATGCTAAAAGGTACAACTTCCTTAAGTTTTGTCCATGAGTGTATCTTTCATAGTTATTGTCTGAATCCCGATATACATGCTAAAAGGTACAACTTCCTTAAGTTTTGTCCATGAGTGTATCATCCAGAGTTATTGTCTGAATCCCGATATAAATGCTAAAAGGTACAACTTCCTTAAGTTTTGTCCATGAGTGTATCTTTCAGAGTTATTGTCTGAATCCCGATATAAATGCTAAAAGGTACAACTTCCTTAAGTTTTTTCCAATGAGTGTATCTTTCATAGTTATTGTCTGAATCCCGATATACATGCTAAAAGGTACAACTTCCTTAAGTTTTGTCCACGAGTGTATTTGATAACCTCTTTCTGAAATAAATTTGTACACCTGTGAATTTCCGAACCTTACTGTGTAAAAACGGCAGTTCACATGAACCATGTCATCCATGGCTGAGAGGGTTCTATGTAATTTGGCACGGAGCACTTGTCAAGACAACCGTAACGTGTGCGCCTATTTTTAGAAAGTCTAAAAATTCCAATGTCGCCTACAACTTTCGCACAAAACACACGTTAAATTTGTCCTGTCATATAAATTAAATTAATATCTCTTTGATAAGGTACAATTTGGGGGTTATAGATTATAAACACAAGGTAATAAGAAAAAATCTAGATAAAAAATAGTGTGTGACATTTCGGTAACAGCGTTATTACCATTATCATTCAGTACTTTTGTCTAATGATGGTAACAGCGTTGTAACCGAGATGTCACACACTATTTATATATTTATATTTGGTATTTTTTATCATGTTATTATAATATTTCTATATCGTTTTCTCGATATTTGACAAATATTTGGCTGAAATTTCTAAAAGAAATATAGTTTATATATGGAATGAATATTTCTCACATTTATCCTACCAAGGAAAATACAAATTAACAGAACACTAGAGACTAATTTACTTATATTTTTAATCTGAAAATGATGATGATTATTATATTGCTGCACCATGGTTTATAGACAGAAACAATATCCTTTCGGCGAACACCCGAGCCAAACACAGGCAGTACATGTATCGATCAAGATACAGTTTAATTGACTTTAGCTATTTGAATCTTCACAAACTCAACCAATAACTAATGTACATATATTTTTATAGACAAATGATAGCGATGACAAATTGAAATATCAATATTATTTACCATAATATTATTCGACGTTATGAGTAATGTTTTTGTATCATGTATAAAGTAATTGTATTATGTATTATTTTGTATTCGCCGTAATAATACTATTCGCCAATTAATAAGAAAACCACGAACTTTTGGGACATTCCTATATCAACTACTACTGATAAGATGCCATTTTTAAAACAAATGTTTGTTAGCAAAACCTTCATTTGGGTAAAAATAGAGCAAAGCCGGGTTCATTCGCTGGACTAATTAAATTATTTATATGTTTATTGCGTATGTGGATGAGCTTGACAGGAATAACATGCGAGAAACAATGGTGCGAGAACGCTTTACAAGTAAAAATCATAAAATATACAGAATCCGTAAACCCTATAGCTATGACTGAGAAGGGGTCTGGAGATTGATTAATTGTTGGTAATTTGAATTTCCAGTTTGAAAAGTTTTTTTAAGCTACAATAGTTTAATTCCTTTAACCTGAAACTTTTTCTAAATATAGGCTTCCGCCTGTATTCATGCTTACCCAACAATACTTTTGGCATGAAGGACAACAGAATTCTGCCTAATTGAGCATGTTTGGAATTTGATGGGCAGATCCCTAGAACCATCTCTGGATCCTGTCGATGTATCTCGACAATTAGAGATAATATGGCAGATATAACGGCTTTGTGCCAAATCTAGCAATCAATGTCAAGCCGAATAGCAGTTTGCATACTATATGTACAGCCCTGTAGGGCGAAGTACGGTGTCGTGAACCCCAAGCCGCTACGGTAACCATGAACAGGGAATTCTGAAATGTGGCTGACTAATGGGGCAATGGCAACCCATCCCCTCTTTCCATGGAGATGGATAAGACCATCACATACTATATGTATTTATAAATATAATTGCCAGCTATCTTCGAAATTTGCAACAAATACATTTTTATCAATGCATTTTACACATATCATCAAATTTTATAAATGAAGGTCAGCTGAAATAATATTCGATGATATATGTAAAAACGTGAAGTTTTATTTGTTACAAATACGAAATGTAAGTTAACAGCCTGAATATATCATACAATTCAACTGAGTATATAGAAACGGGTTGAAATTTATTAGGTGAAACATTCTGTGTAAAGAATTGAAAGATAATTTTTTGTCAGAGCAAATATGTAGAAAGGTAGTGCGATTGTCTTATCCCATTGAAGAAATGTGTGAATTTGTATTTAACAAAGACACCTATTATTAAAAAGGGCATCTCCTTATCGTGCAACTGAAAGTTGCTGATGTCTTGCACCATCTATCGGAATAAATATCAACTATATACGTTGATTTCTAATTATTCCAGAATTGGTCAAATACCCATTCTTGATTAATCAAGAAAAGCTAACCACGTACGCGTTGCGGGCTGTTGGCCCTCATCAGCGTGGTGCAAGCTGTACCTCAACGACCAAAAAACTGGTCCTTCAAAGACACCTATGTAAAATTCAATAATTTTTGTAAATTCATTTCAGACTTTCTTTTCTGTTTGAGAAAACCAACCTTTCAGTTTTGTTTTTTGTCTGGTTTATTGAATTGTATATAAAGTGAATTATATATAAGTTGATAAAATGTATTTAGGGGCAAGTATCCCAAGCTGGGATATCACGTCCGAAATTTAAAATAAATAAATAGTTTAACTGATCTAAGAGTTAATATTACATATTCTTTCAGTGGGAAACAGATCAACATAGAGCTTATCTCAGAAAAAAATCGTTTTTTTGTCTTTAAGAAATATCTAAAAGTTAAAAGGCTATTTTCCTCTATGTGGTTTGCTAATTTTTTAAATTATTTAGATATTATTTTTCTCATAGTACAAAAGATAATAATATACATCCATCAATAATACACACACAACTTTATATTCTAAATATATGTAAATATTGTAGCGTAGAAAATTAAGTCTTTGTATATCTGGGTATGTGAAAGTATTTATTGATGACGTCAGAACGACAAGTCGACAATTATTAACAACTCAACAAAGAAACTATCTACAGCTAGAGAATCTTGAGCAAGCAAAGAAATATTTTGATCATTATTTTATATAAACAGAGTAATATATGGAAGCAATGGTCGCCTCTCCCGTCAAAATAGACGTCAAAACCTGACGCCATCTATTGACCGTCACCGCAAACTAGCGGTCTCGGGTCGGTGACAAATCCACAACACCAACTTTGGCAAACTGATAAGCGTCCACCTAGAGACCATGGTTTCGGGCTAATGGCCCTCGTCAGTCTAGGGCGGACTTTATTCCATGAGATACACACGGGATCTAATGGAATCCTCACAATCTAACAAAGAGGTGTTTTGCTGGCAATGTGGCTGGGCCAAATCTATTGGCAAAACACAGAGTAATATATATTTATATAATCTGTTGAATATTTTCATTGAATAATTAAATTAAATAATAAATTATTTCTTTGCCACACAATATATATAATTAATGATATGAATGTTATTGAAACTTTTACCAGTAAAGAATATTTAAAATTTTGATTATTTTGTAATTATTTCTAGCTATGAACTAAAGTAAAACGATATAAAAAAACTAACAAACATTTATTTCATATAAATTATAATAAAAATATTGAAAGCATATCCTGACCAGGTGCTTTCATTATTTTAATATCAACACCCTTTTATTTATTATTTTTTCTATTGTTTTTTTTTTCATATATTATAATATTAGATAATAAAAAGACATATATTGGATTCAATAAAAGATTTATTTGCCAATATTTTGGTTGGCTGAACGCCAACCTTTATCAAGGCATTACATTTTAATATTTGTAAATAATTGATTTTTGGAAGTTGTTTTACTGGAGTCAGTCGTTCTGGAAAGTATTGAAATGATATATTGATTTATTATCTCAAGTTGTTTAATTTTAACTCTTTATAGTGAAACATACAATGAACTATCTCAGTTAATATAGGATTTCTTATGTTAATTCTATATTATAGTATGAGATTTTAAAAAACTATATTGTCACATATATTCTTTTGTTTATCTATTTTTAGCTTATCTGAAATAACAATATCTATATTAACAACAACGATTAAAATTTTTCATCATATAATAATAATTTAGACGAAAAGACGAAATAAAGAAGAAGAGTTTCTTTTATTATAAATATATCAAAGCAAGCTTTCGGGCAAAAAACCCTTCTACAGGCGTGTTATAATTAGAATATCTAATTATAACACGCCTGTAGAAGGGTTTTTTGCCCGAAAGCTTGCTTTGATATATTTATAATAAAAGAAACTCTTCTTCTTTATTTCGTATTTTCGTCTAAATATTTCCAAGAAGAATATTATAATAATATAATAATAATATCTAAAGAGACAAAGGTCGCCTCTCCCGTCAAAAATAGACGTCAAAACCTGACGTCATCTACGGAAGAGGCGACCTTTGTCTCTTTAGATCATTATCCTCCCGTTAAAATGTCCATCTATATAAAAATAATTATTAAAATTCCTAAATAAAATGATCATTTAATGTCACCACCTTATGTATTGGATATGTAAGCTCAATGTGTAATTGAAATATTATGCAAATTGTAAACGATAAACATTCCAGTAAATATCTTAGTATATTACATATTTACCAAATGTAATGTACATATAGTAAAACAAATATTTACATAACAATGTAATTGCATACTCACATAGTTTCTTTGTTGTGAAATATAAATAAAATAAACACACACAATAAAACTCTAGAATTAAACCAATCGTGAAAATTAAATATAGAACACAAATTAAAGAGAGTGTTTTTAATTAGGAAAATGAATACTAAATAGAGAAATAAGATTTTAAATGGGGTTTCAACAGGTCGAGAGAGCGAATTTGATAATTCAGGTGTAAGCGTTAATACGGTGGTATTATTATTTAATAACTGGATATATTGTACAATCCATTACGGCTGCCGGCAGGGGACAGATCGAAGTCACGTGTTCAGTCGGTGAGCAGACGCCAGGAGGTGGTGGTGGTTCGTCTGCGATCGTCGGATACCCATCTATCCGTACGTATCCCTTCTGATTATTATTCATTGATTCATTTAGGCCTGATTCTCCCGCCATTTCACTCGTCTCTTTAAAATTATCGTCTGCTTCTTCCTAATTTAATGACTATATAATTAATAGCGTTTAGATATTCATTTTAATTTGTCTCTTCTCCTTTAATTATATTAATTTAATATCTCTTTTAATTAATGTAGGCAAATTGTATTTATGCTTTTTCAAATTCGTAATTAGTATTTTTAAATAAAAAGTTACTTTTTTATTAACAATCCTTATTTTATTTTTGGAATAAATCGGGAAAATTGAAATTTTCTTATTTCTATATAGGGGAAATAATAGATATAAGTTAATACCATATTTATTATTCGAAAATATATTTTATGTTGATATTAATTATTTGAAAAGTTAATTATTTAATACAATTTTAATCTATTAAAGATCCAATTTAAATATTTTTCGAAATTTCTAATTTGAAAATTGTTTAATTATTTTCTATAATCAAACACTTCTATATTTTCAAAATGTAAATTTTAGATTATTTTGATAAATATTAAGAATAATTTAATAATAAACAACCATTTAAATAATTTTAAAAAGTTAATAGATAAATATAATCTGATTTTCATATTTTTTAATAACCTGAAAAGTGAAATTTAAATATTTATATTAAAAAATATATTTAGATAACTTTACCTTGCTGCCATAAAATGTTATAGGCTATTCCCTACTTGATATACGTCTTTATGGAAACTCTATTGATTTCTGAGGCAGAAGGAAATATTGAAACTTTCAAATATATTTCCAATAATTTTGTTTTCTGTCGTTTGGGATTTTATTATTTTACACCACGTTAGATAACTTATTTATCGATTTATATATTTTCTCAAATGTCTGTTAAGTAATTCGAAATAAATTATTCATAAACATCTTCTACCCTTCTATAATATAAATTATATATTTGGAAAATAATTTCGTGTTTATAGAAATACACATTTATATTATCGAATTATTTTTTTTTAAAGAAAAGTAAATAACAAAATTTGTAAAAATATACGTTGAAATTTGAAATTCATATTATATCTCATATTTTTATATTTATTTTCAGTTTAAAAAAAACGTCTCTTTAAAATACTTTAATAATTTTATTTATATTTCTTGGAATATATAGTTTCAAATATATTTTCCTAAACTTTATTTAAGAGTTCTATATTGAATAAGTTTAGAGTTTATATTTCTTAGGAAGAATTTAAAAGTGTTATTTAAATGTAGATGGATTTCGCCCTAAGGTAAATTGATTATTCAAATAACCTCATTAAAGCTTTGCATGTCTTGGTAAATTATCTCAATTGAAACATTACTCGCTTATTTGATAACTATTTAATATTAATTAATAAATTATATATTCACAACACACATATATGTTAATTATTCATAATTATATATACAATAAATCATTATTGTATTATTTGTTTATATGCATTTTAGTAATATATATTCACATAATATCTTATTAATAGGTTAGAATATTAATATTTGATATTAATAATAATATTATTATATGATCATCTATAATTTTTGGTAATAATTAAATCGAATTATATAGCGTTTGGATTTCAAAATTAAATATTTCATTTTAGAATATTTTGAAAATATTTTACATATTGATTTTCAATATTAATATATAATTTCATAAAATATACGAAAATATATTAAAATAAAGTATTTTCATACTTATTTATATACAAATATATATAAATTATTTGTATGAAAAATATTGATGAATATATATATTAGAAATATTATTAAATGAAGTGTTATAATATTTTATAAATAGCACAAATATTGTTTAGCAATAAATATCATTATTTTATCAAACGTAAATGTTTATACGCATTTAGAAATATAATAGTGAATCTAATTATATCGTTGTTTACCTGGGAAATAATTTAACAAATTAGGATGTAATTATTAGAAAGGGTTAATAGAAGCTTAGAAAAATAGAGGTAAACTTCTGGAAACATTTCAGGTATGCATTCCAATTTAGTCCTTTAGAGGCCGTCGTTAAATATCGCCTTTCCGCTTTGATAGATTGAACTTGCGACCTAAATAAAACAGATTAGCTATTTATTCTAGGGTGAATTAAATTCTTTAAATTAAATCTATTCTCTGCATATATTTATTTAATTAAATGTTTAAATTCTCGATATTTTAGATAATTACATTTTCTAATTTTTAATGGATAGAGAGAAAAAAAGGTCTCTTTTGGGCAATAAAAAGAATTGTATTTAATGGACGTTGTTCAAATAAAAACATTCGTTTGGCGTTAAATTTAGCAAGGAAAGAGGGCAAAGAGATATTGATCAGTATCTTCTGGTAATCGTTTTCTATCAAGCTATACTTCTTTAAGCCTTATCCACTTTATATTTTCTAATCTCATTTTGATCTATTCTTCTTTTTTTAGCGTCACCGTTTATCTACCATTATTTGATATATAATCTATATAAATATATTTTAGTAATTTATTTAATATTCAAAATATCTATCCATAAACATTTAAATATATTTAAATTTGTAAAATATTTGAATATTATTTATATGTATTTTTCTAAATTAGTTTCTTAAAATATTTTCATTTCTAGATATTAAAAAAATATATAACATATTTTAAATATTCAAAAATTATTATCATAGAATATATTATATTTTATAAATATTATCTGTTATATATACAGATATGAATTAAATTTGAAAAATAAATTATATTCTATATGAATTGAATACATATTTTCCTAGAATTACATATTTTCGCCTAGCTTATATTCTTTAGAAAATATTGTTTGATGGGAACAAAATATATCTTTTCTATTCTAAAATTCAATTCAAAATATAAAATGGAATTCGAAAAGAGATAAAATATATATTTACATAGAGATATACTATATATATTTTAAAGATATGTTTATATATATGTAAATATAAATATTTCGAAAATAATAATATATTTAAACCCGCCGTGGAAAAATATTCCCCCTCCAAAAATGTACAATTTTCAGTAAAAATATTTCAGACACTCCACCTACATTATTTTAAGTTTTTCTTAGAATAGAAGGTTAAACCTTTCGAGGCCCTTTAAAAGTCCCTTTTTTCTCTCTTCTTAATTCTTTTTCTCCAGATATTTTCATTCACCGTCTATTTTCTCCGATGTAATTCGTTTTCTATCTTATCTTTGCTAACATAAATTTGATTTTTTTTCTTTCTTCTGCTTTAAAATTCCATATACAGAAATACTTAAGATATACTACATTTTTGTGAGTTTATATTATTTTTCTCAAACATTTTATTAAAATATACACACTTTCTAGATTTAAGTTCATTTTACATGTATTATTCTAATCAATTTTTTGTTTTTAAAAGATTTTTTTAACACTATTTTTTTCGGTGTTATATTTCACTTTGATAATATTTTATCGTTTTTTGTATGATTGTTTTTTGTGCAAAAGATGTTTAATCGTTTGCAAATATGTAATTTTAATAGGTATCTAATATAATATTTGAAATATGCATGCATTTATATATATATATATATACCCTTTTTTATTTTTTGAGACCATTTTTAATTTCATTTTAAGACAAATTTTCATTTCTTTTCGGACATCATTTATTTTAATAGATCCATTTTTTAAAACCTTTCTTTTTATCGAATATTTTAATATTCGATAAAGCCGTTTTTAAATTTATTATTAGCATTTTAAAGTTTTCAAATCCCTTTTTGACGTAAAATCGTAACATTTCGAAGGTTTAAAATAAAAAAGAAATATGGAATTAAATATCAATAGGTTTAATTTAATAGGATTTTGTATTACCTAAATCTTGTTTGTTTTGAAATTGATAAGATCATCTATTATCACCCTATATTATTCAATCCCTTATTCCAAATAAAGTTGCATAATCATTTGTTCTAATTGTAAAATACCTCAAAACCCAAAATGATTCTAAATTGATATAAAAATATGATATATTTGAAATCGGATGTTTTTATTTTTTTTAACATCAAAATATTGTTATTTATTATTTCATAATGTGGTTTTTCAATTTTGAGGATTTATTTAGTGTCAAAAATGAGGTTGTTAAATATTGTTTAAATGATGAATTTAATGTTTTTAAATATAAAAATGTTGTTTTAAACCTTTATATAAGCCCTAAAAATAAAGATATGATTTTTTGAGATTCAAAAATAACTTTTTTGATAATATATTATTTGACTCTTCATATGATATCAAAAATTGTTCCAAATCAAATCAAAAAAAGGTAAAGATACATATATTGAGCTATCCATATAGAATTATGATAAATATGCATATAATTTGTATTAAAGATACCGTGAGATACTTTCACAATACTGCACAAACAGATTTAATAAACAACTACTATATATGAAGATAATATTTCAATTTTAAATAAAATAATTTCATTTTTGTATTGCAATTTCCTTTTTCATTTTATTTATTCCATTTTCAAATTCAATCATCAATTTTTCAATTTTAATATAGCACATTTTATTGTTCGTATTTATATCTTCATATTTACAGAAAATACAATTCCTTAAAAACATTGAAAATTATATATATTACTAGCCGAGTGGCCCGGGCAACTCCCGGGTTTTACCCGACTGGACCCGGCTTCGCCTGTGTAGTGTTCGAGCCAGTTTACTCATGAATGAATAGAGGCCCCAACTGTTTGTAAACTCAATGTAATGAATTTTCTTTCAGCAAAATGGAGATAAATTGCAAACAGCAATATCGAAAATGCGTGTGAAAAAATCTGAAATATAGGATCAATTTCACAAACACATCTAATGAATAGAGTGCTGTTTGGAGGAGTGGTCTAAACTGTTAATTTTTAAAAACCATGACCCGGGATCATTGAATGCAGATTTAGACACTTTGTTCTGAAAAAAAAAATTGCCCCAATAGCCCCTGAATCTTGAAAAAGTCCAACCCCTCCAGTGAGTGCAAGTAACCAAACTGGGCTTTTATTAAAAAAAAAAAAAAAAAGAGCTAATGATTAGTTTGAATAAAGGAAAATGGTCGGCACAACCTGAAAATTTCACTTTGTCCACTTCACTCTCGGCTGTCCAAGAAGAAACAGCCAGAGCAAACATTTTAAAGGGCACCTAATCCGGCATTTACATATCTAAATAGTTAAGCAACTTTTATAAATGTAATATATTTCTGCAATATCGAATTACCTTAACTCGGAAGAATTTTGTATTATTTATTGTTGCAGTTTTAGAAAAGTGTGGGAAATTGGATATTTTAACAAAAGAATACAATTTTTAAAATGGTATATAAAATAAAAAGGAAATTTGCATAATTTTCTAATAGTCAAGGGCAATTTTAAAAATACCAAAAAAGCAAGACCAAATAAAAAAATATATATATATGTGTGATGTTTCAGTAACAGCATTGTTGCCATATAAAGACAAAATTACTGAATGTATTCAGTACCTTTGTCTGAAGATAGCCAAAATGTAACTGAAACCACACATAATGTAATTATTTGTATTGTCTTGCTTCCTTTTTTTTTTAATTATCCCTAGTACGCGTGGTACAGGCCATGATAACCATGGTGGGTAGGTAGCGACTGCTTTTACTGTAAGCGCACCACATGTCTACAAATGTGATACATTGCTACCAGCTAAATGCATTTTCACTATGGTGTGATTTCCACATGATGGATCTGTAGACACATTATAATCTCTCCAGAGCTTAAGGTAGCAAACAGTACTTTCACATTATATAAATATCAATGCCAAAAGCCAGAGTTATGATAGCTGTTGCAGTGTAATGTAGACCTGCAGGATGGGAAAAAAGCAATATTATTTCCGGCTTTAATTTTAAAAGTATTATGAAACGTTAAAAATATAATCTTAACTTTTGAAGCATGAAAAAATGCTAACTTGATGTGTATTAATTTAGTCTAAAAAAAACAGCATGTAAAAGTAAGCACCAATCGAAAGCATTTATTAGCTCTAACAGTGCTGCCCCCAGCGGTAAAAGACTGGAGCTAACGCTTCACGGGTTGGTAAAGTTTATGTTAATATTACATTAACTTAACAATATTCCATGTCTTGCTAACACAAATTTTAAAAATAATATGCATAAAAATAATGCAATTCTAAAAATCATAAATGAAGCATCATTAAATTAAATGGGAGAGAAATGGTGCTCCAAAATTTTTTTTTGTTGTAAAACTTTGACTTTATATTTTTACAAATTCTTAATGTATATAACCCAAACCAAATTGTCTATAAAATTCTGCAAACAAATATAATATTATAGAGGCATGAAAATACTAATGGTGTAAAAATCAAAACAGCAAAGTTATCCTGATAAATGCAATGAGCTATGATAAGGTGTGTTGCAGGCTAACAAAAACCTTAATTGAACCAGAAATGTTGATACCATAAAAAAAAATAAAAAACAATTTTCAAGAATAGAGTTATGTAAATGAATTAAATGCGAAAAAATTAAAATAAAATAAAGTAAAAAAAGCTTTATTGATGAAACTACAGTAGAGCAATAATGATAACAAATTATTCACAAATTATGTAGTTACAAAAGTCAAGCTTCCCAAAATCATTATTCGAAGAAATCTCTTTCAAAATTGTCAAAATCTATATCAAAGCCCCCTGATAAACAATATTGCGTGTCTTGCTAAAAGTAGAACTAAAGACAAATAAATTTTTAGGGCTGGAAACACGGGAGCATGCTACATAGAGTTGCCCATGCGAGAAACAGGGAGACTCAAGATGCACACCAACTACTTGCAATGTTTGACCCTGAAGCATGCTGAACCCTAGAGCTATTGGAACGCTGAGAAAGATTGCTTCTTCTATGGCTTGGCATACCTACAAACACAAAGGATTAGTAAAAATAAAAATAAGGATAACCGAAAAATGTAAAACATCAAGGACTGAGATTGAAGAAAAAAATTCAAAATAGTGTATTAAAATAAGCGCGACTCATGACTAAGGCCAAAATAAAAAAAAGCATAGAAATAATCTGAAAGGAGGGGAAAAATGCATAAAACTCAGTGAAAACGTAAAACAACTGATTAAAAAAAAGCAAATGGAAGAAGACGTAAAAAAAAAGTATAAATCGCAGAAAAAATATGCACAATAAATATGAGTAGAACATACATAGATATATATGAGCAGCTACATATTATGAAGCAGATAAATCTAAATACTACCTAAACAAATGACAGCAAAAAAAAAAAAAAGACAATGGAAGAAGGCCTAAAAAAAAAGTCTAATTTGGTTGAAAAAACTGCTCAATAAATTGAGCCTATATAGATATATGGACCCGGCTTCGCCCGGGTATTGTTCGAGTGGGGGTTGACTCTTGAATGAATAGAGCCCCCAACTGTTTTAAAACTTAAAGTAAAGAATTTTCTTTCAGCACAATGGAGATAAACTGCAAACATCAAAATTAAAAATTCTGGTAAAAATAATCTGAAATATAAGATCAATTTCACAAACACATCTAATGAATAGAGTGCATTTTTGGAGGAGTGGTCTAAACTGTTGATTTTTAAAAACCACGACCCGGGATCATCGAATCCAGTTTTGGGGAATTTGTTCTGAAAAAAAAAATTGCCCCAATGGCCCCTGATTCTTGAAAAGTCAAACCCCTCCAGTGAGTGCAAGTAACCAAACTGGGCTTTGGTATCTAAAAAATGAAAAAAAAAATCTAATGATTAGTGTGAATAAAGGGAAATGGTCCTCGCAACCGGAAAATTTCACTTTCTCCACTTCACTCTCGGCAGTTCAAGAAGAAACAGCCAGATTAAACATTTTTAAGGGCACCTAATCCGGCATGTACATCGATAGTTAAGCAACTTTTAAAAATGTAATATATCTGCAATACTGAAATACCCAGACTTGGATTATTTTTTTATTAGGTTATTGTTGGCAGTTTTAGAAAAATGTGGGAAATTAGATATTTTTACAAAAGAATGTACTTTTTAAAATGGCATAAAATAATTAGGAAATTTGCATCATTTTCTAATAGTCAAGGGCAATGTTAAAAATACCAAAAAAGCAAGACCAAATAAAAAATAAACGAATTATGTGTGATGTTTCAATAACAGCATTGTTACCTTATAAAGACAAAATTACTGAATGTATATTCAGTACTTTTGTCCGAAGATGGTAACAATGCTGTTACTGAAACCACACATAATTTATTTATTTGGATTTGGTCTTGCTTCCTTGTGATTTTTATCTATATTTCAAAATATACCTCAATTCATTTTTACCTAAAAAGCTTTACATATATATTGCCAAGACCATAAATAAAGGTAAAATGTCAAATGAGTTATTAATTAACCCTATATGGGTCAGGACAAGTGAAAATAAGGCCAACAATAGAAATATCTTTCTAAAAAATTAAATTTGAACGCTAGCTTCACAAAGGGCACAAAATTTGCTACCAGCTACATGCGTTCTTTTTTACTATGGTGTGATTTCCACAGGATGGATCTACATTAGAATTTCTCCAGAGCTTAAGGTAGCAAACAGTACTTTCACAATAAATAAATATCAATGCAAAAAGCCAGAGTTATGATAGCATGTTGCAGTGTACTGTTGACCTGTAGGATAGAAAAAAAGCAATATTGTTTCCAAAGACTTTAATTTGAAAAGTATTATGAAACGTTAAATATATCATACTTACTTTTAAAAGCATAAAAAAAGCTATCTCGATTTGAATAAATTTAGTCTAGAAACAAACATAACGTAAAATTATGCACCAATCGATCTCTGATTGTATATTTATTTATATAAATGAGTATATTTGCATATATATATATATCTAAATACATTCATATAAAAATATGGTTGTACCATATAAATATATATGAGCAGTCATATATTGTGAAGAAGATAAATATAAACCCTACCTAAACCAATGACAGAAAAAAAATGTTTAGCCAACCCTTAAATAAAGCAGTTACTGAAAATTCATAGCTGCTGCTTACAATATAAATGCTATTAGAGCATAAACATATTACATGGAACAAACATATAGTAAAATATATGTAGCAAGTTATATTGTAAAACATATTTTTTTCAATAAATATACTTTTTACAACTTTAATAAAAAAAAATAATATACCTTATGAGATAAAAAAGTACACTTATCTTTAAAAATGTAGATCGTTATATGTACACTAATTAAAATTAAACGAAGCAAAATATATGAATAAGCTGCGAAATAAATAATAATTCCAATTAATTTAAATTGAAAAAATATTACTAAATGATTAAATAAAATCTACCTTCTAAAAAGGAAAAGAAAGTTTTTCGAAATGCAATTTTTGTGCTTTTAGCCTAAATGTTAAACCAAAACCTCAACTCCCTACGTGCGAAATTTCACAATACAGTTTTAATTAACCCAGGTTCCGGGGGCGTATTTATTTGATAATGATCGATTAAAATTATTTTCAAAGAGTTTAAATATATAAAAATAATCTTACCTTTTAAAGACACATTAATCGGGTAAAATTACAAAATTACAAATTAAAAACAAACAACGTGTAAAAGTATTAACCAATCAAATTCATTTATCGTCGCGACCAGTGCGCCGCCAAGCGGTAAAAGGCTTGAACTAAGGAATTTTGGTTTAACATTTTTTAAAAATAGCACATTAAACCTTTTCGTTTTTTGAATAGCCTATATGTTAAACGAAATCTTCAGCTACCTACATGCGAAATTCCATAATGATTGAGTCAGTAGATTTTGCGTGATGCGATAACAAACATCGATTTCGCATTTCATTTTTATAGATATAAAGGATTATATAAAATGAAAGGATTTAAAAGCACGAATATTTATTTTATACATAATACAAACTTCTACTGTCCTTACTGCGATGGAATATTTTTTCATCGCAGTAAGGACAGTAGAAGTTTGTATTATGTATAAAAGAAACATTCGTGCTTTTAAATCCTTTCATTTTATATGTATAGATGGCTTGTTATTGCTTTGTGTTAATATATTATTATGCTTCTATATATACATATTATGCTTTAATATATTGGTTTGAACTTTTGAAGCAAATATTTAATTTTGATCACAGCAGTCTTATTGAAACATGTTCTATTGAAATCACTGCCAATTAGTCAATTATAATATTATTAGTTTACCACTATATTCAATACTACATACATTTTACTACTTAACATTTAAAGTTTGATCACAGCAGTCTTATTGAAACATGTTCTACTGAAATCACTGCCAATTAGTCAATTATAATATCATTAGTTTACCACTATATTCAATACTACATACATTTTACTACTTAACACTCAAAGTATGATCACAGCAGTTATATTGAAACATGAATTATTGAAAATACTGTCAATTGCCATCGTTTTACACACACAATAATATATAATTTATTATCATAAAGATAGAGGCTGCCTGGCCGGAATTCATATTTCTTCAAATAAAGGACACTTCGGCCAGTAAATCCTTTTATTGTCTCGACGTTTTGTGAGTTAAATATTTTTTTAACTCGTGCTTTAGATGTTGTACAAAATTTCGAATATCGCGTGAGAACGCCCTTGCAGCCTTAGAATAATTTCTAACGCTTTGCCTAATGTTTTGATTTTTGTTCGCTCCTGACGAGGATTTTTGTCGAAACGTCGAGACAATAAAAAGATTTACTGGGTGAAGTGTCTTTTATTTGAAGAAATATAATTTATTCTTTTTAAAAATAGAGTGAACCATATTTAAATTATTAGATAATAAAAAGGCATATATTGGATTTTATAAAAGATTTATTTGCTCAAATCAAATAAATCTTTTATCAAATCCAATATATGCCTTTTTATTATCTAATGATTTATTCTGTACTATTTACGACTTGATATATTGGTATTAAATATTTAAAACAGACATATTTAAAGTTTGATTACAACAGTTTTATTTGATAATGTTTTATTGAAAATACTGTCAATGATTATATCATCGTTTCACAGCTACACATACTCTCTGTATTATGTAATTTATACATTTTACTACCTTATATATTGGTTTTGGACTTTTGAAAAAACATTTGAAGTTTGATCATAACAGTTTAATTAGCGGCAGCAATACTTTATTATTCAAAACCATTCTCTTCTAAATTTTAAATACATTTTAATATAACAATTTATTTTTCAAATTTAACTTTAATTTTGATTCCTAACAACATTGCTATCAAGTATTCGTACCGAATGGAATAATATTTATTCATTAGTTCATAAAAATAACTTTAATAGATTTGTTTTTATTTACAATATGGAGAGGAAATAAATTTAAAACACTATTTAAATATGTATTTCTATCTTAAAGTTTTGATCAATTAATAAATAATAATTCGAAAACAATTTTTACAAAATATAATGATTTATATATATTTTATATATTCAAATTGAATAAATAGAGGACATGAAAAACGATAGTCAAATTCAAATATACATATTTATTTTCTAATATTTAATAAGAAAAACATATATATTCATTAAACTATAAACATTTGAATTATCATTTTATCTATCATTATAATTTTTATTTATTATATCATCTCAATGAAAGGATTTCATTAAAATCAAATATAATTGTTTGAATCAATATTGTGTGGAATTTATTTGGATAGATACTTTTTTGTCGTCTGCTATTTTATATATATCGTTTATTTGAAGCCACATACATCGCATTTTATTCACTCCTAAAGATATAAAAGATATATTTTCTGAAGGATAAAAACCACGTATAAAACAATCTCATGTTATTTTGGTAGAATTAAGCATATATTTTAGAGTGTTAAGTAATATTTAAAAATATATGCAATCTTTAATTGAAGATATACATAATAATATCTAATTGGTCAATCAAAACATGTCAGAATACAGTACCTTACTTGTAAATATTTTAAATTATGTTCAATTAAAAAGGCTAATATTATACCAAAATATAATTTATATACCGATATTTCAGTTGGCTGAACGCCAACATTTTTCAAGGTGATATAACATATTAATGTGGTAGATTAAACTGGCGAAACCGCTGGGAGGGTTCACCACTGATGAGCCAGGCCCTCCCTTTAATTTTTCCATCGCAGTAAGGACAGTAGAAATTGTTTTATTTTAAAAAGAATATTACGCCTCTAAAATAGTTTTATAATTTGATAACAGATGGCGCTCTAGTACATATTAATGTTTGTCATCAACAAACAATGTTGAGATTGTTATACCTTGAAAAAGGTTGTCGTTCAACAAACTGAAATATTGGTAAATAAATTATATTTTGATCTAATATATGGCTTTTTAATTGAATGTCTATTTATGGATTTTGCTCTATTTTTAATAAAATTATGTATATTGCATTTTCTATATAAAAATTAATTTTTCCTTTCTGATACTTACTTTAATGACAGATGTATAGAAGGAATTTATAAAAAACTAAAATTAACCAAATAGTAACAGACACAAACTGAAGAATTCTAACCAAAGATTGATAAACAGATCAAATGCTCAAAGTGTATTACCACTAGGAAGTTTCATCAAATATATATTACATATATAAAGAAGAGGTTTATATACAAAATACTATTTATTTAACGAATGCACAATCTTACAATTAAATTGTGATACGCTGTAAAACGGATATCAAACCGCTTTATTGATATAGAGTTATAATCTCGGTGGAAGTTAGGAAAAATTCTACAGATAACATACATATGACTTGAAAAGATATTTCAATTTTCATTATTCTATCACAAAACTCTGTACAGAGATCACAATAAAATATTTAAATGATCTTAAAAGAAGAGAGAATGACTAAGGGAAAATCATTTATTCAAATATAACCGTTTATAAATCTGGAAATTAAAGTATGCTATATAAACACTATTTAAAAGATAACGTTACTTCAAGCAACAGAATATAGCAATGGGAACCAATTTTTACAACATCTTGGTTTAAGAATAAGATCTGAAACAATTTCTTCCAAAATTCATAAAGCCTTCATATCCCTGATATTACATCTTATGTTTAAATGAACTAACAAACATATAAATTTTGAAATTTTTTAATGATATTATAAATGTTATATAAAAATGAATAGAGATTTTTCTGCTCGTATTTTGGATCATGTAATTTAATTGAGTTAAAGGGATATATGAAAAAGACATAATTTGATAAAATTAATGCCTGGCTTAATGCGAGTAGAATTAGGAAAACAAAAGATTATTTACATAATGTACAAAAGTTTCGAGCCGGCCATTGGGATAGAACAACAACGAGTTTTTATATGCAAAGCGTGACCTCTGGCGGTCAATTTAACAGAATATTTGGATCTATGAAATATAATCTTTAAAAATATAATATTTTAATATAACATATGTATATAAACAAAACGGTTTCCAAAGATGAGTTTCTTGTTTATTTTATATTCATCTCAAGCTTTCGAGTATCACTAACCTTTCTACAGGAATGAATAAAATGTGATGTATGTGGCAAATATAAACGATATATATACCAGTCAACAAAACGGTATCTAGAAGTTACACCGCATGAGTTTCTTTTCAACGAAAAATCAAAATTTATTTCAAGGTGAAATATTGACTATTTCTAACCTTTTTGGATGAGGTATGAAAGGGTGTGAATTATGAAGAGTATTGATGAACGGAAAAATAAAAGTGTCCAGGGATGGGAATCGAACCCACAATGTTCCGCTTACCGGGCAGATGCCATGTCCACTAGGCTACTTTTGGACACTTTTATTTTTCCGTTCATCATTACTCTTCATAATTCACCCTTTCATACCTCATCCAAAAAGGTTAGAAATAGTCAATATTTCACCTTGAAATAAATTTTGATTTTTCGTTGAAAAGAAACTCATGCGGTGTAACTTCTAGTATCGTTGTACAATCACAGGCCGCATTGCATTATAAAACGGTATCTATCCAATAATTCCTACAGAGTATAGTGATATAAACAATTGACTTTTATTTCAGTAAGGTGGAGCAGATAGCAATATATTTGAAGATCATTTGTTGGTTGGAAGTAGATTCAGGAGAACAAACACAACCACATCAACCTATAGTTTAACTACCTACGTTTCAGTGACTTCCTTTAATTCTCTTCAGGGGAATGTTTACTTTAATCCTTAGAATGATAGCTATTTATTTTTTGTTTATCCCTAGTACACGTGGTACAGGCCATGATATTCATGGTGGGTAAAAGTATGCGAGTGCTTTTACTGTAGGTGCACCACATGTCTACACATGTGAAAAGCAGTTCGAATTTTGCATTTACAAATGAGTCAGAGCTCCGTTTGGTTACTTACAGTCGCTGGTAGGGTTGGACCTTTGAAAGAATTGAGGGCAATTGGAGCATTTTTTATCAGAAAAAAAGTGTCCAATGCGGGAATCGAACTTGGAACGTAGCGGTCGAAAACCAACGGTTTAGACCAGGGGTGGCGAACATGCGGCCCTTAGGCCGCATGTGGCCTTTTCTTGCCCAAAATGTGGCCTTTTGATAAATTCAAAATTATAATTTTTGTTTCGCAGTTTTCAATTACTTTCATTATTTTATTGAAAATATCTAATACGAATGCCATATATATAATATATAATATATTTAATTAGTAAATTTAAGTATTTAAATTTCTAAAAGTAATTCAAGTGTCGTGCTAAAAATGAAGTACATAACTATACCACTATAAACAATTTAATTGCAAAGAAAATTATGTATTTTAGTTTTATATATAAATCTCTCCCTTTAATTAAATCGTACATATATTTTTTATATATATATGGATGCGGCCTTCTCAAAGATGGTAAAATGAAAATTGGCCTTCTAATATAAAAAGGTTCGCCACCCCTGGTTTAGACCATCCTTCCACAGACCCCCATGATTACTTTGAATTCTAGTTTTGGGATTCATTCCCCTGAAGAGAGTGTCAGTAAGGTACTGAAATATCGGTAGTTACACTATCGGTTGATGTGTTTTACTCCGAGATAGCAGAAAATATTTTGAAAGCCATCAGGTATTTAAGGTTTTAAAGAAGAGAAATTGAAATTTGAAAAATGAAAAGTAAATATAAGGTTAAAAGTTTCTTTTAATTTTGAATTTGCAAGTTTTCAAACAATATTACTGTTCTTCAACGGGCTAATATTCTATGTACAATCTCTTAATGATATTTATCCTAAATAATTAAAAACTTTTGTTTTTTTATTGTTTTGTATTAGTTCAATAACAAATGTTTTCAATTATTTTGTATAATGATTATGAAGAGATTGTACATAGAGTATTAGCCCCCGTTGAAGAACAGTATATTTTCTCGAAAACTTGCAAATTCAAAATTAAAAGAAACTTTTCACCTGATTTTTATTTTAACTTACTCAAATTTTTCTGGGTAACTATTGCTCAAGAGATTGAAATATTGAATCTTAGCATCAACACTCTCCGATGAAGCTAAACATCAGAATATCAGGGGAGTCGGTGGAAGGATGATCTAAACTGTTGGTTTTCGACCGCTACGACCCGGGTTCGATTCCCGCATTGGACACTTTTTTTTATGATATAAAAATGCTCCAATGGCTCCCGATTCTTGTTAAAGTCCAACCCCACCAGCGAGTGCAAGTAACCAAACGGGGCTCTGTAAGTGCAAAGTCGAACTGCTTTTCACATGTGTAGACATGTGGTGCACTTACAGTAAAAGCAGTCACCTATCTCTACCCACCATGATTATCATGGTCTGTACCACGTGTACTAGGGATAAGCAAGAAGAAGAAATATAAAAAAAATATTAAGGATGAATATATAACCAATAGTGTTTCTAGGATTTTAAACGTTTGCTAATTGACGAATCAAGTGACAAACGTAATTGCTGAAGCAGTTAGTGAATTGAGATAATTTGTGAGATAAACTTGCAGACGAACATGTCAACCTGTCTGGCTATCGA
This sequence comes from Cordylochernes scorpioides, assembly GCA_030710605.1. Lineage (NCBI taxonomy): Eukaryota > Metazoa > Arthropoda > Arachnida > Pseudoscorpiones > Chernetidae > Cordylochernes > Cordylochernes scorpioides. The sequence continues at coordinate 9,054,638 of CP092871.1, read as the reverse complement.
CCTGTCTGGAAGAAGGAGGTCACCACGATGTCATATCGCTTGATTTATCACCCGGCAAATTCTTCTTCTTGTCGGCCAAAGATGGAAAAAGATTGAAGGATCTTCAATACTCATGTGTGATTGAAGTAGAATTACCCAGGAATCAACGTCTAAATTCATCTCATCTTTGTATCCTTTATAAATGATTAGATGTAAGATAACAATATTATTTTATAGATTAGACTTGGGAACTTGAATAAAACCTCAGTTTGTAAATCATATTTAACGGTATATAGAAGTTTATATTTATTTATTTATTTCAACACACAAAACGCGATATCACGGCTAAGGATAATTACGTCGATTTACATATTTTTAAACAGGAATAGTTATAAACATATTATACAAGAAAAGAAAAAGTAATCAAAAATAATAAAGAAACAATAATATATATTAGGAACCTGAACCTTTTAGGTTTGAAAGATAATCGATATATTTACAAAAATAGTTAAAATATATGGTAATTCTCTCTGCTATTTACAAATTGATATAAAAGAGTTTATCTTGAAAACCTGTTAGATTTATTAACATCAATATATTATAATGGTTTCGTTGTTTATTTTTCTCAACCTACATTTAAACCTGTATTTTAATATTTCAGGGATAATTATTCCAATATGTAATATTAATCTTCTTAATATATTTTATATTTTATGATTAAGAATGATAAGGTACAATTTGGATTATAGATTATAAACACAACGTAATAAGACGAAATCCAAATAGTGTGTGATGTTTCGGTAACAGCATTGTTACCATCTTCAGAAAACGTACTGAATGAACTACATTCAATACATAAACTACATTCAGTACTTTTGTCTGAAGATGGTAACAACGCTGTTACCGAAACGTCACACACTATCTATTTGGATTTGGTCTTTTTACCTTGTGTTTAGGATTAAGAAATTTTATGTGCATATGAATATGATAAATACGAAACTATTATATACGTGTATGATTCTTTTTGATATTAAACAATTTCTACTGTCCTTACTGCAATGGAAAAATTAATGGGAGGGCCTGGCTCATCAGTGATAAACCCTCCCAGCTGTTTCGCCAGTTTAATCATACCAGAATAAATTGTTTCATTTTTAAAAAGAATCATACGCGTCTATAATAGTTTCGAATTTTCATAACAGATGGCGCGCTAATGTATTATAATATGAATGCATATGAATATATTAATCGAATTTTAATTACCATTTTAATTACCAATTTAAAAATAATATAGACAGATATTTATAAGCGGTATGATAGATTGACTGGCGTAACCGCTGGGAGGGTTCACCACTGAGGAGCCAGGCCCTCTCATTAAGTTTCATTGCAGTAAGGGCAGTAGACAATTGTTTAATTTTCAAAAGAATCATGCATGTCTAGAATATATGGCGCAATAATGTATCATAATATATATATGGGTGGGGAAAGAGAAATAATCACACCACAAGTTGGTAGAGGAACCCAGGCAACCAGAGAGAGAGAGGGAGAGAGACGGGCCCGGCAAAGCCGGGCGGCCGTTTGTGTCGCACACAATCGCCAACTGTCTTAAAAGTCCCGAGGTTCCAAGTAACGGGCCCCAGTAGTCGCCCTTTGGAATGTCGCTGATGTCTAAAGTGACCAGTCCTTACCCGCCCGTCTCTCTCTGGGTTTACTGTAGGTTTGCTTTATTATTCCTGGAAGAGCATATATTATGACATATATATACATTTATATAGAAAAATATAAATAGAATGATTAAAAGAATGAATATATCATATTGATACATACAGAAAATATTTGAGAAATGGAATACATTTATATTTATTTATTATTTTTACCAGTTGCGACACGCTATATCCGATCTGGATAATTGCAGGGCGTGAAACTATTTATAATAATTGTAGTAGAGTAGGTAACAGAAATTTGTCAAAAATAAAATAAAAATTGAGAAAAAGAGCATTAAATAAACATATACATTAAACAAATAAGCAACAACATAAGCAGATAGAAGAAATCGCAAGGTAGTTATTTATTCAGAAAAGTATCATAAATATTTTGTCAATCGGAATATTTTGTGCAGGAAACTTAGAAAAATTTACCAAGCCGATTTTAAGGTTCAAAATTTTTTTCCAAGTGGTAATAGAAGACATTATTGTAGATATTGTGCCCTTGTTTAGATTGTTTTACACAAGCCTTTATATCTACCTAGCTTATTTCTGTTGGGCCACAAATCCTTTATTTATATATACAAGGTATGTCCCATAAGTTCCCGGACTGGGTCCATAAAAAAAGTAAATAAATGAAAAATGTAAATGAATTTGACTGTTTATTATAGAAAAAATATCTGGCTACACAGTGGTACCAATATCGAGGCGGTTCTTGCGCGCGCGCCAAGGTTATTCTAATTTATTTAAAGATCACACCTAGCGCTGCGGCGATTTTACGATGGAACAAAAATTGAAGCAGAGGATTTGCATAGAATATCGTGTGAAACTTCAAATATCAGCAACCGAAACTTTTGAAATGCTTAATAAAGCATTCCCCAATGACGCCCCAAAGAGAACAACTGTTTTTGAATGGCATTCTAGATTTAAAGCTGGCAGAATTTCCATTGAAGATGATCCTCGTCAAGGACGCCCAAAATTTCAAAGGACTGATGAAAATGTGCAAAAAATCACCGATTTGATTAAAGAAAATCCTCGAACCACTTTGCTGGAGCTAGAGCAAGACACAGGCATCTCTAAAACAACGATTGGAAGGATCGTAACCGAAGATTTGAAGCTCAAAAAGACTCCTGCAAAATTCATCCCAAGATTCCTCACCAATGAGCAAAAACTGTGTCGGCTTGCAACCTGTGAGGACATGATGGAAATGACAAGAACGGATCCAGAATGGAAAGACAAGATAATCACAGGCGACGAGACATGGGTCTATGGCTATGACCCTGAAACCAAACCTCAATCTGCCGAGTGGAGAGGTTAGGGTGAGCCTAGACCCAAAAAATCCAGAAACAAGGTGTTGCTGGTCGCTTTTTCGGATAACAAGGGCATTGTTCATCACGAGTATCTTCCTGCAGGCCAAACAGTTATTAAGGAAATATATTTGGGCATTCTTCGCCGTCTAAGGGAAGCGATTCGAAAAAAAAGGCCAGAAAAATGGACTAATGGTGGCTGGATCCTACACCATGACAATGCTCGCCCTCACACAGCGCACTTGATGACTAGCTTTTTGGCGAAAAACGGGACACAAATCCTACTTCAACCACCCTATTTCCCAGACATCGCACCAAATGACTTTTTCCTGTTCCCCAAACTTAAAGCAGTTCTAAAAGGAAGACATTTTGACACCAGGGATGACATAATAGAAAAATCGCCGTTAGCATTGAAGAGCATTCCAAAAGAGTATAAAAACTGTTTCGACAATTGGGAGAAACGATGGCGCTGGTGCGTTGAAGCAAGGGGGGATTACTTTGAAAAGTTTTAATAAAATTTTTTTTTTTTAATCTTACCTTTTTTTTATGGACCCAGTCCGGGAACTTATGGGACATACCTTGTATATAGCATATAATCTAAAAACCCAAATATTTCTATATTTAAAAAAATATATTTTTTATTTTTATTCATTGATAATTCTACTTTTGTTATCATCGTTTTTAGAAAGACTTTCAGTTTTGTTGTAAATATGCGTAGTTAACATATCTATCCTTTTAAATCACTATTATAGGATTAACTTTATAAATTCTATATAATGTGAAAATAACTAATGTGTAATATTTCCTCAAGTAATTGTAAATAAAAGCTACTTGATGGTAAATAATTATCTTTTTTTTTATCACGACTGCACCTTCAACCTTTTATCTTATCGATCCTTTGTCTTATCAACCCTTTATCTAACAACAAACAAATTATTCATAACATATATTTATAATAATAGAATTCAATGCCGCACATGCAAACATAAAGGTCAGATGTATGAGTGTGAAACGTTAGGATTTAGAAATTATAAAAATGTAGAGAAAAAAAAAAGATATTTTGATATTAAATTTTAAAGATTTCAAATATAAAATTTCAAATATTTCAAATAAAAATGTATATATAATTAAAATGAAATTTTAAAAGTATTTCAGATAATATTTTAAAAACTTAAATCAAATTTCGATATTTATTTGTAAGAAATAATCAATATATTGTTCAGTCGACATCCATTTTAATCAAAAATATTTTTTAGATATTTTTTTTTCTCTCATTCTAAAAATATATATATCTTTTTATGGCGATGTTCAAATCTAACATAAAACCTTGATAATAAATATAAATGTGATATATATATATATGAATATGACAATTTCATTATGATAACAAAGTTCTAAATTAAAAGGAAATAAGACCTAATCCAAATAATTTATTAGTGTGTGACGTTTCGGCAACAACATTGTCACCATCATCAAACAAAATATTTATTTTCAAGATAACAGTACAAAGTTTAATTCCATTTCAAAATCCAATATTTTAATAGCATGTTACAATATATGATTTAGATATTCCTCAACTGAAATTAATAAGAAACTAAGTAAAGGATGTCCACAGGGAGGACCACTGTCTGCCACATTATGGAATATTCTTATTAATGAGATACTGAATAATAATCTGGATGACAATTGTGAAACAATAGGATATGCAGATGATATTACGTTAATATGTTGGAATAAAACTCCTGAACAACTAAGAAAGACAATAGATAACGTATTAAGAAAAATCAATGAGTGGTGTGAAAGTCGTAAATTAAAATTGTCAGATGAAAAAAACAAAAATATTATATTTATATAAATGCAATAGCGATATAATAGTCTCAGGTAGCGAGTTAATTAAACCGGTTGAAGAACTTAAGATCCTAGGAGTGACTATTAAAAATCACCGAGTCAGAAGCAAACTGGATTTTACGCCTCACGTTAATGAAACGATCATAAAAGTAACTAGAGCTAGTGGATACCTATTTGGCCTGACAAAGAAAGAATGGGGTCTAGACTTTAGACGAAGACTGATACTGTATAAGACATTATATCGAAGTACATTTACATACGGTTATCCAATATGGTATCCATTCATAAACAAAAAGTCTAAGGACAAACTAAATTCTCTTCAATATAATATTTTAAAACCTTGTATACAAGCCTACAGTACAACATCATCGGATTGTACACACATACTTGCACAAGTCCCCAAACTTACTGAATATATTGAATCTAACATGCTGAAAACCGAAATAAATTACAATCGATTTGACTCTTCAAGTGGGAATATAATTTCTAATTATATAAGGGAAAAATTGCAGAAATACTATGAGAAGACTAACACCATTTTCAAGTCCTTCTTTACTGATTCCCAAATACCCAAATATGTCAAGCCAAATTTTTACAACGTTCAATTTTTTACTGGACACGGTAACTTTAGATCATATTTGTACAAGGTCAGAAAGACGGATTCGCCTAAATGCTCATGTGGTGCAGAAGAAGAAAATCCTGTACATATTCTAACGGACTATCGACTTGTAGAGGACTTGAGAGTCAAAAATCAAATAAATATAAATTGTCTAAATCAAATAGTTAATAATAGATATATGTATATAAATTTTAATAGATTTTGTAGAATGTTTTTTAGTAATAGATAGCCTGCGCTGTAATAAATGGTAAATAGTTATATGCTGTAAATAGCTCTAAATTTCTGTTCTTAACTGTGATGTTCACTAATATTCATTATAGGGTAATTAAATCGTTAACTAACTGACAAATATGTTAATAATTTCCATTATAATAACTAAAATCATTTTAATAATTACTGTAAAAGCTCCCAAACTTGTGTATGCATGCATATATCCAAGACGGATATCGCGTGCTTTGTAAATGATAATAAATGTTACAATATATAATACTAAGTTTCACAAATGTTTATTTTAAAAAAACTTTACACTTTCACAGGACTACATTATTAATTCTAATAGTAACATTTAAAATTCAAATAAAATTATATTCGAATTTTTATTTTGAATATTTTCATTCAATTTTACAATTCAATGTGACAATGTTGTTGCCGTCACACACTAATATATTATTTGGATTAGGTCTTATTTTCTTTTATTATAATCTATAATCCAAATTGTGCTTTATCAAAGTTCTAAATTTTCAAATTTTAATAGAGCCAACAAAAGAGTTGCTGTGTATTATTTATCATTAATTTTATATACTCTGTTTTTTATCCACTATCTCTCTTAGAGCAAAAAGTACTGCCCTGGCCTTTACAAATTTAAACATAACAAGAGTAAATTAGTTAATAAATTCATATTTTTATTAATAGTTTACATTTTTAGGTAAATAAAACTATGCGAAAAACATCCGTAATTATAATATAAATTTCTTAATTATTTTAAAGTGAAAAATCTACAAAAATATTTTCAAATATAATTAATTTAATTAAAAGGCATTAAGGCGCCATCTATAGACAAAAATAAAACAAATAAGTGCGAAAGTTTATTATAAAAATAACACAAACCTTTATTGTACTTACTGCTATGTTAAAAAATTCCGTTCAAATTATAAAGTATTTACATATGAAACTAGAACTAAATAGCCAAAATATTGTATTTTATAATTCTAATAAAAACTTATTTCCCATTTTTTTACGACAATTTATTACCATATTTATTAAGATTCTCATAAACCATCTAAAAATTCAATTTTACAAAATCCATTTTGTTTCCCTGCTACATTCTACTTTAGGAAAAATAATTCAGGCTTCAAATATTTTTATATTTATAAAGGCCATGAATATTTTGAAGTTTATTGAAAATAGTTTTAGAATTTCAAGAAGCTTTGGGGAGATAAAGCCATTTATTATTAAATGTCTTGAAATATCTTTTTTTGACATTTTGAATGTTTTGACCAACGTTTGCTAAAATATGTTAACTCAATAATTTATTAAATCTTGAAAAATGAAATGCAGAATCAATTTGTAATCTATATTTGTTTGATGTTTATTTGAATCATTTTTTTAAAATCAATTTTTCATATTTTGAAATATCTATGTTGTTGTTTATTTTATTAAATTTATATATTATCTTAAATCTTCGATATAATTAGAATTTATGTATAGGCAAAACTATATATATAGATAATATAAAATAATTAGATTTCTGTTGTATTTTGATTATTAGAGCTATATAGAATTAATACTTGATGCTGATTATTTTGAGAATAGAGATATTTGTTGAGCAGTTGTGGCATAAATATTGAAAGAATAATAATAAATATGGTTTTGATCAGAGATTTCTTTATTTGAGCTAAGGGATATGCATAAAAATCAATTTGATAAAAGTACTGCCTGGATTAAGGCGAGTAGAACGAAAAAATGAAAAGCTTATTTACATAATGTACAAAGGTTTTGAGCCGGCCATTGGGATAAAACAACAACGAGTTTTTATAGGGGAAGAGTGACCTCTGGCGGTCGATTTAACAGAATATTTGAATCTATGATATATAATTTTAAATAAAATAATATTTTTATAAAACATATATATATATATATATATATTGAAAATATCTGAAAATAAACTAAATCGTTGAAATTGATATTTATTCCGATAGATGCCGTAAGCCATCAGCAACTTTTATTTGCACGATCAGGAAATGGCTTTTTTCTTAATTTACATTTTCACTTTTGTTCTATTTTTTTACATTTTTTTCATGAGTATTACGACACTATATTTACGACATATATATATTAAAAATAGGAAAAGTATATGTGTGCGTATCTAGTTAACAGTTTAATTGGAATTTGGATGCAGACACGCCAGCTAATATAATGAAAGAAATTGAGGGGGTCGGTAGAAGGATGGTCTAAACCGTTGGTTTTCGACCGTTAATACCCGGGTTCGATTCCTGCATTGGACACTTTTTTCTGATTAAAAAAAATGCCACAATGGCCCCCGATTCTTGCAAAAGTCCAACCCTACCAGCGAGTGCAAGTAACCAAACTGGGCTCTGGCATATTTGTAAGTGCAAAGTCGAACTTCTTTTGACATGTGTAGACATGTGGTGCACTTACAGTAAAAGCAGTTGCCTACCTCTACCCACCATGATTATCATGGCCTGTACCATGTGTACTAGGGATAAGCAAAAAATGAAAAAAAATTGCCCTTCACTATTTCCTCTTTACTATAATCTAATTGCACCTCCATCTTATTTTTTTATTATTTGGTGTGGAACTAACACCTACCCACATATTCTCATGCCCAGCAATGGCCGCAGCCTTGCAGAAAATTGACTTAGACCCAGAGCAGCAGCTTTACACACCCAAGATAATGGATATTGCTGCTGCTGTGATGGAGATACATATGGAGACATCTGAGACTCTTCTTTGGACACGACAACAACAATAACAACCTCCATCTTATATTTCTACTCAAAGTTTCATTCACTTCCATTAAAAATCAAACGGTTTTATAAAGAATAGATATAGGAGGGATATAAATAAATTATTACACACCAAATAGCTAGATTCGAATACAAATTGTAAAGTTTCAATTAGAAAGGAAATGGTGTCATCAAAATTTTTAGATTCTCAAATCGATTAAAAAATATTTAAAATAAATTTCGAATATAATTTTATTTGAATTTTGAATGTTACTATTAGAATTAATAATGTATTCCTGTTAAAGTGTAAAGAGTGTTTTTTAAATAAACATTTGTGAAAACCTATTGTAACATGCTATTAAAATATTGGATTTTGAAATGGAATTAAACTTTGTACTGTTATCTTGAAAATAAAAATTTTAAAACTAAACTATAACTGTAAACTTATATTAAATATATATTATATAATCTAAAACCCAAATATTTCTATTTTTAAAAATATATATATTTTATTTTTATTCATTGATAATTTTACTTTTGTTATCATCGTCTTTAGAATGACTTTCAGTTTTGTTGAAAATATGCGTAGTTAACATATCTATCTTTTTAAATCACTAATATAAGATTAACTTTATAAATTCTATATAATGTGAAAATAACTAATGTGTAATCTTTCCACAAGTAATTGAAAATAAAAGTTACTTGATGGTAAATAATTATCTTTTTTTTTATCACGACTGTACCTTCAACCCTCTATCTTATCGATCCTTTGTCTTATCAACTCTTTATCTAACAACAAACAAATTATTCATAACATATATATATATGATAAAGCGTAGCGTTTTCACGCAATTCTGGCCTTAACTACCCGTTTCATGATTTTTCAGGATGCCTTAATGACCAATTTTTTGGTCGTTGAGGTACAGCTTGCACCACGCTGATGAGGGCCAACAGCTCGAAACGCGTCCGTGGTTAGCTTTTCTTGATTAATCAAGAATGGATATTTGGCCAATTCTGGAATAATTAAAAATCAACGGGAATAGTTGATATTTATTCCGATAGATGGCGCATGCCATCAGCAACTTTCAGTTGCACGATAAGGGGATGCCTTTTTCTTAATATATATATATATATATATTTGAATATATTTATTTGTTTAAGTGGAATATTTAACTTTATACATATATATTTGATGTTTTATTGTTGTCACTTGAATATTTTGGCAAATATAAATTTTATCTAAACTCATGGACAAATCTTACAGAACTTATACCTTTTAAAATGTATATCACGATTAATATCGTTATAAAACTTCAAAATATGGTATTAAACTTTTAAATGTTTTATACTAAAAACTTTGAATAGGTACAAAAATGTTTATATTTAAATCCCAAACACACAAAATAGCTTTAATAAAAATATATGATTATTTATAGGAATATTTTAAATGTTGTTATTATATTTCATAAATTTATTTTATCAAAATGAGAATACGGCCTTAAATTCAGAAATTTAGAATTCTAATGTGTCCTTATAATGGAATCGAAAATGTTTATAATAAAAATATAACTAATTTACATCTCTCATATAAACATATAGACAAAATTTAAGGAAGTACCTTGTTTAAACCATAAAACACTCCTTATTCGCTTATTAAACGGCGGATAACCATATATTCTAATGTTTCCTTAAAATCTTCTAAAGACAACTATTTAGACACTATCATTTATTTGCTAAGATAAAATATTGTCATAATTTACTGAATATAAATATAGTTTTAAAGAATTATTTAATGCTAGATGAATGACCCGGCTTCGCCCAAGAATTCCCCCGAGTGCAATTTCCTTCATACTGAAAGTACATCAATAATAAATAGTAGAAGTGCCATAGAGTAGCAATACAGAAGTAACATATAAACCACAGGCAAAAGGTGTGTGTGATGGAAAAAATTGTATTATATTAGTGTTTAGGTATTTGTTTTAATTATTTTTTGCAATCCATTTAGTTGTTTCAAAATCAATATAGTTTAAATAGATGGCAGCTTTTCCACGCAACCCCCGAGGTACCCGCCCCAGCGCATTAACCCTTGAAATTGCCTGAGTTTAGTGAGTGACTGCGATGGATATTGACTGTGATGCCCATCTTTTCAGTAAGAAAAAATGGTTTATAAAAAAAATTAATCCAAAATACTGGCATGTGAATATTTTCTGTAATAAAATAAAAGAGCACATGGAAATTAGGCAAACGTATGACTGAGACTGCATTTTAAACGAATTTTTTAAAGAGATAAAAAAAAACAAAGGCCAGAACAAAAATTCATAAAAAATACGAAAGCCATTATTTACATACAGTAACGCTAATTTTGTAAAGATTTTTTAAAATTGCATTGTGTGCACTTACCGTAATTTAGTTAGTAATATAAATTTCTCTCTCAATACTCAATACTTTTGTAAAAGAAAGGTAACACTCGTATAAAAAGATATTTCAAAAAAGGTACTCAAGCAACTTGAAAAAAAAAAGCAGAACGCTCATTGGTCGCTTAATTGGCCTGGTGTTATTACTTCGCCTCGTATTTAATCAGCGTAGAAAAATTTATTCAAATGAAAAAAATAAATAAATAGCCAAAAGTACTGTAGCGACTCCGCCTAGAATTCCATGCCACCCACAAAATGGTGAGCCGGACGTGATCTATTTTGCTGAAAATTGTACAGCCATGAAGGCTTTGGGTGAAATCCTGAATGTGCGGAATGGGGTAACAATCAGGTTGGGTCACAGCATTTAGTCTTCTGTATGGGTTTGGATTATGTTCACTCAAGATTTACATTTAGAATGTCAAATTAAGGGAATTAAAAAAGACTTATGAAGAGGACTTATAGTCATAATGTTCTTATTTTAAAGTCTTATAAGAAGTGAGAATGCATGAATATCTATTTGAAAGTTTGCTTTGCTGAATTTCAAAGTCAAATGTCCACATTTAGGGTTTCTCACCAGTATGAGTCATTAAATGCCTGACAAGACTATTTTTTTCTATTGTTCTGTAGTCACAATGTTCACATTTAAAAGGCTTCTCACCAGTGTGAGTGCATAAATGTACTTTGAGAGCGTGCTTGTATATAGTACTGTAGTCACAATGTTCACATTTAAAAGGCTTCTCACCAGTATGAGTGACTGAAATATCTTCCCCGAAGAAAAATCAACTAAGCCAACACATTGTACAGCATCTCTCTTTCTATCATAATTATAGAAATACATGCTCAAATAACTGTTGGTATTCGACTTCATTTTTATATCAAAATTTGATTCCCCTCAAAGTTTCCACGATTCTTCAATTCTGCCACCTATGCCCGACGGTGCTGAGGAAACTACACCGAAGACAAGTAGCTACACCACTCGCTATGGACGCCACGTACGTTTTCGACTTTAAGTCTTCACTGGCGGGGGAGTGATGTAGCGACATGCCACCCACAGTACTAATAAAAAGGTAGCCGAAAATTTTTCCTAGCTTTATAAAAAGCGACATGCAAAATTTGGTACCAAATTGGTTCAGTAGTTTTTGAGTTTATCGCGAAACAGACATTGACTTTTATATATAAGATATTTTATCAATAATGAATTGAATTAGCTTTGGCCTCCTGGCACTAAGGAGGAATCACCGCTAAATTCTTATTTTAACGCTGGTTTTAATTATATGCTTCTTAACTCAGCGAGCTAACTATAACTCATTTAAACTTGAATAACTGCTATTGTCTCGTCTTACTAACTCTAATGACTCAACCACGTATACCTTTTATAACTCTCGTCTCACCAACTCTAATGACTCAACCACGTATACTTTATAACTCTTGTCTCACCAACTCTAATGACTCAACCTCGTATACTTATTAACTCTTGTCTCACCAACTCTAATGACTCAACCACGTATGCTTAATAACTCAATAACTCTCTTTATTTTCTAAAATCAAGATTATATACATTTCTAAAATTTACACAATTTAACAATAATTAACAAAAGTAAATTCTAACAATTTGCATATTTAAGGCTGGAACATACTCCCCCCGGCCGCTGAACCCTGGTTCAGATTTGAAGGGAAGCGGAGCCAACTTCGTAATAGGTCGTAGGTAGACTCCGGTAGCAGCCCGAACTTGGCAACTCGCACCTTCTGGTCTTGAAGAACGACAAATACTTCTCTGCAGTCTCGTGTTCTTTATCAGCTGGTCCCAATATGAACACCAGGTCCAAAGCTACAGCAGTGTATTGACTATCTTTGTATTTGACATAGGTTGGTAGTTCAGTCCATTGTTTAGACTTCAGGTTCAACTTCCATAAATATTTCGACTCCTTCCCGGCGTGAACAAATACAGCTCTTACCCAATCCTGCACAATAGTAAAGTGATTGATATTTTTTGGATAGCCCTCTTTCTCACCAAGAATCGGAATAGTTGTATAACACCCCCAGGAATCTGTTTGAAGTCGGTAGTTATACAGATTACAGAAGTGTTGTTCCCACTGCATTCGAGGGAATAGTAAAAGTTTCTTGTTGGTATAGCAAATCTGAAGAGAGAGAAATTTCTCTTTCCAAAATATTTTGTCTGATCCAATCAGATGCCAATCTTTGTTTAGGAGATGATAGGAGAAAACCTTGTAAGTAGAGTGGTCGCGGGTCTCTGCAAGCATAAACAAGAACGCCGATGGTGCAAATGTCATTGCCAGGACCAAGAGGTCAGTTAGGGGCGACTTCCTGCTTTTCACTAGAACAGAAGCCCGACCCTCTTTAAGTTTCACTCGGACAATATTGTCGGTGCAAGTTACCTTATTCCCTCTAGAGTGTATTCTCCCTCCTACAAAGTACACCCTTTTATCGTGAGAGGCATAAACGATAGACTTGGAAATAACTATTGGAGCGAAACCATTCACTTTTCTCCAGATCCATTTTTTGTGAGGGATGTGGTATTGGTACAATACCGAGCGGACATTCGGGCCATCTAGAGATTCCACATCTTCTATGAGGAGGTAAAGATGAGTTCCGTCGCCGACAAAGACCTTCGGGTAGCTACATTGGATGGCTTTGGTAACTTCTGACCACTCTCCATTTTCCTTCAATATGGCGCGGTGGTAGACTGGTAGCCCTTCTAAATCCTCGACTTCTTTGACCGCGGTCTGCCTCTGGAGATTCGCCATTGCCACTGTAGTAGGTGAGAGGAAACCAATTGGATCGAAAATCCTCGCAATATTGGAGAGAAGATCACTTTTGGTAACAACTTCTTCAGGAAGAGTTATATTAACTCTAAACGTATCTTGTACATGATCCCATACAATTCCTAAAATCTTGGATATGGCTCCTTTCTCCAAGTTAATTTTCTTCTCTTCGTTCATTTCCTCGACATGAGACACTATCTCTTGGCAATTTGAATTCCACTTTCTTAAGTGAAATCCTCCCTTTTTCATTAAGTCTTTTAATTGGTCTATTAGTTCTTTGGTTTCAGCAATCGTTTGAGCTCCTGTTAGCAGATCATCGACATAGAAATCATTCAAGGTCACCCTAGAAGCCTCAGGATAATTATGGCCTTCATCTTCTGCTAACTGTTGTAATGTTCTCATTGCCAAAAATGGAGCCGAAGTTGTACCATAGGTAACAGTCAGTAGTCGATAGTCCACCACAGGCTCTTCTGGCGATGGTTTCCACAATATCCTCTGATAGTCCGCATCTTCTGGATGATGAGGCATGTAATAGCATCTGCACAATTCTCGCTTCACTTCTGCAATTGGGACCCTTTCCATGTGGTTTAAGTGTTCATATTCCTTCATGAATCCCCGGTATTGGTCATATAATTTCACATTCTTACACAATTTTCCTTCCAACGAAAGGAACCTTCTTAAAGCTTTTTCTCTTGATTCACCCAGAAGCGGTCGATGTTGTCTGAATGGCAATTTTACCCAATACCTTCCATGGCTATCTCTGCCATGGTTATTCGAAAATAACCTTTCACAATCTTCGTCCTGTGTACAAAGATCTGGTGACGGCACAGATTCAGTTTCCCAGAATCTTTTTATTACGAATTCTAGTTCTGGTTCAGATTGTAAACTCAGGTTACAGACTTCTGTATTACTCTCTGATGTTCCCATGAGTTTTCCTAGAAGTACCCAACCTAGTCTTGTATTAATAGCCATTGGCAATCCTTCTCCGAGAGATATAGAGCCATTCAACATAAGTTCAGTGTATATATCTGCTCCCAATATCATATCTATTGGGGCTTGTATGTAGAACTCTGGGTCTGCCAATTTGAGGCTCTTCAAAGTTGGCCAATTAGGGTCTTTTATCCTGAAGTTCGGAATTTCTGAAGTGAGCACTCCCGTGACTACTGCCTCCACCGAGAATTCCTCAGAATTATTCAGTGGACAAAATGTCACACTTACTGTCGATGAAGAATGCTGCACTGGTGTGTTTCCAACCCCTATAATCATCCGATCTGATTTCCTTTGGACAAGTCCCAATCTTTCGCAGCATCCTTTTGTTATCATGGTGACTTGGGAACCGCTGTCCAGTAGGGCTCTGCAGGTGCATAACTTTCCGAGTCCATTTTTTATCTTGATTCTAGCCGTTGCGAGTAGTACGTGGCTATCATTGCAGTTTGCCTGTTGAGTATTCGTTAAATTGATAGCACTTTCATGTTCCTTCGGAGTTGTGTTCTCAACTTGGGCCGAAGCGCCTTCCGTGCTCGGTTTATCATAATGAATCATTGTGTGGTGCTTCCCCTTGCATACTTTGCATCGTTGGTTCAGCCTACAATTCCATGAGAAATGGCCTTTCCTCAAGCAATTGAAGCACAATTTATGACCTTTTACTACATTTAATTTTTCTTTTAAAGGCATTTTGCAAAATAAGCTGCACATGTATAGTGGATGATGCTTAGATTTGCATAATATGCAAGTGTCCGATTTCTCAATTAGCATCCCGTAGCTTTGGCATTTGGGAAATCTCGATCCGGTGGTTTCTTCCCTTTTTGAACATTCCTTGACAGCACAAGACATGCTTCTTGCATGTCTGGAAATGAACGCTATGAACTTGTCATAAGAAGGAAGAGTGTTGTCCACTGACAGTTCCCAATCCAACCTTAGATTTTCACTCAACTTCTGCTGGAGGAAGTGCACCAAGATCACATCCACTAATTGATTTCTCTTCAATTCCAGCGTTTCTAAGTTTCTTATGGCTTCATTACAAACATCCATGAATTCATGGAGACACTTAGCCGATGGATTCTTAATTGCCCGGAGAGAAAAGATTTTTGACACCTGGGCATAAGCTAGCTCTCTCGGGTTATCATATCTTGATAACAGTGTACTCCATGCTTGGCCATAATTTTCACTTAGTAAAGGGAAACCCCTTATTAATCTGGCCGCTTCGCCTTTTACTGCTGAATTCAAATATTGTAACTTCTGTATATTAGTTAACCCTGGATGTGCATCGATGGTGGTGAGGAATAGCTCTTTGAAGTTGATCCAATTGCCCATATCTCCATCATATATCGGTAAGTCAAATTGAGGCAATTTTATATTTGCCTGAGAGCCATTTGGCTTTATGTCCGCCAGTTTGTCTTTGAGTTTTCTCTCATTTTCTATTTTTACCCTCAAGCTTCCAATCTTGTTCATTGAACCATCATATGCCTCACTTTCTTTATCTATATCAACTTCATCCAAAGAAAACAGCTCGTCGTAGAGTTTCTCAATTTTCTCTTTGATCTCCTTTAATTCTTCACCCATTATTTCTAAGCGTATTGTTTCATCTGCCTCAATAATTGAATCCACACTTTCAATAAATCCATCAATTCTCCTTATCTGACAACTTAACTTTCTTTGGAGTATCCTTTCGTCTCGAGACATTTGCAATTGTATTCTCGCTGAGTTTTTGCTAAATTTCTTCTGTTTCAAATCCTAATCCAGAGCTCGAGGGACCATGAATTGAATTAGCTTTGGCCTCCTGGCACTAAGGAGGAATCACCGCTAAATTCTTATTTTAACGCTGGTTTTAATTATATGCTTCTTAACTCAGCGAGCTAACTATAACTCATTTAAACTTGAATAACTGCTATTGTCTCGTCTTACTAACTCTAATGACTCAACCACGTATACCTTTTATAACTCTCGTCTCACCAACTCTAATGACTCAACCACGTATACTTATTAACTCTTGTCTCACCAACTCTAATGACTCAACCTCGTATACTTATTAACTCTTGTCTCACCAACTCTAATGACTCAACCTCGTATACTTATTAACTCTTGTCTCACCAACTCTAATGACTCAACCTCGTATACTTATTAACTCTTGTCTCACCAACTCTAATGACTCAACCTCGTATACTTATTAACTCTTGTCTCACCAACTCTAATGACTCAACCTCGTATACTTATTAACTCTTGTCTCACCAACTCTAATGACTCAACCTCGTATACTTATTAACTCTTGTCTCACCAACTCTAATGACTCAACCTCGTATACTTATTAACTCTTGTCTCACCAACTCTAATGACTCAACCACGTATGCTTAATAACTCAATAACTCTCTTTATTTTCTAAAATCAAGATTATATACATTTCTAAAATTTACACAATTTAACAATAATTAACAAAAGTAAATTCTAACAATTTGCATATTTAAGGCTGGAACAAATAATATAGTTCAGGTTGTATTAATGCCTTTTTAAAATTATATCAGATAATGGTTAGTTTTGTTTGCAATAGAGAGATTTGCAAATATATTCTCACAATGAGTATCTTTTTTATTTAAAAAACGCTAGCTTTCAAGCGTTAATCGCTCTTCAACGGACTTACTATAATATCGACTTTATCCTACCAGAAATATTTACAAAAAAATGTAAATTTGTAAATTTTTGTAAATATTTCTGGTGGGATAAAGTCGATATTATAGTAAGCCCGTTGAAGAGCGATTAACACTTGAAAGCTAGCGTTTTTTAAATAAAAAAGATACTCATTGTGAGAATATATTTGTAATTTTAATACTTTTTTTCACAATTTTATAATGAATAGAGATTTGCGCAACAAAATAATTAGAAAAATGAAATCATTATTCATAATGTTGAAGAGATTAAATTATCCACGAGTTATTAACCAGGTTTACATCCGATATTGTAATTGGGAGTTTCAGCCACTAATGCAATCTATTCCAATGTAGAGGTCATTAAAGTTTTCCTTTTATTTTGACATTCGCCAGAATTCCATTTTTTTGTACCGAAATAACTCCAATCAATAGGATGGCAAGCGTCTTCTTGGAGCCAAGGGAAATACGTAAATATGTTTGTTTACCTTTTTGTCTGGTACCTATATTTCTTACTACTATATATAAATTATCAAAACTTTCTCTTTGCCTAAATGCTGATCTGAGAAGAGATTCTGGTGATTTATTATATAATAATTATATATGGGTGTCCTAAAGAAATGTGTCAAATATTCTCTATAGATGAGACATTTTATTAAATATTGTTTATTATGATGCATTAGCGCGCATTATAAAAATTCGAAACTATTATAGATGCGTATACTTCTTTTAAATAATTACACAACTTCTACTACCCATACTGCAATTGAAATATTGATGGGAGGGCCTGGCTCATCAGTGGTGAACCCTCCCAGCGATTTCGCCACTTCAATCTACCATTGGTAGATTAGGGTTCACCACTGATGAGCCAGGCCATTCCATTAATTTTGTTTAATTTTCAAAAGGAATTATACGCGTCTATAATAGTGTCAATAATAGTTTATATTTATAAATTTATTTGCCATCTATTGATAAATTTAAATTTTATTGCCCTTTATCGTTAAAATTTTACACAAATAAATTTTCTGGCGATGCGTTTCTTTTTAAATCTCTACAGACCTTACTGCAATGATATGATTTAAGGGTTCACTACTGATGAGCCAAGCCCTCTCATTCATTAAATCATATCATTGCAGTAAGGTCTGTAGAGATTTAAAAAGAAACGCATTGCCAGAAAATTTATTTGTGTAAAATTTTATTGATAAATTTGTTACAATATTTTGTTTTGGCAATGTGTGTTCCTTTTCACATATATCATCAAATATCTATACAGACCTTACTCTTACTGCAATGATAAATGTTGTTGAACGAGAGGGCTTGTCTCATCAATGGTGAACCCTATCAGCGGTTTCTATCAATTGATCTCCATATTGTATATAAACACACCTGATATGTAAATGAAGTTCCATATTATACTAAGCGAATAACCCGGGCATTACCCGGATTTTAGCTGAGCAGTTTTCTAATCTAATATATATATATATATATGTATATATATATATATATATATATATATATATATATATATATATATATATATATATATATATATATATATATATTTATAAGTAGAATAAAATACTTGTAAAATAAAAAGCTGTATTTTTAATCTTATCCCTAGTACACGTGGTACAAGCCATGATAATCAAGGTGGGTAGAAGATAATTGGAAACTGCTATTACTATAAGTACACCACATGTCTATACATGTGAAAAGGAGTTCAAATTTTTTACTTACAAATGTAAGTATGCCCCGTTTGAGAAAATGTGTTTTTAATTACATCAATCTGTCCCAGTATTTTGCTCATCTGTAATTTATATCAGCTGTAATTTGTTCTTTGTGTATCTTACTTTACTCGGATTGTACGTCCTTTCAATTCTATGTAAGTAGTATATATATTATGAAAAAGAAAAGAGATTTCCTTCTGATTTTGATTATCTTGAGGATTATGCTATGGTAATGCAGTCGTGGTTGAAAATCTTGAAACTATAATAATAAAAATAATGAAGATAAGAAATAGCTTTAATTGAGCTTATGGAATATATAAAAAACATAATTTGGTAAAAGTACTGCCTGGCTTAAGGCCTAAGAATAAAAAATAAACTTATTTACATAATTTACAAACGGTTTGAGCAGGCCATCGGGAAACAACAACAAATGGTTATATAAACAGAAAGCGCGACCTCTGGCGGTTGACTTAACAGAATATTTGAATCTATGAAATATATTTAAAATAACATTTTTAATAATAACTTTATATAACATATATACTTGGAGTTTATGTGTCATTTGTATTTTGATTTCGACCGGCTTTCTTTACCTTTTTATCAAGTATTTATTGTAACAACAGAACATTCTTATTATTATCATACACAAGTCAGAAGAATACTTTCGATTTTATAAAGGCAACGTTTATTGGTTAATATAAATTGATTTTATACTTTTAAGACATTTTAAAGTTTAATATATATATGACCGTCGCCGAAAACTATGAGACTCAGGTCGTTGACAAAGCCACAACACCAGCTTTGGTAAACTGAAAAGCTTCCACCCAGAAACCATTGTTTCTGGCTAATTTTACATCTATATAGTTCTTTGAATTCCAATACCAATACATTTTTATACGCTATTGATTTATACACACAATAGAGTTTAATACAATATTTAGAACGGTTTTGTGGATTAATATATATATATATAGATGGATATTTTGCCGGGAGGAAAATGATCTAAAGAGACGGGAGAGGCGACCCTTGTCTCTTTATATATATATATATATATATGTTATGAATTAATTGTTTGTTGTTGTTAGATAAAGGGTTGATAAGACAAAGGATCGATAAGATAAAGGGTTGAAGGTGCAGTCGTGATAAGAAAAAGATAATTATTTACCGTCAAGTAGTTTTTATTTTCAATTACTTGAGGAAATATTACACATTAGTTAGTTTCACATTATATAGAATTTATAAAGTTAATCCTATATTAGTGATTCAAAAGGATAGATATGTTAACTACGCATATTTACAACAAAACTGAAAGTCTTTCTAAAAACGATGATTACAAAAGTAAAATTATCAATGAATAAAATAAAATATAAATTTTTTAAAATATAGAAATATTTGAGTTTTTAGATTATTTTAATATATATATATTTTTTTTCCATCTCAGTAAGGACAGTAGAAGTTTGTATTGTGTATAAAAGAAACATTCATGATTGAATTCCTTTCATTTTATATGTATAGATGGCGTGTCATTGCTTCGCATTTTTTAAAGTTTCATTAAGACATTGAACGATCTAATATAAACACAATAAAAGTTTTTAGAAGCGAATATTTGAAAAGATAACAATAAACGTAGTTTAACAACGACATTTTTGAATGAAATTCCTAAATACAGAAAAAAATAATAAATCTATTAAACTTTGAGATATTGTCCAATTTAAAATATATTTACTATTTTGGCTAAAGGTTTTTAAAATCGGTTTTAATAATAATCTTAAAGGTAATCACATTATATTGACATAAATTACATTTTCTTATAACCCAAGCCCGATTTCTACCAAAAAAACACGTATGTAATTAAGTTATGAACCCTAACACAATTACAGCTAAAAGTTTAATCAGTTAAGTTTTTAGAAATGGCGCTCACATATAAAAAAGAGAGAGAAAATTCCAGCAACCATAAATTAGAAGCTCTATTGACCTTTTCTGAGAAGCTACACGCAAAGTTCCGTTGGGAATTATGGGATTAAATAATGCGAATTTCCTTGCAGCCGAACAATCAATAGCCCTGGCAGTGTAACCGAATCATTTACGACGTTGATTTGAAATCGTAATTAAAGCTTCTTACGTGGAAATTGTGGTTATTACTTAGTAGCTGTGGAATTAATTCTATTCAAGAGTGTATTAATAGAGGTGTAGGCTTCATGTAATTTTATCGTCTGCTACGCCGTGTTCGAACATTGATTTCCCAATAACACTTCTAGTTACTGACATACCTTCATTCAGAATTATATAACTACTAGCGAACCCGGCCACGCGTTGCTGTGGCTAAATTGTAATATGTTAAATTAACATTATACTAAACTATTCAGTACAGTAAAGTTAATATTCACTTATAAAGATAAAAATGTTTTAGCCGATCTAAAGCCCTAAGGGATTGAGAATGGAACGTTACGTTAAAATTTGAAAGTGATTTATATATATATATGTGATAATGCGTTGTTGGGATCCTATTCTGTTCTGTGATTAGGGATCCTGTCGACTATCTGTGATATTGTGTTGAGGTTTGGTAAGCCTTTTGTAGAATCCAGTCGACTCTCTGTAATAATGTAATAATGTAGTAGTTTTACCCTGTTAGATGAATGCAGTATGGCATGTTGGCTAGAAGCAGTCGTGCAGTCGTGGTTGTTGAGCGATGGGTGGTAAGGACACACACAAAACGAAGCGACACGTTGTAGAAGGTTCCTTGAATAGATAAAAAGTCGAGCCAAAAGCAAAGATGGAGATTGAGAAGGTTTCTTACTGTTTTACATCGTCGATGAGTTGGTGACAACCGGCGACACGCAGATGGGGAACTCTGGCACTGAACTGTTGCTACGCGGCCTTTTTATATGACCGCTCTGACAAAGAGGATTGGGTCATGCACGTGGCGATGGACACCTGAGACTGGCGCCAGGCTGGCGGCTAACAATCTATCTTTAGAAGTTACTTTGTGGTCTCTCAATCTTGCTTTTAACTTGGCTTTTAATCTATTATATTTTATTTATTCATCCTCAGTACATTACATATGGTGGTGCAAGGAGACATGTCAATTATGCGTATAATTAGTTGTAGTTTATAATTAGTTCTATATACAACATGACAAGCTTGTTATACGTATTACATAATATAGGGTTATTGGTTTAAATTATCATAGATTGGCCCCGTGAGTGAAAGGGTTTATCCGGGTTTAAGCGGGTAAAGCCTCTCTAACACAGGTAAGTAATTAGAATTTATTTTAATTAATTAGAACTGTGAGGGAAAAGGGCTATAACAAGATGTTTATTTGTCTATATCTGAAAATTATAAAAATAAAACTTATGTTTAATTTAAAAGTTATGATATTCATTATAAAAGAGAACTGTAGGTAAAACCTTTGTTTGCTAAAAAAAATAATGATGATGTTCTAAGAGATTGTTGGCGGGCGTTGGAAAGGGTTAGGGGTTGAAGAATATGCAATTGTAAGTGTTGCACAGACAATCAAATACTGAGATCCAGGTGCAAAGCGAGGATATAGACTTGTGCGTCTTCCTTGGCAATGTTTCACCTGCGATCCTGTATAAGGTTACAGTGCTTTGTCACAATTGTAGGGTTATTGGGTTGAAAAGATGTTGAAGAAAAGAATTAATATGATTGAAAGGGGTGGTAGAGCCATGCGATAAGTAGAATTGTTGTAGCGACAGTAAGTTGTCTGACTTGACTTGAAATCAAAGGTTGATTGTGGTCCGCTAGAGCTGAAAAAAATTGAAAGTTGAAAAAGTGAACGCTTTGTGCATGCGTTGGTGATGTGCTCTGCGGATGATTGAAATAAACTTTTGAAACGTGTTCAGACCAAAAAGTCGAGACTTGTACTTCTGGGGAACTGTGTTTTCAAAGAGTTTGTTGAATTACGAAATCAAAAGAAAAATTGTCAAGCAGAACTGTCGTTTCTACGATGGTTTGTGCAATGGCTGAAAGAGGTAGTAAAAAAAATATATAGGGAAGTGATTAGTAAGTAGGATTATTGAAAAACTATTGTTGTATGCCCGGTGGTTGTTGATAAATAAACATTGTCATATAATAAAGTATTTAAACAAAAATATAGTGAATAAAAAGATAAAAATATGATTGCGGATAAAAAGTATAAGTGGATAAGATCAAACATGTACTATATGAAAGATATAATAATGAATTAGTAAAATATAAAAGATATAATAATGAGAATTAGTAATATATAAAAGATATAATAATGAATTAAAAATGATTATTGAAAGAATTAAATGTTTTGTATATTTAATTAAGACATTGGTGTTTTTGGTATAAAAATAAGGTATTAAGAGAAACACACAAATAAGTTTAGAATTATGATTCGAGTAATTTAAATATAATATGATTTTTTTAAAACTGTAAGATTGCAAGTAATGAATTAAAATTTATAAGTTGCTTGAAATAAAGTAAAAATTGATAAATGAGGGTGTACAATATTTAAAATTTGAATTGAAATGCTATAAAAATGGTAAAATTTGATTTAAAAATAATTACAGTAAAAATAAACATTATATTTATGGAAAATCAAGTTGTTAGCATGTAGAAAGAGTTAAGTAGATTTTTTTAAAAACTCACAGTTTTTTATGATTGTTCAGTCAGGAGACTTGGTCTTTGGTTGTTGTCCTGATGACGTGGAAGGCGTGCCATGTAGAGCTTGTAGCAGCTTGTGGATTCTGTTTGGCGATGGTGGTATGTCGTCTGGATGGTTGTTGCGTTGTAAGGCCGAAGGTGGGTAACTTCTCACCGGCTTATTTTGCGGGATGTTCGGCTGTGTCGTTGAGGGGAAGATTGCTTGGTCGATTTGTTGGAATGGCGTGCTTGTTCCTCCATCTTGCTTCTTGGCTCTTCTATCTATCTGGACAGTCTTTACCTTCTTCGTTGTGGTCTCCTTCGTTGTGGTAATCCTGTCGACTAACTGTGATAATGCGTTGTTGGGATCCTATTCTGTTCTGTGATTAGGGATCCTGTCGACTATCTGTGATATTGTGTTGAGGTTTGGTAAGCCTTTTGTAGAATCCAGTCGACTCTCTGTAATAATGTAATAATGTAGTAGTTTTACCCTGTTAGATGAATGCAGTATGGCATGTTGGCTAGAAGCAGTCGTGCAGTCGTGGTTGTTGAGCGATGGGTGGTAAGGACACACACAAAACGAAGCGACACGTTGTAGAAGGTTCCTTGAATAGATAAAAAGTCGAGCCAAAAGCAAAGATGGAGATTGAGAAGGTTTCTTACTGTTTTACATCGTCGATGAGTTGGTGACAACCGGCGACACGCAGATGGGGAACTCTGGCACTGAACTGTTGCTACGCGGCCTTTTTATATGACCGCTCTGACAAAGAGGATTGGGTCATGCACGTGGCGATGGACACCTGAGACTGGCGCCAGGCTGGCGGCTAACAATCTATCTTTAGAAGTTACTTTGTGGTCTCTCAATCTTGCTTTTAACTTGGCTTTTAATCTATTATATTTTATTTATTCATCCTCAGTACATTACATATGGTGGTGCAAGGAGACATGTCAATTATGCGTATAATTAGTTGTAGTTTATAATTAGTTCTATATACAACATGACAAGCTTGTTATACGTATTACATAATATAGGGTTATTGGTTTAAATTATCATATATATATAATATAGCCCTTCATTGTAATCATTGATTACAATCACTGCATCAATAAATGTCAGTGAACTCGTTTATATGTATTGTTTTTTGTTTTCGAGATATTCTAATAGAACGTTCTCACATTTTCTGTAAAATATTTATATATGCACAAACACAGAATATAATCACTATGTCTTAATTTCGCTATAATTATTGTTATAAATATTATTCTAAAATAATTCGCCAGAAATCGTCCTGGTAGTATACTAAACAACTTCCCAAAGTTTCATGGCAAACATCTAAAATAAAATAATACTTTTAATACTTTGCTACAATATTAAAAAGAGGGGGGCTTAGGTGTTTAAAATGTAAAATGTGCTCTAAATAGTATTACATAGAGCCTTCATAACAAACATATTTAAAATAAACCAATCAAAATATAATAATGCTGTAAAAACAGACCTTGCTACAATAATATAAAAGAAATAAAAATAAAAAAAGACACCCACGCTGAGCCTCGAACCTAGGTTTGCTACAAATATTATTAAAAAATTGTTTATGTTAATTTTTATTTTAAAAAGCCTACATTTTAAATAAAATAATATTTTTTATAATTTGCTACAATAATATAAAAGAAATGAAAAAAAAAAAACACCCACGCTGAGCCTCGAACCTAGGTTGCGGGGGTACGAAGCTGTGTACCTAACCTATAGGCTAAGCTTGACGTTACAAATAAGCTCATGCGAGGCTATTTCAGGCCATATGTCTGCCGCGAGGGGGCGCTGATTGCGAGTGAATTTACGTTTTATTGTAAATAAAAATGCAACGAAAGGTTATTTCTAAAGAGTAATTAGCCAGAAACCATCCCGGTAGTATACTAAACATCTTCCCAAAGTTTCATCACGATTGGTTGAGCGATGTAGAAGATTATCACTGACGAACGGACGGACGGACGGACCAACAAACATCCATTTTTATATATATAGATTAATATACACTCATGGAAAACACTTAAGAAATTTGTACCGTTTAACATGTATATCAGGATTCAGATAATAACTCTGAAAGATATTACAGTGACCTTTATTGTAGACACACGAGATAAACAAGTTTGAGCAAAATTGCTTCTGCCTTCATAGAAAAAAAAACAGATGGCCGGCGACTTGAAAGACTTTCCACCTTCTTAAATTTGTCTCTTAATGTAATTATAGAGATTTAAAAATATATATATTTGATAGTTTTAATGGTTGAAGACGCCATTTAACGTGCCAATATTATTTTGTTACTAATAAAACAAGTTCCTAATGTCCTTATACTATGATGAATGATATTAAGAGGGCCTGGCACATCAATTGTGAACCCTCCATGTGGTTTCGCCTTTTTAATCCACAAAACCGTTCTAAATATCGTATTATACTTCATTGCGTATAAATACAAAACGTATAGAAAATGTATTGGTATTGGAATTTAAAGAACTATATAGATGTAAAATTAGCCAGACACCATGGTTTCTGGGTGGAAGCTTTTCAGTTTATCAAAGCTGGTGTTGTGGCTTTGTCAACGACCTGAGTCTCATAGTTTGCGGCGACGGTTAATAGATGACATCTAGATTTGACGTCTATTTTGACGGGAGAGGTGACCTTTGTAATTCAATATTCTATTCAATATATCAGTATAGAATCCTTGTTCTGAAATAGCCGTCCATTTAAGGTCCACAACCTACTATAGAAACCAAGTATCGATCAGAAAAGATTAATGTTTTACCGATAATATGTTTCCATTTCCAACAAACACTGCCATCTGTTGGAATTTATTTCAACTTTTTACTCGAGAGTTTTGGGATCTTTTTTTAGGAAATGTTTTCTCTCGCCCCCTT
>CP092871.1:8906487-9020358 GCA_030710605.1 Cordylochernes scorpioides | reverse complement strand
ATTTTGGGAGAAGTTTTGTTTATATTTTACTATTCAAAGATTATATATGTGTGTGTATCTATATGCAAATTTATAAAATAACGTTATATATATGTATTTCCATATACGACCTCATTTTATTTATAGAAAATATTATATTCTATTGAGAATGTTTTCAAGATATTATAGAGAGGGGATTATATATATATATATATGGAAATGTAAGTTTTCTTTTGTGAAAGAGATATATTATAGACTAGAATTAATTCAATTATTTATGTACCATATATGTATATATTATATTGGTCTGAAATTTTATTGTTTATATTGTGTATTATATTCGTCTCTTATTAATTCTTATGGAATGTGAAATTATTTGGATGTTGTTGTAATATATATGTATGAGTATTTAAATATTATGATGTATTAGCTTCTATCCTCAAAGCTTAAGTCCATAGTTAATCTAAGATACCCATTCCAAGAGTCTAGCAGTATCAGTATCACTATAAAAGGAAGATCGAAAAATGCAATATAACAGCGGCGGTAAATATACAGCGGTTATATCATGATGCATTAGCGCTCCATCTGTTATGATAATTCGAAACTAATATAGACGCTTATGACTCTTTAGAAAAACAATTCCTACTGTCTTTACTACAATGTAAATATTGAAGGGAGGGCCTGGCTCATCAGTGGTGAACCCTTCCAGCGGTTTCTCCAGTTTATTCCACCATACTGCTGTTATATTGCATTTTTCTATCTTCCGTTTATAGTTATACTGAATTGCTCGAAGCATATTATGTATTTATAAGTGTATGTAATTCTACTGTCCTCAAAGCTTATGTCCATAGTTCATCTAAAATACCCATTTCAAGAGTCTAGCATCAATATCAGTATAAAAGGAAAATCTGAAAATGCAATATAACAGCGGTATGGTAGATTAAACTGGCGAAACCGCTGGGAGGGATCACCACTAATGAGCTAGATCCTCCCATTAAATTTTACATTGCAGTAAGGATAGTAGAAATTGTTTAATTTTTAAAAGAATCATACGTGTCTATAATAGATTTGTATTTTCCTATAAATATTACTTAATATATAATATATTTTTTGCCACAGAATAATACTAACCTTTGATTCCATACCACAAAAAAAAAATCAACATCATTTATTTTTGTTCGTTTATCATATCATATATATTGTAGAACAAGGTATTCCATATATTTTATATACAGATTATTAATTTTTGATATTTATATATTGCTACTCTGGAAACTTCCCTCTTTGTTTATCTTGTATCTTATAAATGTTGATTTGTGTTCTTTCCTTAAATAAATATGTTGACTTTGCTTAGAATTTTTAATGAAACTGATTCCAATAATTATTAATTAAACATTATATTTATTGATTTACAAGAGAGAGAACAAAATAAAAAAGAGAAATAATATTTTAAAAAGGAACTTTTTTCTGTTTCAGTTAGCGCCTATTTATCTGCGAGCTTACACACACTCTGTGGTAACAATTAATTAATATCGTACATTCAACAAAATTGCTGTGTCATACTGAAGTTTGTCTTTACTGATTTTCTACGTTATAATATCATAATAAATATTGTTCTTCAGTTCTTTCTCTCCTATGTTTTATCTAAATGGATGAATAAAAATCATTTCTATCTGTAACAGATGTTTGTCATTCAACACAAAGAATTTATGGACAGATTCCAGTGGATTTTGGAATTGAAGTCGTTTTGGTCTGGATTCTCTGACATAGGATTCATGTTTAACGAACCCCGATTTAACGAAACCCCGATTCAACAAACCCCCGATTTAATGAACTCCCGATTCAACGAACCCCCTATTTAATGAACCCCCGATTTAACGAAACCCCTGATTTAACGAACCCCCGATTTAGAGACAATTGGGAATTAATCTATCGACAGTATTTGTGACAAATAATTTTACCGGTAATATGTATGTTTCTTTTCAATAATATCATCAAATAGTTATCTCTACAGACCTTACTCCAATGATGTAAGTTATTGAATGAGAGATTTGATGATATTATAGAAAAGAAACACATTGCCAGTAAATTTATTTATTACACATTCTATCGATAGATGGCAAATATATTTACTTCAGGAATTCCTAACTATGTTCAACCCAACTTCTATAACGTTCAATATTTTACTGGACATGGTGAATTGAACAGATATTTGTTTAGAATTGGCAAAATTGGTTCACCTGCATGCACTTGTGGAAACGAAAAGAAACCCCTGAACACCTTCTGATAAACTGTCCGTTAACTTCTGATCTAAGGGAAGAAAACCAACTTTACCTGACAAATACAAAACAAGTTGTTTACACACACAATAAAGACCAATACATTAAGTTTAATAGATTCTGCAGGCTGTATGTTTTAAGGCGAAAGTGTTGACTGTACATATTTCAAGCTACTATTTCTAATTACTATATGCAAAACGTTTAATTGTGTTAATTGTATATAATTTCAGATATACACGCAATTATCCTAATTGTGTATATAGCGTATCTCCCAACTGTTAAATAAAAAATATCAATGAAAAGAAACACATTACAAGTAAATATATTTGTTATACATTGTATCGATAAATTATAATTATATTTATAAATTTAATGTGAAGATATTAATTTGTACCCTTATTTAGCTATATTTATATCACCTTTAAATGATGTATTTGAAGACTGAAATATTTCTTTATTTCTGAGTACGTTCATATTTTTTGGATGTCCTTCACTTCATTTGCTTTTTAAAGAAAATCTACAAACGTTTAATGATTGGAGCACAGACTCAAAGAACTAGACTGATTCGAAAACTTACCACAAACAGACTGCTTTTATTGGCCAGCTGGCAGTTTTAAACAATCAAAATTTGCATATTTAGCTATGGTAACAAATTTTACATAATCGGCGTGAACACCTATGATGAATTAATCTATTATTCATTTGTGCTGAGCATTATGATGCTTGTTAATTTGCTTATCTCTGTGTATTTAAATATATATATACGTTGAATCGCATATATACTCAGCAACAATGGAAATAATAGAATGTAAACAATCAGATTTGAGCCTTAAAACAAATATTATAAATGATACAAAAATAAATACTTAAATAAACACATTAAAATAAAATTTTGTTAATTATGTTAAATAG
The DNA here is from genome assembly GCA_030710605.1 of Cordylochernes scorpioides. Lineage (NCBI taxonomy): Eukaryota > Metazoa > Arthropoda > Arachnida > Pseudoscorpiones > Chernetidae > Cordylochernes > Cordylochernes scorpioides. The sequence goes on along the minus strand of CP092871.1, from coordinate 9,017,188 downwards.
TGTAAATCTATATTAATAAAATGCAAATTTCATAAGTGTTGTTCACTAAAAACTTTCGTTACAATGCATCAATTTCGACCAAATTTTCAACATTTATGTAAAACGAGATGGAGCAGGTTTTGCTTAACATCAAAATATTTTTCCTAACTTTAACATGCGTAACTTCGCTGTTATCGATTAAATACAAAAAAATCAAAAGAGTTAATTTTATTTATATATAAATACAAAAATAAATTCAGCAATTCATTCAACTCAATCTAAAAAAATATTCAAAACAAGCAATTTTAAGATAACACCATATGTAAAACAGTCGGCCAAGAAAACAACAACGATATTACATCTTTCTCACATATTCACACACAATCTTGATTAATAATTAAAACTAATCTTTAACATTGTTTATTATACTTCATAATATATAATATTCGTTAGGCAAACTTTCACTCGGATAAAACCCGGGCGAAGCCGGGTACACATCCGCTAGTAAAAAATATTTGTCACATAGAATACAGTTTGTGTATATAATGAAAATTGGCGAAAATATCAAAACCTTAGAATACTAATGAATTGTTAAATATTATATTTTTTTAAATAATATTTTAACACTGAAAATGTTAAAAAAAAATTTCAAACTTTAAAATGTGAATAATGAATGTTATTAAATATAATAAAAATCAGATATGTTGTTAAAATTTTATTCTATATATAAATAAATTTATATAATAATTATTGTAGTGTATGTATAATGAGGTATATGTTAAAAATGGAAAACCTGTTTTGAAAAATCTAAAAAGCCTACAAATTGTTTTCAAAATCTCCAAAATTATATCAGCCGAGCCTTGAGACAAAATTAGGAAGTTTGAGACGACAGATATTTTTAACTAAGTGTTACTAAATGTTTACCCCAATTGTTTTATAAAAGTTTATTAAATAAACAGTGATCAATAAGAGAAATATATTACTCAACAATCTAGAAAAATATCTAGAAATTTCATCCAGAGGGATATCAAAGGCAAACGTCAACAACTTTCTTTTAAATAATCATCTTGGAACAAGGCTTACGAATTTAGAAACAAGTTAAAATTGTTTTATAGATATGTTCTTACCTTTGTTAGATCATTTTCGCTGTAATTAAGTTTATCAAACGATCAAAATTTGCTTAATATAAATTTATATATCAAACTGTTTCTGTTTTAAAAAAAAATGTAAATTGACGCAATTATCCCTAGCCGGGATATCGCGTTTGTGTGTTGAAATAAATAAATATATCAATTAAGATTATTTGAAAAAATATATAAATAAATACATCAATATAAACACATGACAATACGTACAATTGGGATCAAAAGATTCTTCCATTTTGTTAATAATGCATAATTACAGAGTATGTAAACATTTAAAATTAATTCACACAATTTAAAAATATACTAATACTATCGTAATTAGAAATAAAAATATTTTTATTTTATTTTTTTAAAAGCAAAATAGGAATATTTACAGGTAAAATACTTGAAAAGTTGCAATCATAAAATTAGAAAATGTTTGATTTAAAATTGTAAATATGTAATTAAAATTGGAATAGTTTCATTTGAATGTTTTGGAAAATTTCAAATACAAGTAAAATTAATTATAAAATAAATTATGGATTGTATTTTTAAAACAATATTTAATACACTTTAATAACAACGTTTTTAATTTTAAAAACTATATTTTACACTTTAATAACAACATTTTGATTATAAGCGTTATTTTATTTCTGTGTATGTATAGGTTTTTAACTTTTATTCAGACAATTTTAATTTATATTTAGAAATTTTCATTTAAATTTAGACACTTTCATTTTTATTTAGACATTTTCAATTTTAATTTAGACATTTTTCATTTTAAATTAGACATTTTTCACTTTAATTTAGACATTTTTCATATCAATTTAGACACATGGACTTTTCTATAAAAAGCCCGTGTGTCTAAATAAAATATATAAAAGCCAGACGATAAAAGCCAGACCTCTTGAACTCTGGGTCTTGATCGCCTGATCTCGATCCCTGAAATGATCTCTTAACTATTTTTGAAGCCTGCGGCGCCTTAGTTGTGCTTGGTGCTGCCTTGGTTCCCTCAAAACGGCGCGCACTAGCCCTCCTCTCCCCCGGGGTGCCCACGGCCTCGCCGTCGCCTCTCCAGCCCTCTCCTTGGCCCTCCATTGCGGCGGGCGCTTGGAGACTCCTAACTATGAGTTATGCCTTAAAATGCTTTTCCTAAAGCATGTAGAAGGCACAATAATAGTATATGTCTAAATAAAAATGAAAGTGTCTAAATTGAAATGAAAAATGTCTAAATATAAATTTAAATTGTCTAATTAAAAGTTAAAAACCTATATATTTAAGGGATTTTACTCTTTAAAAAATATTCACTATTTTAATAGTGATATTTTAAGGCATATTATAAAATTTCATAGTTTAAATTATAGTTTGTTCGTTTAAAGTTTTTTTTCGAATATATACAGCTACAACAAACCATTTTTTATTTAATTCTCGTTGAGGAGAGTGACAGCGAGAGTCACTGAAAAGCCAAGAATTGAATAAATAGTTTGTTGAGGTAGCTGTATATTTTTCCAAACATTTTATAGGATAATAAAAAAGGCATCTGTTTATCGTGAACTAAAAGTTGCTGATAATTAGTGTGTTCTGTCGTAAATATAAAATAAACTGATCGTTGGTATATAATTAATCTAGATTTGACCAAACACTCTTTCAAAAATCAACGATTAGTTGATATTTATTCCGACAGATGGCGTAAGTCATCACCAACCTTCAGTTGAACGATCAGGAGATGCGTTTTTTTTTCTTAATTTCTCCATCTGATCCAATTACACACAAGTAAAATTTAACTTTTTACTATTTTTCACATTTTATAGTTTACTAGCGGATGTACCCGGCATCGCCCAGGTTTTTCTCGAGGGAATGTTTGTAGTCTAGTAATAAGAAAATATACTACACCTAAAAACTATCAGAGAAAAGAGAAACCACGGAAGGTGAACAGAAAAATGCTTACAATGGATGTTATGTTTACGATATCAAGTTAAATAAAAACAAAGATAAAATTTGCATATGTTGGTCACTATAAATTTGTATATTTGTTAGGCGAAATTAGAAACATGATAAAACAATTGGGTATTTAAAAACAAATGTAGAAATAATAGTTGAAGTATAATAAACAATGTTAAAGATTAGTTTTAATTATTAATCAAGATTGTGAGTGAATATGTGAGAAAGATGTAATATCGTTGTTGTTTTCTTGGCCGACTGTTTTACATATGGTGTTATCTTAAAATTTCTTGTTTTGAATATTTTTTTAGATTGAGATTATTAGCTAGTATGTAAAAAAATTAACTCTGTTGAAATTTAATTTTGTATTTATATATAAATAAAATTAACTCTGTTGATTTTTTTGTATTTAATCGATAACAGCGAAGTTACGCATGTTAATGTTAGGAAATATATTTTGATGTTAAGCAAAACCTGCTCCATCTCGTTTTACATAAATGTTGAAAATTTGGTTGAAATTGATGCATTGTAACGAAAGTTTTTAGTGATGTCCACTTATGAAATTTCCATTTTATTAATATAGATTAGGGAATATTTCGAGATGTTAAAAGAAAATTTCAAATTTAACAAAAGCGTAATAAAGTATAACATGTTAACGTTTGGAAGTTTCAAAATACATTTGATATATTTTACACAAATAAATTTACTGGCAATGCGTTTCTTTTAAATATCATCAAATATTATCTCTACAGACCTTACTGCAATGATATGAGTTATTGAATGAGAGGGCTTGGCTCATCAGTAGCCAAGCCCTCTCATTCAATAACTCATATCATTACAGTAAGGTCTGTAGAGATAATATTTGATATTTAAAAGAAACGCATTGCCAGTAAATTTATTTGTGTAAATTTTTAACGATAGATGGCAATTAAATTTAATTTACATTATATATATAACATTCTATAATTTAAAAATAAAATTATGTAATTGCATCGGAAATGTTTCTTTTTGTTTATCAATTGTTAATCAATTGATTTTCATTTTTGAAGTTTAAAAATAACAATTCTGATTTAAAATGAAAATTTATTATTAATGCCTTCCTATTTAATAACCTTTTATATCTATTTTGTTTAATAAAATCCTTTGTATTTAATATTTAGATACTAAGTGTAATCATATGCGTGGTGAATGAGAGAGAAATAGGTAAATATAATAAAATGGATACAAAAGGTTGTGGTGAAATACGGAGGTTTAAATATAAAATTTGAATAAAAATATAATTTATCCCAAATTGTTTTAACATGAATTATGAAGATATTATTTTTAAATGTTAAAATATTGGTATTTAACTTGAAATGTAGAATGTAAATTTTAATATACATATTATGCAATAAATTGTCATTATTAAATTTTAAAAGTGATTTTTAAAGAGGACAAAATCATTTAATGCACACAAAAATTCCCTTATTATAATCAAAAATATGAATTTTAATAAAATAAAATGTAAGATATAAGACCGTGAAACAGTAAAATATACACTAATTGCATTTAACCACTTCATCAAACTGTGTGCATAGCTTGGCAAAAATTCCACTCCTAACAGATTATATAGAATCCAGAATAATCAAATTTGATCTAGCTCAAATGTCCATTGAAGATCTAATTACTTACGAACCCCATGCTCCAAGTATAGTCAAATCATTCTTACACGCAAAAATGAATGAAATTTTTGAGAACACTAATGAAATTTTCAGAAGCTTTTTCGTATTAGGAATTCCAAGATTTTTCCGTCCAAATTTTTATAATATCCAATTCATTACAGATCATGGCAATTTTGGGAAATTTTTGGCAACTATCGGCGCCGTGAAGGAACCAGGATGCTTCTGCGGAAGTGAAATTCAAGACGCGAGACATCTACTTCTGGAGTGCCCAATTTTCCGGGATTTTAGGGAAAATAGATTTGGTCGTATTGGACAGCTAGATGAATTTGTAGACAAAAAAGAAAGGTATAAAAATTTTGATCAATTTTGTAAATACATATACAACTTTCTCTTGAATTGGAAAAAAGAGAAGGAATCTTAGAAAAAAAAAAAGAACTGCGATGCTTGCTCTGTGTGTTTTGCTTTGTTGTTTGTTTTTCTCTTTGGACAATTTTCTTTAGTTAATTTATGTAAAATAATGAATTGAACAGGATTGTATATAGCCGAATTGCTGTAATGCAGTGAAATGTATTGGCGCAAATATCCCTGAGTTTGGGATATCGCGTTTCATGATGTTAATAAAGTTAATTAATTGCATTTAAAATAAAAGTATTTCAATTAGAAAATTGAATCGAAAAAAATATATAACTTTTTTTTTTTTGATAATCTAAAATATCATTTAAAATTAAAAGGCTTTTATTAATATGTAAAATGTCATTAAAGTATAAAATTTTGTTTCAAAGGTGAAAAATTTAAATATTCATTAAACGATTTATTTTTAATATCTTTAAAAATATTTATATTCATTAAAATTGAGCACCTAAATGAAATCAAACATTTAATTAGATTTATAATGTATTACCTTTTAAAATAAACTTAAAAAAATATAAATTGAGAAATTGAAATACAAATATTTTTAAACATTTGTTTTTATAAAATAATTTTGAATTTTAAATATTTTCGGCTCTCTTATGAAAAATAGAAAATTAAATTAATATCTTTTGACGGGTTTTTATACCCTCATTTCACAGGCTAACAAAATATTTTTAAAAATGCATTTTCATTTTTTTTTCTTTCCTAGCTAATTTCATTTTTTTAATAATCAAATTTTATTTTTCACGATAAAAACGAGGCTGAAATATTTTTAAATTAACATTTTCAAAATGAAGGTATATATTCAATATATAAACTTCATATTTCTAAGGAGGTGAGTGTATATAATAAATTTATTATTTATAACCTATATTTATATGATATTATATAATTAATTATATTTTTAATGATTTCTAAAATTATAAATTCCCAATAGAAATATATTTAAAATTTTACCACTACACACGCTCTGATGTTATAAATAAGTTATAAAAATAAAAATACAACCTTTCGCAATGAGTTTCTTTTATTCTTTTATTTTATTTTAATAAAAGAAACTCATTGCGAAAGGTTGTATTTTTATTTTTATAATTTGTAGCGCAATTCTTTCGTTCACTTCAAATATAAATAAGTGTTTTTTGCTTGATATTTTTTATTATGGAAATCTTGTCAGAAGGAACTTGATCAATAAAAGCATATGGCGTCTCTACTGTCAAAATAAACGTCAAAACTAGACGCAATTGGTGAGGGTCAATAGATGGCGTCTAGTTTTGATGTTTATTTTGACGGGTGAGGCCCCCTATACTATTATAAATGTTTTATAATGTAATATGAAATATTTATTTACTTAATATTTGTCAATTTTCGAAACATACTTATAATATAGGCCTTTCATTTCTTTCCAAAAGAAAATCTTTATGTAAGTTAATGATCTTAAAATGAAAATGCTCTACAGTGAAAATAGGCGCAGAACGAATTACGTCATATATTGGCCGTATTTGAAATCAAGATGACTCGAGTTAATGAAAAAGACACAACACTAGCTTTAATAAATTCAGAACACCTATCTGTAGACCATAGTTTCGGGTAATGGCCTTTGTCAGTTTATGGCGCAAGCTCTGATTGCATGAGATAGATAAGGAATTGTTGAAATCTTACGAAATTTGCCGAAATGGTGTTTAGGTGGCAAAATGGCCAATATTTTCATAGGGGCCTTTTGAATTTGAAAAAACTAGAGCTTTTCCACTTATCTGTGATCGCAGAGATGTAGATGTTTCTTCTCTATTTTGACAGGAGAGGTGCCCTTTTTTAAAAGAATAATTCTGTACGTTAGTTCAAAGTGGCAAACTTTCTCAGCCATCAGCTCATAATTTCCGAAAATAAATAAACATTTAAAATAAGAAATTTGAACCATTTTTACGCGTATGATTCTTTTTAAAAATAATTCAATTTTTCTACTGCCCTTACTGTAATGTGATAAAATAATGAGAATGTTGGGAATCTCTTATGGTTCAGACAATGAAACAACAAATAACAAGTTTACTTACAGCTGAAATGGTTTTAAAGAATTAGGCAATTTTACCTTTTAAGAAAGTATTTTAAATTTATTATTTTCAAAGAGAGAGAGAAAAGAACATTTAACAATTTACATTACAATTACTAATTTTGTAAACAAAACCAACACTTCTTTGTTCTCGTTTTTATATTACAGTGTTGTCAGTCTAAAAGTATTTCAAGATCATTGATTTACTATTCTTTTTTTTTCCAACACAGAGGGCCTGGCTCATCAGTGGTGAACATTTCCAGCGGTTTCGCCAGTTTAATCTACCATACCGCTGTAATATTACATCTCTTTTAGGTTTTCTTTCTATACTGATACTGAAGCTAGACTCTTGGAAAGGGTATTTTAAACGCATCAAAAATAGAACAAATTTCTATTAACAGTTGGCACGCTATTGCATCATATTGACACTAGAAATATTGCCATTTTGAAATAATAAAGTAACTTATTGCAATTTTCCTTATTTATTAAATTGTCTTTATACTTTTACAATTTGTCTAAAATCTTAAATCTCTTTCTAAATCTTTGTTTATAATGAAGTTAATATTTTCAACAGAAGGTTTTCAAAATGTTTAAATTATTTGTTATAAATCTCAAATGTAATATTCAAATATATATGTTGAATTAAACGGTTATATATTTTATATAGAACAATTTCAATTAAAATAAATAAATTTCTATTAAACATAAAAAAACGATAGAGTAATTTTACAATTATAAAATAGTAGAATTTTAAATAAATCAAAAAATATTTTGCGATTAAAGATAAAATATATGCTTATTGATACCTGAAATATGTTTTTAAAAGTAAAAATTGACCTTAACAAGAAAAAATATTACAAAGGTAAACTAAATATGATTTAAAATAAAGGTGTTTCAATTTATAAATTTGAAAAAAAAAACATATCTCTGTTTAAGTATCAAATAAAATCGAAAAATATCGCTTATAATGAAAATATTGTGTGAACTATTGATAAAATGTAAAGTGTATTGTCAATAAACTTTAAAATATTGTCTTGAAATTACAAAACCTATATATCTTATATAAAAAATAATTTATATATATATATATACACATTAAACATGTTATAACACCTTGATAAAGGTTGGCGTTCAGCCAACTGGAATATTGGTAAAATAAATGATATTTTGATCCAATATATGTCTTCTTAATTAAATATTTATAATAGTAAAATAGTAATATATATTTGAAATAGGTTTCTCTTTTTTTCTCTCTCTCTATAAAATGTTAATTAAAACAAATATTTTTTACTCGGCATATTATATTAACAAAAATATATTCATAGAGCGTTGAAAATTATTAATTATCTTTCATTACATAATGTACATTAATAAATTTTTATGTAGGTTTTTAAAAACTCCTCAGAGAGAAAAAGGAAAAATGAAAATTTTTCATTATCTAAAATGTATTCAACTAAAAAAATATAAATATATCGAAAAAAACTTATTTATTCATATATTTCTGTACAAATAGATAAAAAAACGACTGTTCTTTAATTTAATATTAATATCCATAATGCATCAATAATTAATTAAGCTGTTTCAAATAAAATGGCTGAGGGGGGGAAAAAGGGAAGAATAAATTTACATTACATCTAAATGCAAATCTTTTGTTAATAAATTAAAGAAATCCCCCGAACAAAAAATAAAATAGAGCTATGAACTATTTTATTTCCATAATCCAGGTTTAAAAAATAATTGCCTTAATGGTTGTAAGATAAAGAAATTTAATTAAAAATATATTTAGTCATATTTTATCTGGAATTTAATTTTAATCATTTATTCAAATATATTCCTCTTTGTTAAATAATAAATTTACCAGCAGTATAAATACTTTATATATTTTTTTACATATCGAAATATAATGCAATTTATTAACTTATTTATGTTATATTTGAAAACTGTCTAAATAGAAAAAGAATATTGTTAAAAATAATTTAATTCTGGAAAAATAAATGAATTTAATTTTGAATAGTGAATTAAATATTTGTCTTTTGATATTTTTTGAATAGTCAAAATATATATAATCGTACTTTATAGAATTTAATAACTGAATAAAATTATTGTCTCTAATTATATAAAATATATAATTTGCATGTTATTTAAAAATATTAATAATAAAATATTTTTTATATGAAATAATAATTTTCTGAATAAAAAATAAAAAGAAAGTTAGTATTTTTTTATATAATAAAAATATATGACAATATTAAATAATATAGAACAAAAAGAAGGCAATAATAAAAATAAATTCAATAGCCTTTTTTTTCTCTCTCTCGGTAAATTCTATATAGATAAAAGGATAATAAAAGTTAGACAAACAGAAAACTCAATAAAACTCACATTCGCACACTACTTAAAACATAAATCTGGGATAATGGCCGCCGCCAGAATAAAGAGGAAACTATGTTGAACTGGGCGGGAAATAAAAAAAAAGGATCGGCTGCTAACATAGAACACCGGACAAATAAGACGATCTATCACGAATTCCCTCCGAATAAATGGAGCCATGAAAAGAGAAGTAAAAAATAGAAGGCAATCGATATAACACTGAAGGAACACGTCTTCCAAATATCAACCCAGACGAAACACCAAAAAATACCCAAACGATATCAGCAACATAATTATTAATGTTTATCTACCGAATATATTTTGTAATAATATATTCTTTTTTCTTTTTAGATAACATGATTATATTCTAGCGTGCATAATTTATATACGCACGCAATATTTAATTATTATATTGCGAAAAGAAAAAAAATATAAAAGAGGTTACCAATTTTTAAATTAAATTTATCGCTTAATCTTTAAATAAAATCCTCTGTGTATTGATCGGTTGGAGGTATTTTTGTCGCAGGGAGGGTAGCTAATTTATCTTGTGCTTCCATTGATTATCAAGCCAATCCTTCGACGGAATTGATTTTGGTGTTCAGGACCTTTACGCCATTCATGGCCATTTTATGGAAGCATTTATTGACTGCCCATTACCTTCTAGCTTGTAAATTATCCAATGGTAACGTTATGTGGCTGATCTTTTGAATTAGAATCTGAGTATCTAAGAAGTACGTCTGCTTTGTAATCCTTGGTCGTTTGTTTGGCTTTCAATACAATGGATTTGTTTATTTATTTGTTTTCTTTTGTTATCGTTTTCTATTTTTATTATTTTTTTTATTGTTTTTTAAATTTATTTTTGAAACTAAATTATTGTATTCATTTATTATATTAAAGAATTTGTTTATATTTATTTTGAAATATATAATATTGAGCGCGAAAAATAATTCAAATGATATTAATAAGGTAAATTAAAAATATATATCTCTAATTCAAATATTATAAAGAATTTGATGAATGAATTTAATTATTTTCATCAATTAAAAATTGAGAACATTTTAATAGACTATTAAAATGTACCTTTAATTGATTTGCTCTTCATTATAACATTCAAAAAATGTTCTTTAAATTGATTTTTAGTTTTGGTTTTTTAATTACACTATTATATTTTTAATATTTTCTCTTTTTTTAAATTAAAGAAGGCATATCCTGACCACGCTCACATGAGCTCTTTAGATGGCAGAGCGCCATCTAGTTGAACAGAAATCAACTAAACGTTGATATGGCCTGTTCCCTAATATTTGCCTAACCCATTTATTTAAATATAAGCGAATTAGAATTTTATTTATGTTTGTTTGAATATATTGAATTTTCTAATAATTTTATTTCAAATTTAATCTACAATAATTAATTATAATTAAAAGATATAAGCATTCTATCATCCCCCCCCCCCCCCCCCCCCCCCATATGAACTATTTTTTAGAAAAAAATATATATATATCTTTATTCTTAAAAAAAAAAAAAACAATTTACTATTGTTCTTACTGCAATGTTAAAATATGGGGAAGGCCATCATTGGTGAACCAACCCTCCCAGCTGTATCGCCAGTTAAATTTACCCTACCTTTTTGATAAAGTATTTGACTGTTTTGCTTATCAAAATTCAAAACTATTTTAAACAGTAAGATTCTTTTTGAAAGTAAACAATTTCTACTGCCCTTACTGCAATGGAAAAATTATAGAGAGGGCAGTACGTTTTCCATTGCAGTAAGGGCAGTAGAAATTGTTTAATTTCAAAAAGAATCTTATGCGTTTAAAATAGTTTTGAATTTTGATAACAGATGGCGCGCTAGTGCATCGTGTTTTACTTATATAGCTAGCATTAAAAGAGGGAGTTGTTTGCTACGGTATTTAAGATAATTATGGACATTAAGGATTTGAGTAGATTGAATGAATAAATTCTAATAATTAAAATACATATGTAAATATTTACTTAATTAGAAACTTTCTTAATGAAATGAATGATTATTATATCAAATATATTTTATCTCTCTCTCTCTCTCTCAGGCCACTGCGGCATTTGTTGGGGAAACAGAGCAACCTGGGCCTGGAACAGGCAAACCTTCTACCAACTGGGCCGAGTTCGTCGACCAGGAAAAAACAACTCCCAATGGAGGAAGATATCACCGGCTGAAAAGACGTTCTTTTTTTCTGCATTACACTATATATAATTTTATATGAACATTAAAGTATGTTTAACCGTCTCTCTCTCTCCGTAAACAAATTAGTTATGAGAAAAGGATGACTGTTAAAAATGAAGGGAAAGGCAGAAACCATCTGAAATAGTATAAAGTTATATTAGCGAGATTCGAATTCATGAATTGTGATCATTTTCATGATTAAAACCTGCATAGTTTTGTTTCCAAATTTTGAAACTATTATAGAAGCGTATGATTCTTTTCAAAAATAAACAATTTCTACTGTCCTTACTGCAATGGAAAAATTAATGGGAGGGCCTGGTTCAAAAAAGAATCATACGCGTCTATAATAGTTTTGAATTTTGATTACAGATTAGGCGCTATTAGAATTTATAATGATATTTCATAATTTATTACATGTATTGATACACAACACAATTATAAAATATTAATTTAAATAAAATATTACATATAATTTGAGTATAATTTGTTGGTTGGAAGTGTTTGTTTGTAAAATATCTATATATATAAAAATGAATGTTTGTATGTTTGTTGGTTGGTTGGTTTGTATGTCCGGTATACAAATTCGCAGTAGTTCACTAATTCAAACCAAAATTTCAATACATAGGTAAAAAATAACGAGGATGACGATAGGCTATTTTAAAAAATATATAAATCAATTATTAAAACTATATATTCAAATTATTCTAAATAGCTCATCTAGAACGCGGTGGAATCTGATGGCGGGGCGCGCCCATTGGACGGCCTGCGACACGTGGCTTCCCTGTGCGCGCGCATGCGCCGGGAAGGCACTCGCACGCCGGCAGCCGACGGGAGCTGTCGCTTGCTCGCCGGGAGTCAACGGGCGCGCGCATGCGCCGGGAAGCCACTCGCCCGCCGGCAGCCGACGGGAGCAATCGCTTGCTCGCCGGGAGTCAACGGGCGCCGACATTTACTCGCTGGCAGCCAACGGGCACATGTTTAATGTGTTTGAATAATACATTTAATCATGTAAACCCGGGCGTTGCCGGGCAACCCTAGGAAGCAAGATGTATACAAGGTGTAGACAAGATGAAGATCTAGATGAAGATTAAAACGTTTTTAAAATATATTCGCACTCGGGTAAAACCCGGGCGTTGCCCGGGCCATTCGTCTAGTATTCTATAGAATTGAGATAAAAGTGTTTATATTAAATTCCAAAGTTGAATTTTACAAACTATCTGAAGGATATAACTGTGTTATACCAAAATATATTCACACAATTTGACATTCTAAATCTATTTATAAATACTATATTCTCAAAATATATGGGACTTTAGATATAATAATTAATTATAAAAAACACTTTTAAAAAAAGCTTTTATTTAAAATGCACTAAAAATAACAAAATAAATATTTTTGAAGTATTGCTTTTTTTTTCTGAAGGTACCATTTAACAAATAAAATAATAGACTTAGAAATAAAAGCGGTGGGGGATGATAATCATTTATGCAGCAAATAGGTATAAATTTAATGAATGGCATAATATTGCTAATCATTCGCTTCATATAAAATCACATTGATCTCAAATTTATTATTATTGTAGCCCACCGCTTTTATTTCTAAGTCTATTATTTTATTTGTTAAATGGTACCTTCAGAAAAAAAAGCAATACTTCAGAAATATTTATTTTGTTATTTTTAGTGCATTTTAAATAAAAGCTTTTTTTAAAAGTGTTTTTTTATAATTAATTATTCACGCTATTTTTAGTCGTATTTATGCCAGTCCAAAAAAAAAAAAGCCTTATCACTGAGACGACGCTGGCCTTAAATAGCTGCAAGCCTGCTCGCAGCAGATTAGTCAATTCCTCGTGGGAGGTCGGAAGTGACGTAAGCAAAATCCGTTACTAACAGAACTGCATCTCTTTGCTTTTGGGAACCCTAAATTTATTGAATTATATTAGAAAGTTAGAGATACCCAGTGGATTATTGTTAGGGGATAATTGGTACATATAAAATTTGAATTATTATTAAACAATTGATTAAATAGTTAAAAGTAACAACATACTAATTGAAAAAGGGTAACTATTTCAAAGGTGTCGTGAAATGTATGGTGGAATATTGTTATACACACACCTATATATATAATGAATATAAATATATGCGTGATGATATTGGAATAAATTGACTAAATTATAACAGATAAAATTAATATATTTGTTGGCTTTTCTCATTTATTTGCTTGTAATTCCAAGAACGTTTTAGATAGGAATCTGAATATTTGGATTTCTGATTCCTTCCATGTCTTGAACATTTATTGAAAAAATCCTTTCGCAACCTCCAGCATTGTCGCATTTTTAGCCAGGAAAATTTGAAATTGACAGGTTCTGGGAAAAAATAGTTGTTTTTTAGTCAGAAAATGATAATGAAAATATTGCTGTATCATGTTTGATAATCAGATACAAAATTATTTAGGGAAAAAATTCCAAAAGAGCAGAGACCACGGGTGAAGCGAGTTCACTTTTAGTATGCAGAAACATAATTCTCTAACAGAAAACATTCATTCGAGTAGAAGACACAAAGCCAGATCATCTATATATATATAAATGAATGTATGTGTGTGTGTGGTGTGTCTGTCCTTTATGCCTGACCAAACCACTCATTGGAACGCCATGAAACTTTGGGAAGTTATTTAGTATAGTACTGGGAAGGTTTCTAGCAAATAAAATTTTTGAAATAACTTTTCGCCTAAAAATAATCAAGATAAATATTCAAATTTATCTGTTATAATTCAACAATCTGCTCTAAATATTATCATGCATATAGAAAAAAATGATTTAATGACTCTTATTTATGCCGGACCAAACTACTCATTTAATCGCAATTCAACTTTGAGAAATTGTTTAATATACTACCAGAAAGGTTTCTATCTAATTATTAGTTTGAAAAACTTTTTTTTTTTTGAAAAAATAAGGATGAATATCAATTAATCTGTTATATTTTCAGCATTCTGATTTATTATCTCTGTATTATCTTTATATATATAAAAATCAAAATTTGTCTGTCTGTTTATCGATAAACTCAGAAACTACTTAACCAAATGTCACCAAATTTTCCACCTAACTACCAATGACCCCGAAGATGAAGAATTTACAATGCATTAAAATTAAGTAAAAAAAATTTATTTTAAAATCTATATTTTATCTTTGTGTATAAATTTTAAAATTTGGACATTACATGTCTATGGAGACACTCTCCATGTAGAATCCCATTCCAGAGCAACTTTTAGTTATTTTCCCAATGAACCGCACCCCAGTTCTTGGAATTTATATGACCTCTTCCACCTTTGGTAAACCTCACAGGATACAACTGGTTCCGATTCAGTTTGGGTGTAAACCGAAACCAGCAGTAGTTTCTCCAGGGGCTCTGTGGGGTGATCTGGATTTTTAATGGAAGAGAATAAAACCTGAGGACTATCGGTGGAAGCTTGCTTGTTAGGTTCGACACCCAAGCAACTTTCCAAATCCTCTTCTTCCTGAAATGGGAATGATGGTTCAGTATTTTCTTCATTATCTTCAGTTACCGGATTCCAGAGCTTTACCTTAGAAATATTAACTATTGTTGCATGCTTATTTTCGGGTTGGCATGGCTTATATATTTCTATGGTTTGTGGTGAGGGTATGGAAATTATGGTGTATGGTTCTGGGTAAAAGGCTGGCATAAGCTTACCTTGACCTGATAGGTAAGGGATTTTATAAAGGACCTTATCCCCTATTTTTAGATTAGGCGTTTTATGGGATTCATTATATCTTTTTACCAATTTAGGATGTAATTTTCTGTATTTTCATTTGCAATTCTCCTAGCCTCTTCTATGGGTGGATATGCTCTTGTTAAATTATTGAAATATGATGGCGTTATGCCAAAAAGCAAATAAACGGGAGGCATTTTAGTTATGGAATGAGGAATACTCCGATATTCTTCTAAGGCCTTTTGTGATAATTTGGGCCATGGTATTCTGGGATTTTGTTGATGGTGTGAAGTCTAAGTTTTGAGATAATTGTCGCATTCGCCCTTTCTACAAGCCCATTACATTGTGGGTGCGAAGGGGATGTCATTACGTGTTTTATGCCCTTTTCTTGTATAAATTTGTTAAACCTTTTGGACACAAATGAGGGGTGCCTATCAGTAACAACAATTTTTGGTTTACCTACATTTAATAACTGATTTATTATATTGATGTACGTTGCTATAGACGTACTCTTAGAAGGATAAGCCCAGATGTATCTTGAGTGATGATCAACTATCACATGAAGACAATTCTTTGTACTGTTATAATCCCCTAATCCTAAAATACTGTCAAGGGCAACTACATCAAATGGTTTCTCAGCTAGTGGTAAATTACCCATGAGTCCATACGAAGGTGTAGTTGGCTTCTTTACAGACTGACATATTTTACATTTCAGAATATAATTTTTTATTTGTCCTATCATTCCTTTGAAATAATATTGAGTTGAGATAATTCTAGCCATTGAACTTATGCCTGGGTGTCCTAAACTTTCGTGAGCCCTACTTATCAATTGTTGTTGTAAGGAGGGTGGTACCCTAATCCTATCTCTATTTTTTAGCCTAATATAAGTAATACCTTTTTTAATGAAATATAGTTTAGATGAAGGCTTAAGTAATGATTTTTGTTCTTGTACTATATTTTGAACAGTTAAGAAGCAGGTATATGGCAGTCGGGACAACATGTCGGCTTCATGATTCTCACATCCCTTATTATATTTAAATTCCAAATCATATTCTGATAATCTTAGCGCCCATCGGAATAATCTACCGTTAGTATGTTTGAAATTATTTAACCAAATTAATGCCTTATGGTCGGTATGAACTATCACATGTTGACCTGAAATATAGGGATGATATCTTTTACATGTTTCTATTATCGCCAATAATTCAAGTTCTGTTATTGTATACTTGGATTCTGCTCCCCTTAAAGCTCTACTATAAAACGCTATGGGTCTTAAGGTGCCATCAGGATACTCCTGTTTAAGTACGCCTCCTAAACCTGCAATACTAACATCGCAAAAGATATGTGTAGCTAATAATGGATTATAAATTTGGAGTATTGGTTTCGAAACTAATGCTTCTTTAAGGGCTTCAAAACTCCTCTGACACTCTTCAATCCACGTAAATTTTACATCTTTTTTCAATAGATCATTTAAAGGCGCTCTCAACTTATTAAAATTATTTATAAATTTTGCATAATGCGTAACGCTGCCCAAAAATGACCTTAAGCATCATACATCACGAGGAGGGGGCAAATATTTAATTATACCAACATTAGTACTTGAAGGAGAGTTTGATCTCCAAAAATTTCGTAACCCAAATAATTTATCTTTTGCATAAAAAACAAACATTTATCTTTCCTAAGTTGGATACCTTCTTTTTGTAGGATTGCAAATATTTCTTCAAGGTGTTCTAAATGGGATTCGGTATCTTTTGAGAAAACCAATATATCGTCAAAGTAAGATATTATATTTTTAAGTTCATATTTCTGTAATATGGAAGTGAGGATCCTGTTAAAAATAGCAGGAGCTGTCCGCAATCCAAATGGTAATCTGCACCATTGGTAAGAACCTTCTGTGGTGGTAAAGCAAGTAATAGGTTGATCTTTTTCATGTAAACCAATAGTCCAGTATGCACTTAAAATATCAAGGCACGAGAATACCTTTGAGCCTTGCACCTTTTGGATGATATTTTCAACTAAAGGGATTGGGAAACTATCTCCTATCAGTTTTGAATTCAATTTCCTAAAGTCGATACATAGTCTAGATTTATCATTTTCTCCCTTTTTATGTGCTAAAGTTACTGGCGAACTATATGGAGAAGAAGCATGCCTAATAATCCCATATTTTAATAATTGCCTAATTTGTTCCTTAATTATTTCGGTGTCCCTGGGATTATGTCGATAAGGTCTGAGACAAACAGGAGTTTTATCTTTGAGTCTTAACCTGGGGGGATCTACTTTTAATGGTCTAATATTATATTTGTTTTCACCAAAAATATCATTATAGCGACTTAATAAAATGTAGAAATTATTCTTAAGTTTGTCATCATTATTTAGATAGCTGTCTTCTAGATTTGGCAAGGGTAAGGGTCGAAAGTTTGGTTGGTAAACGAGTTTAGATTTAAAACAAGAGGGGACATTTATGTTATATTGATCAATAGTTCTATCTAAAAGAGGTAACTTTTTTATATGATTACATTTTCCTGAAAGTCTTAAACAATAATTATGTTTTTTACAATATTTAACATTATTAAAAACACCAAAATATTTTTGAGTTATCACAATATTGCAAAGCATTGAGTTCATCTTTAGAAAATGTATATTGAAATTTGGATAAAAACACATTATTTTGCATAATAACATTCTCACCAAAATCAATCTTTAGGTTAAAATATTTCAGGTACTTAGTGGATATTATCAGAAAATTTAAATTTGGATTATCAATAATATAGAACAACATTTTGTTGGTTATATCTCCAATTCTGATCGTTAAACAAATTTGTCCAAATATTCCAATACGGTTAGATACAGTGCTAATCATATTAGGTGTGTTTGTGTGTTGTTGGCTAGAGTTATTTATCTTATCTAAAAGGCATTCAGGTAATAGGTGTACAGAAATAATATTAATGTCACTGCCGGAATCAAAAAGTACTAAATAGGTTCCCAAGAGTAATGAATTTACCCCAACGTCACTCATCACTCCTGGGCACCACTATTGTTGCCTTACATTACCTCGAAAGTCTTGGTAAAACTGCTTTCGCCGGGTTTCTTGCCGGTCGCCAACCTCTCTGCCGGGGCGGGCACCTGAAGGAAGAGAATCCTGTGAAGGCGTTGCATTCCTTGAGTCGATATTTTGAAAGTCCCGTCGATATCTGGGGCCATTAAATGGAGAAGATGTCACTTCATGTCGAAATCCTTCTTCCAGGGAAGATGCAATTTTAATCCACATGTCCAGATTAGCTGGATTGGCAGCGATCAAAAATGGTCTCAGCTTCGCGTTTACATTCGAAGAAAGCGCTTCCAGGGTCTGCTCCGAACTTATATTCAAAATTTTTGCCAACTTCAATTTATTAAAATAGTAGTCCATAAGGGATTGCGATGGTAGCTTCTTTTCAGTCCAAAATTGCTTCATCAATCCGCTTGTCGATACCGGGAAAAATGTATTCATAGCTTGGTGAAGTTCACCCAACGTAAACACGTCCTGGCACATCGAGGCGTATATCTCTAACGCTTTTCCTTTAAAAATGCTCGGGATCATTGATAAAGCATCCTTTTCTGAAATACTTTGAAGCGTGACTATCCTTTCAAAAAGATTTCGCCATTCTTGATACGTAAGGCCTGTATCAGGGTTGAAAATCGGCAAAATTTCTTTAATTGAAATGTCTATTTTCGCTCCCGTAACAACCTCATCTTTCTGTAAAATTTTCAAGTCTTTCTTCGGTGTCATTTTGAATTTATTTAAATTCTTACCGTTGTATGTAAGAATTTTTTTTCTTTTTTTTTTCTTTTCTTTAAATATTCCTGGCAGGAACCTTGCTTTGGTCTTGATGAAGTATAAGATATTCTTAGGATCTTCCCGTAGGCAGCGATCCTGTCGACTTGCTGATGTAAATTCCACTATAGATGCGTGAAAAATTAGCAGTCGTTTGTGGCTGTCTCCACCTCAATCATCATCTCTTTATTTTTCAAATCTTTTTAAACAAAAAAAAATTACATACTCCATTTAGTTAAATCTTCAGTAAAAACAAAAAAAATTACATTCTATCATTCAAAATGTATCATATATATATATATATATATATTTGACCATTTAGAACTTTGGGGAAAGTTATAAGGCTATTTTTTGTCAGATTTCCTTTTTTCGTTTCGTTTTATTTCCCAAATTCCAATAAAATTTTTATTGAAAATTATCATCATCATTATTAAGGTTTTCAATGTGTGTCTGTATTCAAATTATTAATGACATTTTTGAAAGTAAAACAGTGTATACGGTATTAAATATGTATAATGGGGGAACAATGGCTTAAAATATAATAGAAAGTAAGCTGAATGAAGACAAAAAAAAAGTTAAGAATTCCCTATGAATTGAAATGAAGTGATTTTGCCTATAAAATATAAAAAAAATAGACTGGATTGATACACATTCAAAATGGTTAAAATGGCATTAATTAAGCCAAACAGTGTGAAAAAGTAGATACAGTAGAGCTTCCATTGAGAAGATGCCTAAAATCGTAGCTTAACCCGTCTCTCCAAGAGGCAGTCTCTTATTAAAGGTCTATTAGAGATTCTTTAATATCAATTAGAATCTCCAATGAGCGACCACCTACAAGAGAAACAAGTTGAGTCATGTTTTTAGGTGGTCTTTCTTAAGAGACTCTATTTACATATATTAAAATCAACATTTTCTTACTGTTACGTTTAATTACTGCTAATCTCTATATATAAAATGAATGTATGTCTGTCTATCTGTCAATTATTAATTGGACTGAGCGAGTATTGTGAGTTTCATTATTCTATATGGTCTGGAAGCATATTAAAATTAAATATACAAAATTTGAAAGGAAATTTGGAAATTTGTCCGTTCTTGGCGAACCTGACAACTCAGAAGTCTGAAGATTGGTCAGCTAGCATTGTCATCAGGTTTGAACATGTGTACTAAATTTCATATTTCTAGGTGCCCTATAAGTATATCAATAACAATTGATTACAAGATTTGGCGACAGACATCCAGACAGACATGGAAGCAAGTTAAATAAAAGCTTTAAAATAAAAAGGTGGACCAATCTCAAAGAAAATGGTACCATTAGAAAGAGCGTAAAAATTATACCAAGAAAGCTTATTCTAAGAAGGAGAAATAGAAGGAAAAACGCTAAAAACGAACGGTTCGCGAGATATTGGCAAAACAAAATAAATAAAATTAATTATACAAAATTTGAAAGGAAATTCGGAATTTTGTCCGTTCTTGGCCAACCTGACAACCCAGAAGTCTTAAAATTGGTCAGCTAGCATTGTCATCAGGTTTGAACATGTGTACCAAATTTCATATTTCTAGATGCCCTATAAGTATATTAATAAAAATTGATTACAAGATTTGGCGACATACAGACAGACAGACAAGTTGTGATGTTCTATATTAGAAGAACGAGATTCACGAGACATGAGAAGATCTATGACAATAGAAACTCTGACTTTATTACTTTTCCTACCTATATATATACATCGCGCTTCTCGCAGACATGCAAATATATCATCCTTTCATAAGAAACAAAATGTAAAAATATATAAAACAATATTATGCAAATATCTCGAGGTATGCGACACAAGTTAAATAAAAGCTTTTAATAAAAAGATGTATTATGTGTTAAACAACATATAAAATTAAAAACTATTATAGACACGTATGATTTTTTTTAATTAAACAATTTCTACTGCCCTTACTGTTTAATTTTTAAAAAAGAATCATACACGTCTATAATAGTTTCGAATTTTCATAACAGATGGCGTGCTAATGTATCATAAATCAACATATAACTTTGCTTGAAAAAAATATAAAATAGGGTTTCTGATCTAGACAGTTTATTTCATACTTAATTAAATATATATATATTATATTCTTTGATTAAAAAGGCATATATTGGATCAAAATGTCATTTATTTTACCAATATTTCAGTTGGCTGAACGCCAACCTTTATCAAGGCGTTATAACATATTTAATGTCTGTCAACAACAAACTCAGCGCCACATAACGTCAACAGAATTAAGTTTTAAAAATATTTTGTTATATTCAATGGGGAGAAAAAATATTGATATATGTTATAATACCTTGATAAAGGTTGGCGTTTAGCCAACTGAAAAATTGTTAAAATAAATGATATTTTGATATCCAATATATTCCTTTTTAAATAAAGATTTATTTATGGATTGGTCTATTTTCAAAAATATTATATTCTCTAATCCAAATTGTGCCTTATCAAAACTTGGGGTGGTTTTACATTTTAGCATGGTGGGTAGAAGTTGGAGACTACTTTTACTGTAAGTGCACCACATGTAAAAAGCAGTTAGACTTTTGCACTTATAAATGTGCCAGAGGTATAGGTGAGCATTACAATACAAGCATCACAATAAAATAATATCTAGTATCAATATAAAGTGGAAAACGTCAGGTTTCCAGAGATAAGCTTCTTTTAAGATTGAAGGATGACTGGCTATAATATAGTTTGTGACCATCAAATATACTGGAAATGTGTTTCTCTTTAATATATATGTTCCGATTATAATGCTTCGATGTGGAATGATAAAGAATTGGAGGTGTAGTCGTGAAAAGGTAAAGATAGTTATTTACTTTTCGAGTAGTTTTTATTTTCAATTACTTGAAAAGAATTGCACACATTAATTATTTTTCACAGTAATATAGAATTTATAAAATGAATCCTATATTCGTGAATTAAAAAATAGGTAGGTTAACTATACATATTTACAACAATATTCAAAGGGTTCTAAATCTATGGTCAAAAATAAAAGAATAGTCAATGATGAAAATAAAATACATTAAAAAAATATATATATATATTTGCATTTTATATTATATAATATATATATAATATCATCAAATATTATCTCTATATTTATTCTTTTTCAACTTAGAGCGCTATCCCCCACTATAGGGACACTTGCACTTTAAAGGTAAACTAAACATAGAAATAAAAAGATCACTTGAAATATGTAAAAGAATTATTATTCAATTTACTTACATGAAAAAGGATAAATTATCAACACATTTGAAATATGTACAAAGATTTGGTATGCAAATTTAGTTAAATGAAATCAATTGTAGTATATTCGAGGAAAACAATTTACAGATTAAAGAAAGTTTTAAGGAATATTTTAGAATGAAAATATACAAGATATTAGAGAATTATTCACAATACATAACTAGGCAAAACAGAGTTCATGTCTAAATAAAAGCATTTCAAAAGAATTTAGTAGTTTTTTTTAAATAATTTTCAAAATGGATCTCTATATAGATTTATAAGTTGTTTAGAATTGCTATTTTAGGATAATGATTTTCATTTATAGAAATAGTAGGCTTTTGTTTGTTTACTTCTGGTAATTGAAATTCAGGTATGTATAGTAACTGTTGAATTTGCCAGTGTGTTCTTATCCCTGTGATGTTTCTACCTTAATACAAACATCAAAAAGGAAGCATTAAGCCACGAATGTTTCTTTTTTTAAATATAAAACAAACTTATCGTCATATAATTAATTAACTTATGTCTAACTGGCCTTGTACTTATTGTTTGCTGAAGAGCATTGCTCGATGCAAATATTTATCTGTAATTATACTGTCCTTAAAGCTTATGTCTATAGTTTACTTTAATACCATTTCTAAGATTCCACCCTTCATTGTAGCATATATAAACAGAATGATCCAATACAGAATTAGATCTCTGAGAAGCGGTCTGGTAGATTAAATTGACGTAACCTCGGGGAGGGTACACCACTGATGAGCAAAGCCCTATCATTATATTATTTCATCGCAGTAAGGATAGTAGAAGTTTGTTTTATATTAAAAAAATAAACATTCGTGCTTAAATTCTTCAATTTCTTATGTTTAGATAGCATGTTTTGGCCTTATAATTAATTATGCAGAATGTACAATATATATATACAAAGATATATCAATGAAAAGGTGAATATGTAAATAAATATGTATATATAGAGAATGAAACGGTATCTCTTCAAGAAGCAGCTATGTAAATTAGAGCCCCTCTAAGTAGACTAACTATGGGGAATGAAGAAAATGACGAATGTTAATGGTCAAAACCTTTTTTTTTTGGAGGAACGTAATTTACTAAATTCCTTTCTTTGTCGTTCAAATTCTTTAACCATCTGCAAGCATATTTTATTTAATTATTGCTCTAAAAATATAGATACACAATTTGGAATATCAATAGAGTTCAAACACTTATTCATGTAAAATTTATATAGAGCAGATTTTATAATTTAATAAATTCAACACAATTTTTGTATAAACAAATATTTTGACAAATTCAAAAATGAATCTAGCCCTAGATTCTTATTGATTTTATCAAAGTGTAAAAGCAGAGTAAATGTTTTATTATAAATAAATATTCAACATAAGGTTTGCGGTAGGATACAAATACGTATATTTATTATAAAATATAATATTGTTCACAAAGGAAAAATATATATTATCTACAAATATAGACAAAGTTGAGAAATGATGATGATAATGCCCAACACGCGAAATGGAAACTCTCGTCTGCTTCCATTAGTTGCGAATTGATAGAAAGAATTCAGTGGTGCCAAGCTAATGTTTTATTATTTATTTTGAAAATATTTTATTCAAATATTAGAGCCCTGCCAACAAAATAAATATCTCCCCTCCCCTTAAATAAATGCTGCGTGAAACTATTTGCACATGAAATATATGGTGGAAATATAATAGAAGTGTGGGCTAGCTATCCACTAAGAGCCTCTTTCTTCTTCCTTCTTCTAATACCTTTAATTACATTGTTGTAATAATATTGATAGGTTTTTATTATTAACTCTCTCTATTTTCACATGAAAGTGGTGACATTGGGTCGTCGAAAGGTCATTCAGTGAAATCTTATCACATTTGGTTGTAACGAATATTAAACACATATATATACATATGATATATATATATACACCTACATGCATATTTAGTTTATAAAAATGAAATATATTGGATTGAATGAATTGATTTATTCAATTCAATATATTCATTTTTGTTATCTAAATATTTATTTTTTTTAATTGCTCAATTTTCAATATATATATATCATATAATCTAAAATACAAATATTTTATTTTTTTTAAAAACATATATTTTATTTTTTCATTCATTGACTGTTCTGCATTTTTGACCATATATTCAAAAAAATATCACTTTTAATTATTATTGTTGTAAATATGTATATTTAACCCTACCTATCTTTTATCCACTATTATAGAATTCATTATATAAATTCTATATTCCTGTGATATAAATAATTTTATGTATATTTTTACTTCAAGAGATTCAAAAATAAAAATCTGCTTGAAAGGTAAATAATTATTTTTATTTTTCCACGACTGCACCTCTTTTCAACAATCAAACACACAAAAATTTTCTAATCTATAACATATATATATATTTTTTTGAAGATTCGGCAATCCATAATTAAAATTATATTTAAAAAAGATGCATATATTGGATTTCTAATTATTTTATTGTTCCAATATTTCGAGGGGCAACTCGCCTCTCTTTATCGAGGATGTTTGTGTTTTTCACTAGAACATGCGCGCACGCGTACATATATATATATATAAATATTTCAGGAGGAATATATGAAAAAAATTAAATAAAAGGCGTAAACTAAATATGTTTGATGTATTTAAACTTTTGCGTTTCAAGCGAAAAATTTAAAAATGCTTAAACAAGTGGAGTGTATAATTTAAAGGTTATTACTAATGTGTGAAAATGAAATTTAAGAAACTGCGGTTATTACATCAAAATTTAAAAATCATTAAAGCAAAAAATATATATTAATTAAAACAATGTCATGTAATTTGAAAAATGACACCTCTCCCTTTAAAAAACTAAATGATAAGTCAATGGAAACAAAAATTACCCAGTGAATTTAAAATAATCAGGCAAAAAAAAATTAGGAAAATCTAAATGGTGAGTAAATGTCTGGTAAATCAATTTTCCTATTTATACTTTCCTTGTTTTCTGCAGAGGCCCAGCTTTCTAAAAACAATCGGCAATGTTTTTCTTTAATGTTCTGGTATAAAATAGTTGTATTTTCAAAGTCCGGAGTGTGGTTGTTGTTCAGTGCATGATTCACAAGGAGAGACAGTGGGTTGTAATTCCTTAATCCTGATTTGTGTTGATTTATACGATCTTTGAGTGGTTTGCTGGTTTCACCATGTAATTAGCTTGACAATTGTTACAAAGTATTTTGTAAATAACGTTTATCTTGTTTTCCATTTTGTTAATTTGCTTAGTGTCTGGATGGCGTAGGGCCTTTTTTAAATTTAAAGATGATTGATAGGGAGTTATGATGTTGTGTTTATTTAGAACTGGCGATGCGTTCAGAGCCGTAGCTGTAGGGGAGGGAGCAGTAAAGTTTTTTTGATTGATCAGGGGTGTTATTTAAAGGTGGAAATTTTGGTTTGAAAAAAATGTTTTGCGATAAATTTGCTTGGGTAATTATTGTTATTTAAATCTATGAAGATTCAATTTCTCTCTATTAATTCATTAATTTTTGATTAACAATGTGTTTCTAATCTTTTGAAGAGAGCTTTAACCACAGCGATTTTATGATGAACTGGGCCGAAAAAGAATTGTAATTCAAATAATTTCCTGTGTGGGTTGATTTTCTAAAAATTCTAGTTTCAATTTGGTTGATATTTCTTCTAGTGCCTTCATTCTTATTCCCGTTTAAAGAGGTAAATGTATCTTTTGGTACATATATTTATATATATTTATTCTTTAACAAAATTCGAAACTATTATAGACGCGTATGATTCTTTTTAAAAATAAACAATTTCTACTGCCCTTACTGCAATGGAAAAATTAATGGGAGGGCCTAGCTCATCAGTGGTGAACTCTCCCAGCGGTTTCGTCAGTTTAATCTACCATTTTTCCATTGCAGTAAGGGCAGTAGAAATTGTTTATTTTTAAAAAGAATCATACGCGTATATAATAGTTTCGAATTTTGATAACAGATGGCACGCTAATGCATCATAATTTATTTTTTCATTCATATATTTTATATGAATAATTTAAATCATAGACAAATGTTTCATCATTAATGTATAACTAATGGAGATATTTCGCGTTATATCTCAATATATATAGATATATAGTTATATTAATATATATAGTTAATAGAGTAATAATATATGGGAATATCCCCTATAACTATATCTTACCATCTCTAACTAGCTGTTCAGCGCCAAATGCAGTTTTTCCCATATCCCTATCTACATATTTCCTCTAATAAATAATCCCTATATATATATAACTGGGTATTGACGGGTGTTTATCCCCTTCTCTCTGTCCATTAATTGCTGCAGCCTATATACCCTGATATCGAATTGTTTATGTCTTTTGGATCATTTTGCTATCTATTGATATTATATGGAGTTTTTCCTTTTGATCTCATTGTTGAGAAGTGAATAGGAAACTTTGAAAAAGTCTGTAAATATTTATATGAACACTAATTGAATTAAACTATCAATCAGACAACTAAAATAAACTGTATTATGCAAAATGGATGATGCAAACTATATATACAAACAATGGTCAATTGGTCAAAAATAAAATTATATATATTGTCATAACCAAAAATGTACATAGCTTGTAACTGTAAAGCTTGGCAAGCACGTTACATTCTCTGCGCGCGCGCTCGAGAGTTAACGCTGTTTACCGCTAATTCTTTTCATCCCTCAAACTTATTCCTCATTTAAAGTTATCTAATAAACTATTATTTTATTCTATCCAAACGACTTGTCACCTTCATTACTGTGACATTCTGGTGGAGACAAGCTGGATCATCCCTTCGCTGCCCAAGCTATAAGAAGAAATCGTAGAATCCAAGGATTAAACCCATTGGAGTATTCTAAGATGCAACAAGAAGGAAGAGAGACCCCACAGGGTGAGTACCACTTCAAACATATTAGAAACCCTTCTATATTTTCGGGGGAACCGGGCCAAAGCTCGGAGAAATGGTTGAAAGAGTACCATCGTGTAGCTCGCTACAACTGCTGGGACAGTTCCATGTGCCTAGCAAATGTTTACTTCTTCCTCTCAGGAACGGCCAAAGTCTGGTTCGAGAATGTAGAGGAAAAAATAACCTCATGGGAACTTTTTGAGACAATGTTGTCTCAGGCCTTTGGGCATTACTCAAGCGAAAAAGATCAACTTTTAGAAAAACTAAAAGCCAGGGCCCAAAGAAAGGAAGAGTCTAGTGAGGCGTATATTCAAGACGTCCTCTATTTATGTCGGCAAATTAATCCCAACATGAATGAAAATGAAAAAGTTGCTCATTTAGTCAAGGGGGTCTCTGAGGAAATTTACAGGGCAATTGTAACCTTTGAAATTGCCACCACCGAGGAGTTTATAAGGTGGTGTCGAAAAATCGAACTATCTCAAAAGAAGCGTGTGAATACGCGGATAGTTTTTGACAGACTGCCGAATGCTGCCGCCATCAACCCAGCAGAATCGGAATCTATGGAGGACCTCATCAGACGTATCGTCCGAGAAGAAATCCACCATGCATTGAATCCCGAGCCAGCCACTCTCAAACCATCTTCCCTGGATCTAATTATTCGAGAGGAAGTTGAAAGGAACCTCTCTGCAATTTCGCAGCCCGTTCAAAGGCCAATGCCACGACAGCAGTACTCTAACCGACCCCAAATATTCAAACAGACGCCACGACAGCAGTTCCTGAACCAAAGAACACCGGCACCCAACCAGACACCACCACAGAGAAGAACTGATGAATGGAGGACACACGAAAACGTTCCAATATGTTTCCATTGCGGTCGCCCGGGACATGTAGCCCGATATTGCCGAGACAGAAGGCGTGTTTTCGAGGAAGCCAGGGTAAAGAGGCCGACCTACTCCAATAATTACAACACCTGGTTCAATCAAAATGCCGAAGAAGTTGAGTTTGTAGATCGCCGCTTTCGAAACCCGTCGCCCTATCCTGGCCGTGGAAGATCCCCCTCAAGACGAAACGCAACGCCGTCGCCCTCTCGCCGATCCAGTCAATCTCCTCGCCGCCTAAGCCAGGGAAACTAAGGAGAGCGACCGAGACTGGAGGTAAGGCCGCTGACGAAAGTATAAATCCTCCCCCTATTATAACTGCGAACATGAAACGGAACTACGTTGTTATCATCATAAATGGACAGAATGTTGAGGCCTTAGTCGATTCTGGAGCCGATTATTCCGTAATCTCGGAAAATTTTCGCCGATATTTGAAAATTCCCTTCTTTGCAGAAAAAGGGCCTGTATTGAGAGTCGCCAATAAAAAGCATATCGAAACTCTGGGGCGCTGCAACTTAAAAGTGTCAATTGAAGAACTCGAGATTTATTTTACTTTTGTTGTCTTCTCTGAATGTAGCCATCACATAATCCTTGGTCTTGATTTCTTTCGAGCCACAAGTGCAGTGATTGATTGTGGAAAAGGTGAAATACATTTGAAGGAAAGTGTGAACGACGGCCTAGAAGATCTGCCTACACATGCATTAGAAGACTGTTTTATTCCAGCTCGCTCAATTAAGAAAATCACGGTTATTAACGAAGATATTCGAGGCGGAAAAGATCTAATGATAGAAGGAAGCAAAGATCTCATCTTAAAAAAAGAATTGGTCATACCATCATCCATAATTAACTTCCATCACGGCAGAGGGGAGATATGGGTAACTAATGGGACTTCTCAGAATCAAATAATCCCAGCTGGTATGCTTGTAGGAAACTTGAGGAAAATTGGAAGTAGCGGGATATACAGTGTTGACACAGCTGAAGACGATAAAACTCAATCAAACATTAAGAGTGAGGATAGACGCCAACAAATCTTATCTCTGGTAGACGAGAGATTAGATAAAGAACAGAAGTCAATGATTGTAGAATGTCTAGAAAAGTACTCTGAGGTTTTTGATTTTGAGAGAAAATCATTCAGTACAACCTCCAATGTGAAACATAAAATCGACACCTCAGACAGCCGTCCTATTAAACAACGACCATACCGGGTGTCTCCTGTCGAAAGACGAGCTATACAAAGTGAAGTCGATAAAATGATAAAGATGGGAATTGTACAACCGTCCGAAAGTCCTTGGTCGTCTCCAGTAGTTTTGGTTAAAAAGAAAAATGGGTCCTGGAGATTTTGCGTAGACTACCGAAAGCTTAACAAGGTCACCAAAAAGGATGTGTATCCTTTACCTAGAAATGATGATGTTTTGGATAGCTTAACAGGAGCTAAATTCTTTTCCAGCATGGACCTACGTACAGGATACTGGCAGATAGAAATCGACGAGGAAGATCGGGAAAAGACAGCTTTCATCACCCCTGATGGCTTATATGAGTTCCGGGTGATGCCCTTCGGTCTATGCAACGCACCGGCAACATTCGAAAGAATGATGGACAAGCTACTAGCAGGATTGAAATGGACAATTTGTCTTTGTTATTTAGACGATATAATTGTCTATGCTACATCCTTTAAAGAACATATTGAACGCCTAGGGAAAGTTCTCAGATGCATCCAGCAAGCGGGCTTGTGTATTAATCATGAGAAGTGCCGTTTTGGGTCAAGAGAAATCAAAGTTTTAGGACATCTGGTTACAGAAAGCGGCATTCGCCCTGATCCCGACAAAATTGAAGCAATTACAAATTTCCCGACTCCAAAAACAGCACATGAAGTAAGAAGCTTCATGGGATTGTGTTCATATTACAGGCGATTTGTGAAGGATTTTGCAAATAAAGCTAAGCCGTTACACGACCTCCTGAGGAATAACGTGAAGTTCTTTTGGTCTAACGAACAAGAACAATCTTTTCAAATATTAAAATCAGCCCTAACTACCGATCCTGTGCTTGGCCATTTTAAGGAAGATGCTGAGACACTTGTACATACCGACGCGAGTGGATATGGCGTCGGAGCAGTGTTGACCCAACTGGTAGAAGGAAAAGAAAAGCCTATCGCCTATGCATCAAGAACCCTTAACGCCGCAGAAAGAAATTATTCCACGACGGAGAGGGAATGCCTGGCTGTAGTTTGGGCCATTTACAAGTTCAGACCATATTTGTTTGGAAAACACTTCACCGTCGTCTCCGACCATCATTCCCTGTGTTGGCTAGCTAATGTAAAGGATCCATCGGGAAGGCTAGCCAGATGGGCCTTGCGACTTCAAGAGTTCGACATATCTATTGTGTATAAGAATGGTAAAAGACACCAAGATGCGGATTGCCTCTCAAGAAGTCCTCTCCCCCAATCCAACGAAGATAACATACCAGAATTGTCTTCAATTACCGACATAGGAAAAGAGCAAAGAAGCGATGTCCAGACCAAAAAAATAATTCAGGAAATTGATTCCAAAAGTGAAAGTGGATACAAAATAATCGACGGGATCCTCTACCGCAAAAACTACGATCCCATGGGCAAACCTTGGCTCTTAGTAGTACCCAAACAAATGAGGGTTGACATTTTGAGTGAAGCCCACGATGCACCAATGGCGGGACACCTGGGATTTGCAAAAACATACGACCGCATTAGAAGAAAATATTTCTGGCCCGGCTTGCATAGATCTGTGCGACAATATGTGGCTCATTGTCGAGAATGTCAACGGCGAAAAGGTTCTACCGAACGTCCACCAGGACAACTTGTGCCAATTCCGCCGGTTGCACGACCTTTTCAGAAAATAGGGATAGATTTGTTAGGAAGATTCCCTACCTCGAACGATGGCAATAAATGGACCGTGGTCGCGACAGACTATCTAACAAGGTATGCTATGACCAAAGCCATACCAAATGGAAGTTCGGAAGAAGTTGGAAATTTTTTAGTAGAAGACGTGATCCTTAAACATGGAGCCCCCAGAGAATTGATTTCAGACCGAGGTCGAACGTTTATATCTCACACAATACGGGAGATTAACAACCTCTGTGGAACCGCACATCGCTTTACTTCTGCCTACCACCCCCAAACAAATGGCCTGACCGAGAGACTCAACAAGACACTTGGTGACATGCTGTCTATGTATGTTGATGTAGACCAAAGAAACTGGGACTCAGTTCTCCCTTACGTAACTTTTGCCTATAACACCGCCAAACAGGAAACCACTGGGTTTAGCCCTTTCTATCTTGTACACGGACGCGATGTCGAGACCCCATTGGACACCATCCTGACGTATAGAGAGGAAGCCAATCTGGAAGACTACGTGGAGTCTTTGGTCACAAATGCCGAGGACGCACGCCAGCTGGCCCGTTTGAACATTTTGAAGGCGCAAGAAAAAGACAAATCTCGATACGACAAAAGCCACAGACCTGTCCAGTATTGCGCGGAAGACCTTGTGTGGGTGTACACACCTGTGCGTAAACAAGGACTGTCGGAGAAGCTACTTAAAAGATACTTCGGCCCCTATAAAGTTGTGAGACAACTGTCTGAAGTAACTTATGAAGTAGAGGCCTTGGAGAGGAGACCCCGACAACGGAATATCAAAGACATCGTCCACGTCCTGCGGATGAAACCATACAGAAGCCCAGAAGAACAAACACAGGACTGATCTCAGAGTGAATTTTTTTTTTTAAGCAGCGGGTCGCTGCTTATTTTTGAAAAGGGGAGTAATGTCATAACCAAAAATGTACATAGCTTGTAACTGTAAAGCTTGGCAAGCACGTTACATTCTCTGCGCGCGCGCTCGAGAGTTAACGCTGTTTACCGCTAATTCTTTTCATCCCTCAAACTTATTCCTCATTTAAAGTTATCTAATAAACTATTATTTTATTCTATCCAAACGACTTGTCACCTTCATTACTGTGACAATATATATTCCAACACCCATCTTAAAATTATTATGATCTTTCAGAGTTAATATCTGAATCCCGATATACATGCTAAAAGGTACAACTTCCTTAAGTTTTGTCCATAAGTGTATCTTTCAGAGTTATTGTTTGAATCCCGATATAAATGCTAAAAGGTACAACTTCCTTAAGTTTTGTCCATGAGTGTATCTTTCAGAGTTATTGTCTCAATCCCGATATACATGCTAAAAAGTACAACTTCCTTAAGTTTTGTCCATGAGTGTATCTTTCAGAGTTATTGTCTGAATCCCGATATACATGCTAAAAGGTACAACTTCCTTAAGTTTTGTCCATGTGTGTATCTTTCAGAGTTATTGTCTGAATCCCTATATACATTCTAAAAGGTACAACTTCCTTAAGTTTTGTCCATGAGTGTATCTTTCAGAGTTATCGTCTGAATCCCGATATACATGCTAAAAGGTACAACTTCCTTAAGTTTTGTCCATGAGTGTATCTTTCAGATTTATTGTCTGAATCCTGATATACATGCTAAAAGGTACAACCTCCTTAAGTTTTGTCCACGAGTGTATTTGATAACCTCTTTCTGAAATAAATTTGTACACCTGTGAATTTCCGAACCTTACTGTATAAAAACGGCAGTTCACATGAGCCATGTCATCCATGGCTGAGAGGGTTCTATGTAATTTGGCACGGAGCACTTGTCAAGACAGCCGTAACGTGTGCGCCTATTTTTAGAAAGTCTAAAAAATCCAATGTCGCCTTCAACTTTCGCACAAAACACACGTCAAATTTGTTCCGTCAAAAAATGCAAATAATAGTTCTATGATAAGGTACAATTTGAGGATTATAGATTATAAACACAAGGTAATAAGATAAATCCTAAATAAATAATGTCTGACATTTCTGTAACAGCGTTGTTACCATTTTCATTCAGTACTTTTGTCTGATGATGTTAACAACGTTGTTACCGAGATGTCACACACTATTTATGTATTTGATTTTTTTTTAACCTTGTTATTATAAAATATCTATATTTGAGGGTTAACGTATTTATATTCACTAATATGTTTCTTATTCGTTTTCTCGATATTTGACAAATCTCTGGCTGAAATTTCTAAAAGAAATATAGTTTATATATGGAAGGAGTATTTCTCACATTTATACAACCAAGGAAAATACAAATTAACAGAACACTAGAGACTAATTTACCTATATTTTTAGTCTGAAAATGATGATGATTATCATATTGCTGTTATCATGTTTCATAGACAGAAGCACATATTCTTTCGGCGAACACTCGAGCCAAACACAGGCAGTACATGTATCGATCAAGATACAGTTTAATAGACTTTAGCTATTTGAATCTACTCAAACTCAACCAATAACTAATGTACATATTTTGTTATAGACAAATGATAGCGATGACAAATTAATGAATATACAAGGTTATCTCAAATGTTCGTAAACACTTGAAAAACATTTGAAATACCAATATTATTCACCATACCTTTATTCTCTGTTATGTATAATATATTTGTATTATGTATTAAGTAATTGTATTATGTATTATTATGTATTCGCCGTAATAATACTATTCGGCAATTAATAAGAAAAACACGAAATTTTTGAAAAACTCTACATCAACTACTACTGATAAGATGCCATTTTTAAAAGAAATGTTTGTTAGCAAAACCTACATTCTGGTAAAACCCGGGTGTAGCCGGGTTCATTCGCTGGACTAATCAAATTATTCATATGTTTATTGCGTATGTGGATGAGCTTGACAGGAATAACATGCGGGAAACAATGGTGCGAGAACGCTTTAAAAGTAAAAATCATAAAATATACAGAATCCGTAAACCCTATAGCTATGACTGAGAAGGGGTCTGTAGATTGAATAATTGTTGGTAATCTGAATTTCCAATTTGAAAAGTTTTTTTTAAGCTACAATAGTTTAATTCCTTAAACCTGAATACTTTCAAAATATAGGCTTCCGCCTGTATTCATGCTTACCCAACAATACTTTTGGTATGAAGGATAACAGAATTCTGCCTAATTGAGCATGTTTGGAATTTGATGGGCAGATCCCTGGAACCATCTCTGGATCCTGTCGATGTATCTCGACAATTAGAGATAATATGGCAGATATAACGGCTTTGTGCCAAATCTATCAATCAATGTCAAGCCGAATAGCAGTTTGCATACTATATGTACTGTCCTGTAGGGCGATGTACGGTGTCGTGAACCCCAAGCCGCTACGGTAACCATGAACAGGGAATTCTGAAATGTGGCTGACTAATGGGGCAATGGCAACCCATCCCCTCTTTCCATGGAGATGGATAAGACCATCACATACTATATGTATTTATAAATTTACTTGCCAGCTATCTTCTAAATTTGCAACAAATACATTTTTACCAATGCATTTTACACATACCATCAAATATTAATCATGAAGGTCTGCTGAGATAAAATTCGATGATATATGTAAATATTGTTGAAATTTAATTTGTTACAAATACGGAATGTAAGTTATCCGCCTGAGAATATATCATACAATTCAACTGAGTATAAAGAAACAGGGTGAAATTTATTAGGTGAAACATTCTGTGTGAAGAATTGAAAGATAATTTTTTGTCAGAACAAATATGTAAAAAGGTAGTTCGATTGTCTTATCCCATCGAAGAAATGTGTGTATATAACAAAGACACCTATCATGAAAAAGGCATCTCCTTATCGTGCAACTGAAAGTTGCTGATGGCTTGCACCATCTATCAGAATAAATATCATCTATTCTGGTTGATTTGTATTTATTCCAGAAATGGCCAAATACCCATTCTTGATTAATCAAGAAAAGCTAACCACCTACGCGTTGCGGGCTGTTGGCCCTCATCAGCGTGGTGCAAGTTGTATCTCAACGACCAAAAAACTGGTCCTTCAAAGACACCTATGTAAAATTCAATAATTTTTGTAAATTCATTTCAGACTTTCTTTTCTGTTTGAGAAAACCAACCTTTCAGTTTTGTTTTTAGTCTTGTTTATTGAATTGTATATAAAGTGTATTATATATAAGTTGATAAAATGTATTTAGGCGCAAGTATCCCAAGCTGGGATATCACGTCCGAAATTTAAAATAAATAAATTGTTTAACTGATCTGAGAGTTAATTTTACATATTCCTTCAGTGAGAAACAGATCAACATAGAGCTTATCTCAGAAAAAAATCGTTTTTTTGTCTTTAAGAAATATCTAATAGTTAAAAGGCTATTTTCCTCTATGTGATTCGCTCATTTTTTCCAATTATTTAGATATTATTTTTCTCATAGTACAAAATAATAATATACATCCATCAATAATACACACACAACTTTATATTCTAAATAGATGTAAATATTGTAGCATAGAAAATCAAGTCTTTGTTTATCTGGGGATGTAAAAGTATTTATTGATGACGTCAGTACGACAAGTCGACCATTATCAACAACACTATCTACAGCTAGGGAATCTTGAGAAATCACGCAAAGAAATATTTTGATCATTATTTTACATAAACAGAGTAATATATGGAAGCAATGGTCGCCTCTCCCGTCAAAATAGACGTCAAAACTAGACGCCATCTATTGACCGTCGCCGCAACTAGCGGCATCAGATCGGTGACAAATCCACAACACCAACTTTGGCAAACTGATAAGCGTCCACCTAGAGACCATGGTTTCGGGCTAATGGTCCTCGTCAGTCTAGGGCGGATTTTATTCCATGAGATCCACACGGGATCTAATGGAATCCTCACAATCTACCAAAGAGGTGTTTTGCTGGCAATGTAGCTGGGCCAAATCTATTGGCAAAACACAGAGTAATATATATTTATATAATCTGTTGAATATTTTCATTTAATAATTAAATTAAATAATAAATTATTTCTTCACCACAATATATATAATTAATGATATGAATGTTATTGAAACTTTCACCAGTAAAGAATATTTTATTTTTCATTTTGATTATTTTGTAATTATTACTAGCTATGAACTAAAGTAAAACGATATAAAAAAACTAACAAACATTTATTTCATATAAATTATAATAAAAATATTGAAAGCATATCCTGACCAGGAGTTTTCATTATTTTCAATATCAACACCTGACCCTTTTATTTATTATTTTTTCTATTGTTTTTTTTTCATATATTATAATATTAGATAATAAAAAGACATATATTGTATGGGAAGTCATTGGGACCAAAAAATATTTTTGGTCGCAGTGGTTAAAGCCTACTCCACGCTGACTAGCGCCAACAGCGCGAAACGCGTTCGTGGATGGCTTTTCTTGATTTATCAAGAAATTGGGTTGGCCAAATATCACGGAACAAGCTAAATAAACGTTTAGTTTATTCTTGCTCCACTAGATGGCGCTCTGCCATCTAAAAAGCACATGTGCTCGTGGTAAGGAGATGCCTTACTTTATTTTTAATATTGTATTCAATAAAAGATTTATTTGCCAATATTTCGGCTGGCTGAACGCCAAACCTTTATCAAGGCATTACATTTTAATATTATAATATTTGTAAATAATTGATTTTTGGAAGTTGTTTTACTGGAGTCAGTCGTTCTGGAAAGTATTGAAATGATATATTGATTTATTATCTCAAGTAGTTTAATTTTAACTCTTTAGTGAAAAACACATAATGAATTATCTCAGTTAATATAGGATTTTGTTATGTTAATTCTATATTATAGTAAAATATTTTAAAAAACTATATTTTCACATATATTCTTTTGTTTATTTATTTTTAGCTAATTTGAAATAACAATATTTATATTAACAACAACAATTATAATTTTCATCATATAATAATAATAATATCTAAAGAGACAAAGGTCGCCTCTCCCGTCAAAATAGACGTCAAAACCTAACGTCATCTACGGGAGAGGCGACCTTTGTCTCTTTAGATCATTATCCTCCCGGCAAAATTTCCATCTATATAAAAATAATTATTAAAATTCCTAAATAATATGACCATTTGATGTGTCCACCTTGTGTAATTGATATGTAATCTCAATATGCAATTGAAATATTATGCAAATTGTAAACGATAAACATTCCAGTAAATATCTTAGTATATTACATATTTACCAAATGTAATGTACATATAGTAAAACAAATATTTACATAACAATGTAATTCCATACTCACATAGTTTCTTTGTTGTGTGAAATATAAATAAAATAAACACACACAATAAAACTCTAGAATTACACCAATCGTGAAAATTAAATATAGAACACAAATTAAAGAGAGTGTTTTTAATTAGGAAAATGAATACTAAATAGAGAAATAAGATTTTAAATGGGGTTTCAACAGGTCAAGACAGCGAATTTGATAATTCAGGTGTAAGCGTTAATGCGGTGGTATTATTATTTAATAACTGGATATATTGTACAATCCATTACGGCTGCCGGCAGGGGACAGATCGAAGTCACGTGTTCAGTCGGTGAGCAGACGCCAGGAGGTGGTGGTGGTTCGTCTGCGATCGTCGGATACCCATCTATCCGTACGTATACCTTCTGATTATTATTCATTGATTCATTTAGGCCTGATTCTCCCGCCATTTCACTCGTCTCTTTAAAATTATCGTCTGCTTCTTCCTAATTTAATGACTATATAATTAATAGCGTTTAGATATTCATTTTAATTTGTCTCTTCTCCTTTAATTATATTAATTTAATAACTCTTTTAATTAATGTAGGCAAATTGTATTTATGTTTTTTCAAATTCGTAATTAGTATTTTTAAATAAAATGCTTTTTTTTAATTAACAATTCTTATTTTATTTTTGGAATAAATCAGGAAAATTGAAATTTACTTATTTCTATATAGGATATAATACATATAAGTTAATACCATATTTATTATTCGAAAATATATTTTATGTTGATATTAATTATTTGAAATGGGAATTATATAAAACAATTTTAATCTATTAAAGATTTAATTTAAATATTTTTCGAAATTTATAATTTGAAATTGTTTAATTATTTTCTATAATCAAACACATTTTTATATTTTCAAAATGTAAATTTTAGATTATTTCGATATATATTAAGAATAATTTAATAATAAACAACCATTTTTAAATAATTTTAAAAAGTTAATAGATAAATATTATCTCATTTTCATATTTTTTAATAACCTAAAAAGTAGAATTTAAATATTTATATTAAAAATATATATTTAGATAACTTTACCTTGCTGCCATAAAATTTTATAGGCTATTCCCTACTTGATATACGTCTTTATGGAAACTCTATTGATTTCTGAGGCAGAAGGAAATATTGAAACTTTCAAATATATTTCCAATAATTTTGTTTTCTGTCGTTTGGGATTTTATTATTTTACACCACGTTAGATAACTTATTTATCGATTTATATATTTTCTCAAATGTCTGTTAAGTAATTCGAAATAAATTATTCATAAACATCTTCTACCCTTCTATAATATAAATTATATATTTGGAAAATAATTTCGTGTTTATAGAAATACACATTTATATTATTGAATTATTTTTATTTTTTTTAAAGAAAAGTAAATAACTACATTTGTAAAAATATACGTTGAAATTTGAAATTCATATTAAATCTCATATTTTTCTATTTATTTTCCGTTCAGAAAAACGACTCACTAAAATACTTTAATAATTTTATTTATATTTCTTAGCATATATATTTTCAAATATATTTTCCTAAACTTTATTTAAGAGTTCTCTATTGAATACGTTTAGAGTTTATATTTCTTAGGCAGAATTTAAAATTGTTATTTAAATGTAGATGGATTTCGCCCTAAGGTAAATTGATTATTCAAATAACCTCATTAAAGCTTTGCATGTCTTGGTAAATTATCTCAATTGAAACATTACTCGCTTATTTGATAACTATTTAATATTAATTAATAAATTATATATTCACAACACACATATATGTTAAATATTCATAATTATATATACAATAAATCATTATTGTATTATTTATTTATATGTATTTTAGTAATATATATTCACATAATATCTTATTATTAGGTTAGAATATTAATATTTGATATTAATAATTTTATTATTATATGATCATCTATAATTTTTGGTAATAATTAAATCGAATTATATAGCGTTTGGATTTCAAAATTAAATATTTCATTTTATAATTTTTTGAAAATATTTTACATATTGATTTTCAATATTAATATATAATTTCATAAATTATTCTAAAATATATTAAAATAAAGTATTTTCATACTTATTTGTATACAAATATAAATACAATATTTGTATAAAATATTGATAAATAAATATATTAGAAATATTATCAAATGAAGTGTAATAATATTGTATAAATGGCACAAATAATGTTTAGCAATAAATATCATTATTTTATCAAACGTAAATGTTTATACGCGTTTAGAAATATAATAGTGAATCTAATTATATCGTTGTTTACCTGGGAAATAATTTAACAAATTAGGATGTAATTATTAGAAAGGGTTAATAGAAGCTTAGAAAAATAGAGGTAAACTTCTGGAAACATCTCAGGTATGCATTCCAATTTAGTCCTTTAGAGGCCGTCGTTAAATATCGCCTTTCCGCTTTGATAGATTGAACTTGCGACCTGAATAAAACAGATTAGCTATTTATTCTCGGGTGAATTAAATTCTTTAAATTAAATCTATTCTCTGCATATATTTATTTAATTAAATGTTTAAATTCTCGATATTTTAGATAATTACATTTTCTAATTTTTAATGGATAGAGAGAAAAAAAGGACTCTTTTGGGCAATAAATAGAATTGTATTTAATGGACGTTGTTCAAATAAAAACATTCGTTTGGCGTTAAATTTAGCAAGGAAAGAGGGCAAAGAGATATTGATCAGTATCTTCTGGTAATCGTTTTCTATCAAGCTATACTCCTTTAAGCCTTATCCATTTTAGAAGATATTTTCTAATCTCATTTTGATCTATTCTTCTTCTTTTAGCGTCACCGTTTATCTACGAATATTTGATATATATAATCTATATAAATATATTTTAGTAATTTATTTAATATTCAAAATCTATCCATAAACATTTAAATATATTTAAATTAGTAAAATATTTGAATATTATTTATATATTTTTTTTCTAAATTAGTTTCTTAAAATATTTTCATTTCTAGATATTAAAAAAATATATAACATATTTAAAATATTCAAAAATTATTATCATCGAATATATTATATTTTATAAATATTATCTGTTATATATATATTATATAATCTAAAATGCAAATCTTTTATTTTTTAAAAACATATACAGTAGAACTTGGATAATTCGAACTTCTTTAATTCGAAAACCTCTTTAATTCGAATATTTATCTTGGTCCCTAGAATTTACTATAAATAGAATTTACGTTTTTAATTCGAATTTTTGGATAATTCGAATTTTTTTTATGGTCCCTTGGGGTTCGAATTATCCAAGTTCGACTGTATTTTATTTTCATTCATTGACTGATCTACATTTTTTGACCATAGATTTAGAACATAACACTTTGAATATTGTTGTAAATAAGTATAGTTGAACCTACCTATTTTTTTAATTCACGATTATAGAATTCATTTTATAAATTCTATATTACTGTGAAAAATAATATTATGTGTAATTTCCTTCAAGTAATTCAAAATAAAAAAAACTACTTGATGGGTAAAAAAAAACAAAATAATCATAACATATATATACATATATGAATTAAATTTGAAAAATAAATTATATTCTATATGAATTGAATATATATTTTACTAGAATTACATGTTTTCGCCTAGCTTATATTCTTTAGAAAATATTGTTTGATGGGAACAAAATATATATTTTCTATTCTAAAATTCAATTCAAAATATAAAATGGAATTCTAAAAGATAAAATATATATTTACATAGAGATATACTATATATATTTTAAAGATATGTTTATATATATGTAAATATAAATATTTCGAAAATAATAATATATTTAAACCCGCCGTGGAAAAATATTCCCCCTCCAAAAATGTACAATTTTCAGTAAAAATATTTCAGACACTCCACCTACATTATTTTAAGTTTTTCTTAGAATAGAAGGTTAAACCTTTCGAGGCCCTTTAAAAGTCCCTTTTTTTTTCTCTCTTCTTAATTCTTTTTCTCCAGATATTTTCATTCACCGTCTATTTTCTCCGATGTAATTCGTTTTCTATCTTATCTTTGCTAACATAAATTTGATTTTTTTCCTTTCTTCTGCTTTAAAATTCCATATACAGAAATACTTAAGATATACTACATTTTTGTGAGTTCATATTATTTTTTCTCAAACATTTTATTCAAATATACACACTTTCTAGATTTAAGTTTATTTTACATTTATTATTCTAATCAATTTATTGTGTCGAGTTTTTAAAAATTTTTAACACTTTCTTTCGGTGTTATATTTTACTTTGATAATATTTTAGCGTTTCTTTACATGATTGTTTTTTTTTTGTGTACAAAATATTTATTAATCGTTTGCAAATATGCAAATTAAATCACCCTCTAATATAATATTTGAAATAGGCATGCATTTATATACACAAGTAGTATATACCTTTTTTATTTTTTGAGACCATTTTTAATTTCATTTTAAGACAAATTTTCATTTATTTTCGGACATCATTTATTTTAATAGACATATTTTTTAAAAACCTTACTTTTTATTCAAGGTGTTACCTTTTTAAACAACATCTTTTAATATTCGATAAAGCCGTTTTTAAATTTATTATTAGCATTTTAAAGTTTTAAAATCCTTTTTTTACGTAAAATCGTAACATTTCGAAGGTTTAAAATAAAAAATATGGAATTAAATACCAATAGGTTTAATTTAATAGGATTTTGTGTTACCTAAATCTTGATTGTTTTGAAATTGATAAAATCATCTATTATCACCTTAAATTCTTCAATCCCTTATTCCAAATAAAGTTGCATAACCATTTATTCTAAATGTAAAATAACTTAAAACATAAAATTATATCAAATTGATATATTTGAAATCGGATTTTTTTTAACAACAAAATATTGTTATTTGATTTCAATGTTTTTCAACTTTGAGGTTTTAATTTACGTTAAAAATGAGGTCTTAAAACTTTTCAAAATTATAAATTTAATGTTTTAAACGTTAAAATGTTCAATAAACCTTTATATATAGGCTAAAATGAGATTTAAAATCTACTAAAAATCCAAAATGACTTGGTTTATAATATATTATTTGACTTCTAATCATTTAAAAAATTGTTCTCAATCAAAATTATTTTTAAAAGTATAAAGTACATATATTGAGCTATCCATATGGAATTATGATAAATAAACACATAATTAGTATTAGAGATATCGTGAGATTTTTTCACAATACTGCATAAAACAGATTTAATAAACAACTACTCTTTTTGAAGATAATATTTCAATTTTAAATACAATATTTTGCATTTTTGTATTACAAATATCTTATTATTGCTTTCCTTTTTTTTTTTCATTTTATATATTTCATTTTAAAATTCAATCATCAATTTCTCAATTTTGATATTGCACAACATTTTAATTTTTGTATTTTCATTATCTTCATATCTACAGAAAATACATTTCCTTAAAAACATTTATAATTATATGTTTCTATATATAAATATTATGCCTTAATATATTGGTTTTGAACTTTTTAAAACAAACATTTAAAGTTTGATCACAATATTGAAACATGTTCTATTGAAACCACTGCCAATTATAATATCCTTAGTTTACCACTATACATACTATATTCAATACTACATATGTTTTACTACTTAATATTTTGGTTTTAAACTTAAAAAATAAAAACATTCGAAGTTTGATCACAACAGTTTAATTGGCGGTAGCAATACTTTAGTATTCAAAACCATTCTCTTCTTAAATTTAAATAACCTTTTAATATAACAAAAAAAAGATGTTTTATGAAATTTGACTTTAATTTTGATTTTAAACAATATTAAAATCAATATGTACCGAGAATTAAATGATAATATCATTATTCTCCAAAAAACCCCCAACTTTAATAGATTTTAGTTATAATATGGAGAGTTAGAATATTTAAAACACTATT
Source organism: Cordylochernes scorpioides (assembly GCA_030710605.1). NCBI lineage: Eukaryota > Metazoa > Arthropoda > Arachnida > Pseudoscorpiones > Chernetidae > Cordylochernes > Cordylochernes scorpioides. Next base: position 8,973,695 of record CP092871.1, on the reverse strand, counting down.
TTAATATGTATTTCTATCCTAAGGTTTTGATCAATTAATAAATAGTAAATCGAGAAACCTTTTTTACAAAATATAATGATTTATGTTTTATAAATTAAATTGAATTAATAGAGGACATGAAAATCGATAGTCAACTTTAAATATACATTGTTATTTTCTAATATCTAATGAACAAAAATATATATATTCATTAAACTATATGAACATTTGAATTATTATTTTTATCCATCATTATTATTTTATACATTTTCAATCTCAATAAAAGGATTTCTTTAAAATCAATTATAATTGTTAGAATCATAATTGTGTGGAATTTATTTGGATAGATACTGTTTTGTCGTCTGCTATTTTATATATATCGTTTATTTGAAGCCACATACATCACATTTTATTTACTGCTATCTGAAAGATATGAAAGATATATTTTCTACCATCAGCCAACTGAAATATGGATAAAATAAATGATTTTTTGATCCAATATATGCCTTTTTAATTAAAGATTTATTTATGGATTGCTCTATTTTCAAAAATATTTCAGAGTGTTAAGTAATATTAAAAAATATATACAATATTTAATTGAAGATGTACATATTAATATCTAATTGGCCAATCAAAACATGACAGAATACAGTACCTTACTTGTAAATACATAATTTTTTTATCTATATTGCATTTTCTATATGAAAATTAGTTTTTCCTTTCTGATACTTTATTAAAGGAAGTATAGAAATATCATGCAATAAACTCTAAAATTCACCAAATAGTAACAAACTGAAGTATTCGAACCAAAGATTGATATACAAGATCAAATGTTCCATGTGTATTACCACTAGGAATTTCATCAAATATAGATTATATAAATAAACAAGAGGCTTGTATTAAATGTACTATCTATTGGACGAATGCGCAATCTTATAATTATTTTTGTGATACGTTGTAAAACGGATATAAAACCAGAAACGCTTTTTATATAAAGTTATAATCTCTGGAAAAGAAAGAGAGAAAATATTTTTATACAGATAAACATATACACATGACACTTGAAATTATCCCGCATGAGTTTCTTTTCAAAGAAAAATCAAAATTTATTTTTAGGAGAAATAACGATTATTTCTAACCCCAGGGATTGAGATATGAAAGGATGAATTGTGAAGAGTAATGAGTGATGGTTTTACAATCACAAACCGCATTCTATTATTTTGTATATACATATGAATTAAGAAAATATTGTTCTTCAAATTAAAGATACTTCAGCCAGTAAATATTCTTTATTGTCTTGACGTTTCGACAAAAATCTTTTGTCCTCGTCAGGAGCGAACAAAAATAAAAACATTTGGCAAGACATTAAAAATATTCTTTTATTCTAATTAAGGCTTTGCCAAATGTTTTCATTTCTATTCGCTCCTGACAAAGACAAAGAATTTTTGTCGAAACGTCGAGACAATAAAAAATATTTACTGGCTGAAGTATCTTTAATTTGAAGTACTATGAATGCCGGCCAGGCAGCCTTTATCTTTACGATAGTTAAGAAGATATAGCTTTTATACAGTAACTTAGTTTAAGGATATGATCTGAAACAATTACTTCAACAATTCATAATGCCTGCCTATCCCTGATATTATCCTTAAAACAAACCTCTTATATTTGAATTAACTAACAAATATACAAATTCTGATATTTTCTTGATGGTATTATATAGATGTATAGTTATATGTATAATATATGAAAGATAAATGGTATAAAAGAAGGAATATTGATAGTTAAAAAGAAAGGGATTAAAAGGGTTCTGTATTTTATATAACAACATAGGGCTATAATATATATATATATATCTATATATATAAAAATGAATGTTTGTATGTTTGTATGTTTGTTTGTCTGTGTCTTTGTTTGTATGACTCCTATACAAATTCGCAGTAGATCATTAATTCAAACCAAAATTTCCATACATAGGTAAAAAATAACGAGGATGACGATAGGCTATTTTAAAATATATATAAATCATTTATTAAAACTATATATTCAAATTATTCAACTTAGCTCACGAGCAGCGCCCTCTAGAACACTCAGGCGGGCGATGGCGGCGCGCGACGATTGGCTGCCGGCGCAGCACGTGACTTCCCTTCCCCCTGCCCCCCCCCCCCCCCCCCCCCCCCGCCGAGTAAATGAAATCTCCCGGCTGACGGCCGGTTGAGCTCACGCGCAGCGCCCTCTAGAACGCGTGACGATTTTGACGGCGCGGGGCGCTCCCAGTTGGACAGTTGCGCGGGGGCAGAGTGACCTCGCGGGTGCCCTCCGGGAACTACGTCCATCTTCCATATGTAATATACATTTAATCGTGTGAACCCGGGCGTTGCCCGGGTCATTCGTCTACAAATTCTCAGTAGTTCACTAATTCAAACCAAAATTTCCATACATACATAGGTAAAAGAATACTGGGAAGACGATAGGCTATTTTAAAAATTTTGCTTTTTTAAAATTTTGCTGTATCATGTTTGATTATCAGATACAAAATTATATCGGGAAAAATTCCAAAAAACAGAGACCACGGGTGAAACAGGGTACATTTAATAGGGTAAAACCCGGGCGTTGCCCGGGTCATTCGGCTAGTATGTTATAAAAAAAGAGATTTCTGTTTATTTTGATTATCTTGAGGATTATGTTATGTTAGTGCAGTCGTGGTTAAAATCTTGAAAGTATAATAATAAAATGGTTTTGATCAGTAATTGCTTTAATTGAGCTAAAGGAATATATAAAAAACATAATTTGATAAAAGTACTGCCTGGCTTAAGGCGTAAGAATAAAAAAAAGGAAAACTTATTTACATAATGTACAAAAGGTTTGAGCCGGCCATCGGGAAACAACAACAATGGGTTTTTATAGGGGAGGCATGACCTCTGGCGGTCGATATAGCAGCGTATTTGAATCTATGAAATATAATTTTAAATAAAATAATATTTTAATATAACATATATATATAAACAAAACGGTTTCCAAAGATGAGTTTCTTGTTTATTATATATTCATCTCAAGCTTTCGGGTATCACGAACCTTTCTACAGGAGTGAATGAAATGTGATGTATGTGGCTCTAATAAACGATATATATGAAAGAATACACACGCACAGTCAACAAAATGGTATCTATAACTTCCACACAGTATATTGATACAAACAATTATATTTCATTTCAGTAAGGTATAGCTGATATAAATATATTTGAAGTTCATTTGTTGGTTGGAAGTAGATTCAGGACAAAAACACAGCGACAACAACCTATAGTTTAACTACCGACGTTTTAATGACTTCCTATCATTCTCTTCAGTGGAATGTTTACTTTGAATCCTTAGAATGATAGCTATTTTTTTTTGCTTATCCCTAGTACACGTGGTACAGGCCATGATAATCATGGTGGGTAAAAGTAGACGAATGCTTTTACTGTAGGTGCACCACATGTCTACACATGTGAAAAGCAGTTCGAATTTTGCATTTAGAAATGAGTCATAGCCCCGTTTGGGTACTTGCACTTACTGGTAGGGTTGAGCTTTTACAAGAATCAGGGACCATTGGAGCATTTTATTTTTAATCAGAAAAAAGTGCCCAATGCGGGATTCAATACCCGGGTTATAGCTGTCGAAACCCAACGGTTTAGACCATCCTTCCACCAATTCCCTTACAGTTTCTTTCTCATTCAAACAATAGGCAGTTTCTTTCAATCTGATCAATACATACAGTTACGGTCGCTGGTAGGGTTGGACTTTTGAAAGAATTGAGGTCAATTAGAGCATTTTTAACTGAAAAAAGTGCCCAATGCGGGAATCGAACTCGGATCGTAGCGGTCGAAAACCAACTGTTTAGACCAGGGGTGGCGAACCTTTTTATATTAGAAGGCCAATTTTCATTTTACCATTTCTGAGAAGGCCGCATCCATATATAAATATATATGTACGATTTAATTAAAGGGATTTATATACAAAATTAAAATACGTAATTTTCTTTGCAATTAAATAGTTTATAGTGGTATAGTTATGTACTTCAATTTTAGCACGACACTTGAATTACTTTTAGAAATTTAAATACTTACATTTACTAAATTATATATATTATATAATATATGACATTCGTATTAGATATTTTCAATGAAATGAAAGTAATTGAAAACTGCGAAACAAAAATTATAATTTTGAATTTATGAAAAGGCCACAACTTGGGCAAGAAAAGGCCACATGCGGCCTTAAGGCCGCACGTTCGCCACCCCTGGTTTAGACCATCCTTTCACTGACCCCCTTGATTACTTTGAATCCCAGAACTAGAATTGAAAGTAACCAATCCCCTGAACAGAATGACAGGAAGGTACTGAAACGTCGGTAGTTAAACTATAGATTGATGTGGCTGTGTTTTTGTCCGAGATAGCAGAAAGTATTCTGAAAGCCAACAGATATTTAAGGTTTTAAAGAATAGATCCAAATTTTGAATCTTAGCATCAACACTTTCTGATGAGCTAATCATCAGAAAATATCAATATATACACTGCGTGACATTGAAAATGGAACACCAAGAAATAGTGGCCAGAAAATTATGCAAATTTCAGGGTAGACGCGCCTAACCGAGTTATGCAAATGATGTAAAATGCGCAGCTCTCGTGCGCACATGGAGTAAGATACAGGGGAAGGAACTTGCAGAAAGGACAGTATTCGTGTCGTTATTTCTTCAAGGAAAATCATTGTAGAAATTTTGTTCTTGTGTCAAAAGACACGTGTAATAACAGAGAATGCCAGGTCATCGTAAACGGAGGCAGTTCAAGCAGACAGACGCTTTTACGAGGGGCATGGTGATTGGACTGAAAAGGGCAGGTTGGTCCATACGTCAAATCGCAGCTGATACACACCTTGGTGCGTCCACGGTACACCGACTGTGGAGAAGATGGTTGGAACAAGGAAATGTGGCAATTTATAGGAATGTCGGTGCAACCAGAGTGACGTCAGCACGTGTGGATCGGCGTATCCTTCGACAAGCAGTGGCGGCCCCACAAGCCACTTGTACCGCCATCCTGCAACATGTGCAAGACACCCTAGATCATTCCATCTCGACCAGAACCATTTCCCGTCGATTGGTTGCTAATGGCTTGCACTCATGCCGTCCGCTAAGAAGACTGCCATTGACCCCACCGAATAGGCGCCAACGTTTGGAATGGTGCCGGGCTAGATCGACGTGGATGACGGAATGGCACAGGGTCGTGTTCTCAGATGAGTCGCGTTTCTGCTTGTCCAGTGATAGTCGCCGTGTACGCGTGTGGCGTCGACGTGGAGAAAGGTCCAATCCGGCAGCAATTGTGGAACGCCCCACCGTGCGACAACGTTGAATCATGGTTTGGGGCGCAATCGCGTATGATTCCAGGTCACCTTTACTTCGTATTCAGGGCACTATGACGGCCCAACGATACGTTGATGATGTGCTGCGACCGGTGACACTCCCCTACCTTCAGGGGGTACCCAATGCCCTTTATCAGCAGGATAACGCCCGACCGCACACTGCTCGCATTAGCCAACAAGCTCTGCAAGATGTACAGATGCTTCCCTGGCCACCGTACTCTCCTGATCTCTCACCAATCGAGCACGTCTGGGACATCATTGAACGCCGTTTGCATGCCTTGCCACAGCCGCGTTCAGAAGACGAACTGTGGCAAATGGTTGAGAGGGAATGGAGAGCCATCCCTCAGGACGCCATCCGCACTCTGATTGACTCTCTACCTAGACGTGTTGCTGCGTGCATCGCCGTCCGCGGTGGTCCTACTTGCTACTAAGCCGACGCCGTTCTCGCTCTGTATTATGACTATCATTTTGAAATAAAGATCACTTATTGTTCGTCCCTGTCTCTCTCTGTCTGCCGAGTTTCATCACATTCTGGCCACTATTTCTTGGTGTTCCATTTTCAATGTCACGCAGTGTATTAAGGATGAATATTTAACCAATAGTTAAATAAAATAAAACGAACGAACGATTGATATACCTGACTTATACCATATCCTGTTGAATTAGCACTTTAACCACATCCACCCGTCACCACGCCTTAAACATCACAATCATAGTTATTTATTCTTCCTTTCTTATCCCTCACAATTACAATAGTTTACGCCGTTGTATATTAATTCATATGTAAATATGTATTCTTGGTTAATTTCTGCTGTATGTTAATTATATGTATACCATTAATTTTCAATATGTGAATTTGTAATTTTTTTTTAGCTCTATATATAGTCGTTCATATCTTCCATTTTGTAGCCAGTATAAGGACGTCACGGTCCGAAAGCTTGCATATATTAAAATATAAGGAACTCCTCTTCGATCGTTCGTTTGATTTTATTTAAATAATTATACTGAAGAGTTGATTTTGTCCATTTACCTTTAACCAATAGTGTTTCTAGGAATTCAAACGTTTGCTAATCGACGAATCAAATGACAAACGTAATTGCTGAAGCAGTTTGTGAATTGAGATAATTGTAAGATAAACTTACAGACGACCATGTCAACCTGTCTGGCTATCGATCTGTCTGGAAGAAGGAGGTCACCACGATGTCATATCGCTTGATTTATCACCCGGCAAATTCTTCTTCTTGTCGTCCAAAGATGGAAAAAGATTGAAGGATCTTCAATACTCATGTGAGATTGAGGTAGAATTACCCAGGAATCAACGTCTAAATTCATCTCATCTTTGTAAACCTTTATAAATGACTTTATTTATTCATTACCAGTTGCAAATAAGACACGCTATATCCGATCTGGATAATTACGAGTGAAACTATTTACAATAATTGTAGTAGAGTAGGTAACAGAATTATCAAAAATAAAATAAACAATTAAGAAAAGGAGCATTAAATAAACATATACATTAAACAAATAAGCAACAACATAAGCAGATGGAGGAAATCGAAAGGTAGTTATTTATTTGGATAAGCATCATAAATATTTTGGCAATATGAATATTTTGTGCAGGATACCTAGAAAAATTTACCAAACCGATTTTAAGCTTTGATTTTTTCCAAGAGCTAAGCTTGTAGATATTGTACTCTTGTTCAGATTGATTTACACAAGCCTTTATATCTACCTAGCTTATTTCTGTTGTGTCACAAATTCTCTAATTCTATATAGTACAAATACACATAGTACAAATAATTATAAATATAAAATAGGCGTTATTGTTAATTTACAAAATATTCACACCCTTATTTTACAAAATTTAATTTGTCCATATTATAAATATATATATCAATTTTTTTCCTCCCCATTGAATATAACAAAATATTTTTAAAACTTAATTCTGTTGACGTTATGTGGCGCTGAGTTTGTTGTTGACACACTTTAAAATGTTATAACACCTTGATAAAGGTTGGCGTTTAGCCAACTGAAATATTGGTAAAATAAATGATTTTTGATCCAATATATGACTTTTTAATTAGATATATATATAGCACATAATAATATATAATAATAGAATTTAATGCCGCACATGGAAAAAGAAAGGTCAGTGGTATTAGTGTAAAACGTTAGGATTTATAAATTATAAAAATGTAAAGAGAAAAAAAAGATATTTAGATATTAAATTTTAAAGATTTCAAATGTAATTTCAAATATTTTAAATAAAAATCCTATAAATAATTAAAATGAAATTTTAAAAGTATTTCAGATAAAATTTTATAATCTTAAATCAAATTTCGATATTTATTTGTAAAATAGTATCAAAATATTGTTCAATCGACATCCATTTTAATAAAAAAAAAGCAATATTTTTTCTCTCATTCTAAAAATATATATCTATTTTTATAGTTATTTTCAAATATAACATAAAACATTGATAATAAATATAAATGTGATATATATATATAAATATGGCAATTTCATTATGATAACAAAGTTCTAAATTATTAAATTTTAATAGAGCTAACAAAAGAGTTGTTGTGTATTATCTATCATTAATTTTATATACTCTGTTTTTATCCACTATCTCTCTTAGAGCAAAAGGTATTGCCCTGGCCTTTACAAATTTATACAAAACAAGAGTAAATGAAGAAAAAGGCATCTTATCGTGCAACTGAAAGTTGCTGATGGCTTGCGCCATCTATCGGAATAAATATCAACTATTCTCGTTGATATTTAATTATTCCAGAATTTGCCAAATACCCATTCTTGATTAATCAAGAAAATCTAAGCTGGCGCAAGCCATCAGCAACTTTCAGTTGCACGATAAGGAGATGCCTTTTTCTTAATTTATTCACCTTATCCCAGTACAATATTACATTTGTACTATTTTTTCACAAGAGAAAATGAGTTAATAAATTCATAATATATTTCTATTAATAGTTTACATTTGTAGGTAAATAAAACTATGTGAAAAACTTCTCAAATACACCTATCCCCCGATTTACACGGTAGATACGTTCCTGAGAAAAACGTGTAAATCGGGGAATAGGTGTACACAGAAATAAAAATAAAATGCATTGACAGGTTAAAATATGTAGTCAGCACATAAGCTCGGGATTTCTCGTGAGATGTGTAGACAGCGCATGTGTTCAATCACAGTAGCATTTAGTATAGTGCGATAAAAACAAAAAAAAAAAACTTATTTGGAAAACCGTGTAAAAGCGAAAACGTGTAAAACAAGTACCGTGTAAATCGGGGGATAGGTGTATAATATAAAATTCTAAATTATTTTAGAATGAAATCTACAAACCAAATTTTCAAAAATAATTAATTTAATTAAAAGGCATTAAAGCGCCATCTATAGACAAAAATAAAACAAATAAGTGCGAAATTTATTATAAAAATAACACACACCTTTATTGTACTTTCTGCTATATTAAAATTCCATTCAAATTATAAAGTATTTACATATGCAACTAGAACTAAATAGCCAAAATATTGTATTTTATAATTCTAATAAAAACTTATTTCCCATTTTTTACGACAATTTATTACCATATTTATTAAGATTCTCATAAACCATCTAAAAATTCAATTTTACAAAATCCATTTTGTTTTCCTGCTACATTCTACTTTAGGAAAAATAATTCAGGCTTCAAATATTTTTATATTTATAAAGGCCATGAATATTTTGAAGTTTATTGAAAATAGTTTTAGAATTTCAAGAAGCTTTGGGGAGATAAAGCCATTTATTATTAAATGTCTTGAAATATCTTTTTTGACATTTTGAATGTTTTGACCAACGTTTGCTAAAATATGTTAACTCAATAATTTATTAAATCTTGAAAAATGAAAGGCAGAATCAATTTGTAATCTATATTTGTTTGATGTTTATTTGAATAATTTTTGAAATCAATTTTTCATATTTTGAAATATCTATGTTGTTGTTTATTTTATTAAATTTATATATCATCTTAAATCTTTTGATATAATTATAATTTATGTATACGCAAAACTATATATATATAGATAATATAAAATAATTAGATTTCTGTTGTATTTTGATTATTAGAGCTATATAGAATCAATACTTGATGCTGATTATTTTGAGAATAGAGATATTTGTTGAGCAGTCGTGGCATGAATATTGAAAGAATAATAATAAATATGGTTTTGATCAGGGATTTCTTTATTTGAGCTAAGGGATGTGCATAAAAACAATTTGATAAAGGTACTGCCTGGATTAAGGCGAGTAGAACGAAAAAATGAAAAGCTTATTTACATAATGTACAAAGGTTTTGAGCCGGCCATTGGGATAAGAGAAAATATCTTTATTTTACGGGGCTGCTAACCAAAATGAATGATTTTTGAGCCCCGATGGACGCATAAAGCGGAATATATACAAAGCATAGTTGGAGGGGCCTGGGGATGGGTGGCCAGGGATCATCGCCAGGTGAGGCCAGGAGAGCCGGGATGTAGAGGAGGACCGGGGGGGAGCAGGGTGGTGATCCGCGGAGTTCAGGGGGTGGCAGAGACGGGTTCAATGGTGTTGAAGCAGGCGTAGCAGGTTTGTAGCAGGCAGACAAGCCGCAATGCACGATGTAAAGTATCAAGGTGCTGCACGCAACCAAGGCTGTTCAAAAAGGTTAGATTTCCCAGGCCAGGGAAAATAAAAGAAAGACAGCTGTTGTTTAAATAAGAATATTAGATAAAGCGAGAATGATTCAGCAACTGATGGGAAAAGATAGATTATTATTATTATTTTATTTATTTATTTATTATTATTATTATTATTTTGGGAAAAATGAATATATTAAAGTTTTGGATAAGATTACTGGTGAGGGTACCAGTGCTAAGACGACCAACCAGAAAAGTACACCATGGATTGCATAGCGCGTTCAAATGGGTCGCTGCGTAAGTCGATTTCTCGAGCAGCCCGCGCCGTCGAATCGCCAAACCATTTGCCCTCTGTCCTTGGGTTACAGAGACAGCGTCAGGGGCGATCACATACGCAGGGCAGGTCGCGAAACCGATCTTAAACAGCGGCACAGGCCAAAGTTACGTCAACGAGCAGCCGCCAATGACCGGTGTTAACCATGAGGTGAGGAGTCCGAGTCACTCAGGTGATCGGAATCCTCCGCGCGGACGCGTGGCTTAAGTCTATCAGAGGCCTTTAGGAACTCCAGGCAGGCTCGCCAAGTGCTCCTGTTGAAAATAAAGTCTTTGAGTGACCGCGGAGTGTACCCTAATTCTTCTGCACAGGTGGAAAGAAGGGGGAATCTAAGGGCATCAAGGCTGCTGCACTCAAGCACGATGTGAGACAGAGTTTCTTCCCTGTCGGCGTCGCAGTAAGGGCAGGAAGGATCGTCAATGACGCCTATTCTGTGGGCGAAACTGTCCGTCCACGTGTGTCCCGTTAGCAGGCCTACCACAATGTGCTCGCTAGGGACGATGTACGCATACCTTTTGTCTAAAAGACTCATTGGAGTAAGGCCAAAGCGGGTGTGGATAGAAGGAGCTAGAGAGAGGAATCTGCTTTCCCATGCTTCACGCGCCCGGCCGTAGATTGCGATTTTACAAACGACAAAGGAGCGAGTTTGTAACAGCTTGGGTCAGCAGACTCAGCACCCCGCTTTGCGAGTGTGTCCGCAATGTCATTACCCACGTTCCCACTGTGGTCCTTGATCCATTGTATGGTGCATCTGTTCCCATTGCGATTCAATCGCGAAATCAGTAGCAGAGCTCTGTCGATAAGGTAATTACCAGTCTTAGAGTTCAGAACTGACTTCACGACTGAGAGGTTGTCCAGGAAGAATCCTAAGGTTAGATGATTAGGTAAAGTGGTTGCGTTTTCAAGAGCCTTAACCAATCCAAGGGCTTCCGCCTGAAAGACAGAACAATGAGGGGACAGAACATGAGATTCACGTATTTCAGGTGCACAATCGAGACAAGAGAACCTGTACACGCCGGCGCCAACTCCATCTCTGGTTTTGGAACCATCTGTATAGTATGCCACGTGGAAGAAAAGAGCAGGAATATTACTGGGAGCGGAGTAATAGGGGGGGGGGGGGGGGTAGGGGAGAGGATGTGGAAAGGGAGGAGGCTCGAGTGGAATTTCAGCGTCAACCAATCCATACTTTTTAAGGTATAGCTCAGTTTTAGCCAAGATTTCCAGATCGAGAGGAAGGACTCTGGAGAGGGAGATTAGAGCAGCGTTGCTGGTTGATCTGAAAGCTCTACAAGCTCTCACTAGGAAAGGCCTTTGAGCACTCAGTAGAACATTCAAGGAGCGTTGAGAAAGATTAGGAAACCATACCGCCGAGGCATAGGCAATGGCCGGAACAACCACTTGCAGATACAGAGTTCTCAAGGCGCGGTAACCAAAACCAAAGTTGAGATTAGCGGCTGCGGTCAAACGCGGCAACATGCCGCGGACCTTGGCGCAGACTTCAACTACGTGCTGGTAGAAAGATAGACGTTGATCAAATCTCACTCCCAGCACCTTAATTGAGTCGCACCATTGGATTGGCCGTCCGTGGATAACCAGATCCCGGCGCGGTTCAGGCAGTCTCCCGTGTGGTCTGAGGAGAACCATAGCCTGGCACTTCCCCACGCTGAGTTCCAGTTTATGCAAACTGCACCACCTAGAGATCATATCTATGGTGTGTTGGGCCGCGGGAAGTTGACTAGGTCGGCGACCAGATCATCCGCGTAGGCTTGCGGGAAAACATTATTCCTGGGCCATTGGGATAAAACAACAACGAGTTTTTATAAGGGAAGAGTGACCTCTGGCGGTCGATTTAACAGAATAGTTGAATCTATGATATATAATTTTAAATAAAATAATATTTTTATATAACATATATATATTTTGAAAATATTTGAAAATACACTAAATCGTTGAAATTGATATTTATTCCGATAGATGCCGTAAGCCATCAGCAACCTTTATTTGCCCGATCAGGAAATGCCTTTTTTCTTAATTTTTCCACATGATTCAATTACAAATTCACTTTTTTTCTATTTTTTACATTTTTTCATAAGTATTACGACACTATATTTACGACATATATATATATTAAAAATAGGAAATTTATATGTGTGCGTATCTAGTTAACAGTTTAATTGGAATTTGAATTCAGACTGCTAATATAATGAAAGGAATTGAGGGGGTAGGTGGAAGGATGGTCTAAACCGTTGTTTTTCGACCGTTACGACCCGGGTTCGATTCCCGCATTGGACACTTTTTTTTTTTATAATAAAAAAAAATGCCACAATGGCCCCCGATTCTTGTAAAAGTCCAACCGTACCAGCGAGTGCAAGTAACCAAACTGGGCTCTGGCACATTTGTAAGTGCAAAGTCGAACTGCTTTTGACATGTGTAGACATGTGGTGCACTTACAGTAAAAGCAGTCGCCTACCTCTACCCACCATGATTATCATGGCCTGTACCACGTGTACTAGGGATAAACAAAAAAGGAAAGAAATTGCCCTTCATTATTTCCTCTTTACTTTAATCTAATTGCACCTCCATCTTATATTTCTACTCAAAGTTTCATTCACTTCCATTAAAAATCAAACGGTTTTATAAAGGATAGATAGGGGGGCTATAAATAAATGTGAATATTAAAAATGGCATATCCTGACCAGGAGCACATGTTACGGAAGGCAGAGCGCCATCTGGTGGAACAGAAATCAACTAAACATTGATTTAGCCTGTTCCCTGATATTTGGCCAACCCAATTTCTTGATAAATCAAGAAAAGCCATCCACGAACGCGTTTCGCGCTTTTTGGCGCTTTTGGGTTGGCCAAATATCAGGGAACAGGCTAAATCAATGTTTAGTTGATTTCTGTTCCACCAGATGGCTCTCTGCCTTCTGTAACATGTGCTCCTGGTCAGGATATGCCTTTTTTAATATTGATTTCAACACCTGATCTTTTTATCTTTTATTTTTTTCTTTCGTTTTATTTTATATAAATGAGTATTCTACAGGTAAACTCCGTATAATTAGTATAAAAGTAAAACGAATCTAAAGTTTTGCGGAGGAGCCTCTTTTATTATACATAATATATAATAAAAGAGTATAATAAAAGAGGCTCCTCCGCAAAACTTTAGATTCGTTTTACTTTTATAAATGAGTATATACACCAAATAGATAGATTCGAATACAAATCGTAAAGTTTCGATTAGAAAGGAAATGGAGTCATCAAATATATTTAGATTGTAAAATTGAATGAAAATATTTAAAATAAAAATTGGAATATAATTTTATTTGAATGTTACTATTAGAATTAATAATGTAGTCCTGTGAAAGTGTAAAGTTTTTTTTAAATAAACATTTGTGAAAATTAGTATTATATATTGTAACATGCTATTAAAATATTGGATTTTGAAATGGAATGAAACTTTGTACTGTTATCTTGAAAATAAAAAAATTAAAACTAAGTTATAACTGTAAACTTATATTAAATATATATTATATAATCTAAAAACTCAAATATTTCTATATTTAAAAAAATATATATTTTTTATTTTTAATTATTGATAATTTTACTTTTGTTATCATCGTTTTTAGAATGACTTTCAGTTTTGTTGTAAATATGAGTAGTTAACATATATATCTTTTTGAATCACTAATATAGGATTAACTTTATAAATTCTATATAATGTAAAAATAACTAATGTGTAATATTTCCTTAAGTAATTGAAAATAAAAGCTACTTGATGGTAAATAATTATCTTTTTTTTTTAACACGACTGTACCTCAACCCTCTATCTTATCGATCCTTTGTCTTATCAACCCTTTATCTAACAACAAACAAATTATTCATAATATATATACTGTATATATATATATATGTGAAAAAGCGTAGCGTTTTCACGCAATTCTGGCCTTAACTACCCGTTTCATGATTTTTCAGGATGCCTTAATGACCAATTTTTTGGTCGTTGAGGTACAGCTTGCACCACGCTGATGAGGGCCAACAGCACGAAACGCGTCCATGGTTAGCTTTTCTTGATTAATCAAGAATGGATATTTGGCCAATTCTGGAATAATTAAAAATCAACGGGAATAGTTGATATTTATTCCGATAGATGGCGCAAGCCATCAGCAACTTTCAGTTGCACGATAAGGGGATGCCTTTTTCTTAATATATATATATATACATATGTAATAAGGTGAAGTCCTGGTAGCTCTTGTATAATCCTGTCGACTAGCTGTAATGAGGTGAGGTCTGGTAAGCCTTGTAGAAACCTGTCGACTAACTTTGTGGTGATGAAGTGTTGACTCTCGCTATACTGTGTTGACCGAGAGGAATAGTCAGGATGGGGAGTTTTCCAGTACCTCTCTGCACCTTGGAAGACCTTTTACAGTTCTCACAAAGTACAGGCAGTCGTGGTCGAGGCAGAGTGGAAAGCCTGGGAATGTCCACACAAAAGACGAAGACACAGTTGCACTAAGAAAGTTCCGTGAACAGATAAAAGTTGAGCTAGGAGCGAAAGATGGGGAGATAGAAGTTTCTTACTGATCTACATAATGGATGAGATCGACCTGAGGTACAACCGACGTGGGCTCGCACAGATGCTGCACTAACTGTCAAGTGACTATATTTATAGGTTAAGACGGGGGCCTTATGCACCGTTTCTGAGAAAGGGGGTTTTGTATGTCACCAGATGTGAAGAGTGTGGGTGATCTGGTCTATTTTTAGACCTTGTTGTGGGAAGTCTAAATCTATCTCGATTTTGACGTTATGACTTCTATCTCTCGCTTAGCTCAACTCTTAATCTATTACAGATTTTTATTTATTATCCTCAGTTTGTACAAATTACATTACATATGATGATGTAAAGACACATGTCAATAATGCGTATAATCATTTACAGATGTGTTTCTATTATACAACATTAAAATCTTGTTATAAGTTATATACAATATGGGTTTGTTGGCTTAAATTACCATACATATATATTTGAATATATTTATTTGTTTAAGTGGAATATTTAACTTTATACATATATATTTGATGTTTTATTGTTGTCAAATGAATATTTTGGCAAATATAAATTTTATCTAAACTCATGGACAAATCTTAAAGAACTTATACCTTTTAAAATGTATATAAGGATTAATTTCGTTATAAAACTTCAAAATATGGTATTAAACTTTTAAATGTTTTATATTAAAAAACTTTAAATAGGTACAAAAATGTTCATATTAAAATCCCAAACATACAAAATAGCTTTAATAAAAATATATAATTATTTATAGGAATATTTTAAATGTTATTATTATATTTCATAAATTTATTTTATCAAAATAAAAATACGGCCTCAAATTCAGAAATTTAGAATTATAAAGTGTCCTTATAATGGAATCGAAAATGTTTATAATAAAAATATAACTAATTTACATCTCTCATATAAACATACGACAAAACTTAAGGAAGTTTCATGTTTAAACCATAAACCTTATTTGTTTATATAACGGCGGATTTCCCATATATGTATATTCTAATGTTTTCCTTAAAATCTTCTAAAGACAACTATTTAGACACTATCATTTATTTTCTAAGATAAAATATTGTCATAATTTACTGAATAAAAATATAGTTTTTAAATATTATTTAATGCTAGATGAATGACCCGGCTTCGCCCAAGAATTCCCCCGAGTGCAATTTCCTTCATACTGAAAGTACATCAATAATAAATAGTAGAAGTGCCATAGAATAGCAATACAGAAGTAACACATAAACCACAGGCAAAAAGTGTGTGTGATGGCAAAAATTGTATTATATTAGTGTTTATAGGCATTTGATCTAATTATTTTTTTGCAATCCATTTAGTTGTTTCAAAATCAATATAGTTTAAATAGATGGCAGCTTTTCCACGCAACCCCCGAGGTACCCGCCCCAGCGCATTAACCCTTGAAATTGTCTGAGTTGAGTGAGTGACTGCGATGGATCTTGACTGTGATGCCCATCTTCTCAGTAAGAATTTTAAAAAAATGGTTTATAAAAAAATTATTCCAAAATACTGGCATGTAAATATTTTCTGTAATAAAATAAAAGAGCCAATAGAAATTAGGCAAACGTTTGCTAATGACTGCGACTGCATTTCAAACGATTTTTTTAAGGAGATAAAAAAACCAAAGGCCAAAACAAAAATTAATAAAAAATACGAAAGCCATTATTTACATACAGTAACGCTAATTTTGTAAAGATTTTTTTAAAATTGCATTGTGTGCACTTACCGTAATTTAGTTAGTAATATAAATTTCTCTCTCAATACTTAATACTTTTGTAAAAAAAAAGTAACACTCGTATAAAAAGATATTTCAAAAAAGGTACGCAAGCAACTTGAATAAAAAAAGGGGAACGCTCATTGGTCGCTTAATTAACCAGGTGTTGTTACTTCGCCTCGTATTTACTCCGCGTAAAAAAAAGTTCTTCAAATGAAAAAAAAAAAATATATATATATATATATATATATATAAATAGCCAAAAATACTAATCAAAATGTAGCCGAAAATATTCCCTAGGTTTATAAAAAGCGACATGCAAAATTTGGTGCCAAATTGGTTCGGTAGGTTTTGAGTTTATCGCGAAACAGACATTGACTTTTATATATAAGAAGATATTTCATCAATAATATAGTGCAGGTTGTATTAATGCCCTTTTAAAATTATATCAGAAAATGGTTTGTTTCGTTTGCAATAGAGAGATTTGCAAATATATTCTCACAATGATTTAAAAAACGCTAGCTTTCAAGCGTTAATCGCTCTTCAACGGGCTTACTATAATATCGACTTTATCCCACCAGAAATATTTACAAAAAATGTATATTTGTAAATCTTTTGTAAATATTTCTGGTGGGATGAAGTCGATATTATAGTACTAGCCGAGTGACCCGGGCAACGCCCCGGGTTTACTCGAAGGGCCCGCAGGTGAGAAACTATAGGCATTGGTTCCTATGCCTAAAAAATTATTTAAAATGAAAACAGAAGAAAAATATTAACAAATCAGAAAATAAAATTGCAAACAACACATCTACACTACTTCAAGAACATGAGAGCACATGCACTGTGTCACCATACGTGTACCATTTGCAAAGACCCTGCTTAGGATTAAAATTTCTACTACATTTCTAGTTTTATATATACAATATAACCTCGATAATTCGACCATGTTTTGTTGTCCTGACCTACAGCCTATCATATAACAAACTGTAATTCAACACTATCGATAATTCGACCATTTTAAATTTCAACAATTGATTGTTGCTTAAATATAATTTCACTGCTAAAAAGATATTACAGAGAAAACGGCTGACATTGTAAATGTACAAAATGTATGTATAGAGCAGGGGAATAATAAATAAAGACCAAAATCAAATTAATTGATAATAAATAGATTATTGCCAAAAAAAAAATACAAAAAATATTTTCTTCTCCTTTCTTATCTTCACTCAAGCATATTAGAGTGTCAAGCTTGTAAAGCTTGAAATTAACAACCATCATGATTGGGTGAAGTAGAATGCGTCTGCCTTTGTCATCAAGACTGGGAGCACTACTCAGTTGCAGGCCACTGACTTAGCTCCAAAAGAAATGCCGCCTCTGACATGAGGAACAGATTCATGTGCAGCCGCTCCTAACATGGAGTACAAACGCTGCTCATCCTGTATCCCTGGATTAGGAGCCCTTACAAGGTACTATCAGCCGGGCCAGCTGAGCCCAGGTTTTTTTAGTGAGCTTGTTACTGCTCCCCCTCCTCCTTTTTCATCCTGGCTTGGGACCGGCAAAGGCGGAGTTTTTTTTTCTTTCAGGTGAGAAACTTTAGGCATTGGTGAAAAGTGTAAATATATATTTTGCACGATTTATAATAGGAATTCATTTAAATGACCTCATTAAAAACTACATTTTATATATACTTGGGTTCAACTTTACATGTATGCTATCCAAAGTTCGCACACTTGAAAAAGTCACATAAAGTCGTCTGTGCGTAAACACAGGCTCTTGTAGCAAAGGTTTGGCCTTTAGCCCTCTTTATAGTCATAGCAAAAGCCAACCTTAGTGAAACATAAAGCCTCTCTAGAATGAAGCGAAAGTTGGTATCCGAAGGGGACAAAGATATTTCAGACATTATACAGTGTGTTCAACTTTGGGCACTGACAGTATATGTGCTTCAAGGACATGAGAGATATAAGAAAATAAATTAGAATATAAATTTACAAACAATATTTCAGAGGAGACAAATATATTTGAAAGGGAAAAAAAAAGCAAATTGCAAACAACACAACTATATTGCAGATATGCCAACATATTAAAGGAATAAATTCATTTAAAAGACCTCATTAAAAACAACAATTCTATATTTTCATATATACAATATAATCTAATTAATTCAACACACGATAATTCGACCATTTTTGATGTCTCGACCTACGGCCTATCATATGACAAACTAATTCGACACTTTCGATAATTCAACTATTTTGAAATTCAAATTTCAACAGTTGATATTTGTCTAAAACCCTTATTATTAACAACATATTAGACTGCAGAGTGCAAAAATGTAGAAAATTGTATGTATATAATTGTATGCATATATTTGTATGTATATAATTGTATGCAAATAATTGTATGTATAGATCAATGAGTAAAATAATTTTTTTTTTTTTGCTTATCCCTAGTACACGTGGTACAGGCCTTGATAATCATGGTGGGTAGAGTAGGCGACTGTTTTTACTGTAAGTACACCACATGTCTAAACATGTGAAAAGCAGTTCGACTTTGCATTTACAAATGTGCCAGAGCCCGGTTTGATTACTTGCGCTTGCTGGTGGGGTTGGACTTTTGCAAGAATCGGAAGCCATTGGAGCATTTTTTTTTATTTTTTTCAGAAAAAGTGCCCAATGCGGGAATCGAACCCGGGTCGTAGCGGTCGAAAACCAACGGCTTAGACCATCCTTCCACCAACCCCCAGCAAAATAAGTAAATAAAAATAAGACCAAAAATAATTGATAATAGTTTATTGAATAACAAATAAAATCTTTCAGGTGAAAAATTATAGGCATTGGTAAAAAAGTAAACAAGAGAAATAGCAATTGGGGTTTTGTTCCTGCGGCGAGTCATATTAGCACGCCTAGCGGTTAGGGGAGTGAGTCTTCCACGGCCTTTTCGAGGCATGACAGAAGACGCTGAAAAAAAAAGGTAAAATAAGAACCAAGCAGAGGAAAACTATAAAACTGAATGCCAGGACAGCCATAAAAAGAAAATTCCAAGCATGTGAGGAAACAATTGATGAAAAGAAAAAGGATTCCAAAAAAATACTGCAAAAAAGAAACCAGACACAAAAAGCAACAATTGATTACACAAATACAGCATCAGCCTATTTATGAGAAGAAAAAAAATGACAGACACAAAAATGGAGCTAAATTCAAATGAAAAACTATAACAGATCAAGTAATCAAATCAGGCACTATGAAAGATACTGCAAAAAAGAAAATCAGACACAAAAATGGAGCTAAATTCAAATGAAAACTATAACAGATCAAGTAATCAAATCAGGCATTATGAAAGATACTGCAAAAAAGAAAATCAGACACAAAAATGGAGCTAAATTCAAATGAAAAACTATAACAAATTAATACAAGAAAATAAGACCTAATCCAAATAATTTAATAGTGTGTGATGTTTTGGCAACAGCAATGTCACCATCATCAGACAAAAGAATACATGAGCTTTTATTCTTTAGTTCATTTATTCTTTTGTCTGATGCTGTTGCTGAAACGTCACACACTATTAAATTATTTGGATTAGGTCTTATTAATGAGAAAAAAAAAAGATGCCAAAGAGAGATGAAAAGATGCCAAAAAAGATAACCAGATACAAAAATTGTGCTAAATTCAAATGAAAAACTATAACAAACACTTACAAAATATAATTATTATAGAATAAAAGTAATAATCCAATCTACAATTCGAAAAATAATATAACCTCAGCCTATTTATGAGAAAAAAAAGTGTTGCCAAAGACATTAGGAAAGATACTGCAAATAGAAAACATACACAAAAATTAAGCTATATTTAAATGAAAAACTATAACAAAGTACTTACAAATTATAATTATAATCAAATGAATCAGAAATACGCAATATATATTATAAATTAGTAAAAGGTAATAAGACAAAAGAACGCATTTCAAAACAAAGGAATTGATGATGATAAATGCAAAAAATCTACGATTGTAAAATAGATTAAATTAAAAAATAAAAATAACTGTTAACATTAGGAAAATAAAAACAGAACTAACATACGAAGAAAAAAATAACGAAAATTTTGGTATATAGATCGTTATGTGTAGTTCAGAATCTTCGGAGGAGATAGCTTAGGACTTTACAATGGAAAACTCTGTTACGGTATTATCTATATAGAAGCTCATTGAAGAGCGATTAACGCTTGAAAGCTAGCGTTTTTTAAATAAAAAGATACTCATTGTAAGAATATATTTGTAATTTTAAAACTTTTTTCATAATTTTATCATGAATAGAGATATTTTGGCAACAAAATAATTAGAAAAATGAAATCATTATTCATAATGTTGAAGAGATTAAATTATCCACGAGTTATTAACCAGGTTTACATCCGATATTGTAATTGGGAGTTTCATCCACTAACGCAATCTATTCCAATGTAGAGGTCATTAAAGTTTTCCTTTTATTTTGACATTCGCCAGAATTCCATTTTTTTGTACCGAAATAACTCCAATCAATAGGATGGCAAGCGTCTTCTTGGAGCCAAGGGAAATACGTAAATATGTTTGTTTACCTTTTTGTCTGGTACCTATTTCTTACTTCTATATATATATTATCAAAACTCTTTTTTGTCGAACTACTAGTCTGAGAGGAGGTTCTGGTGATTTATTATATAAAAATTATATGGATGCCCTGAAAAATTATCAAATTTATTCTATAGAAAAGACATTTTAATAAATATTGTTTATCATGATACATTATCGCGCCATCTGTTATGAAAATTCGAAACTATTATAGACGCTAACTAAAGAGACAAGGGTCGCCTCTCCCGTCAAAACAGACGTCTAAACCAGACGCCATCTATATTATAGACGCGTATGATTCTTTTTAATAATTAAACAACTTCTACTACCCATACTGCAATTGAAATATTAATGGGAGCGCCGGGCTCATCAGTGGTAAACCATCCCAACGATTTCGCCACTTCAATCTACCATTGGTAGATTAGGGTTCACCACTGATGAGCCAGGCCATCCCATTAATTTTGTTTAGTTTTCAAAAAGAATTATACGCGTCTATAATAGTGTCAATAATAGTTTATATTTATAAATTTATTTGCCATCTATTGATTTTTAAATTCAATCATTTTATTTCCAAAGCGCTATATCCCGCTATCTATTGATAAATTTGTAACAATAATTTTTTTGGCAATGTGTTTCCTTATATATATATATTATCAAATATCTCTAAATACCTTACTGTAATGATATAAGTTGTTGAACGAAAGAGCCTGCCTCATCAGTGGTGAACCCTCTCAGCGGTTTCTATTAATTGATCTCCATATTGTATATAAACACACTTGATATGTGAATGAAGTTTCCATATTATACTAAGCGAATAACCCGGGCATTACCCGGATTTTATCTAAGCAGTTTTCTAATCTAATATATAAATCATGTACTAGAGCGCCATCTGTTATCAAATTATAAGACTATTTTAGAGGCGTAATATTATTTTCAAAATAAAACAATTTCTACTGTCCTTACTGCGATGGAAAAATTAAAGGGAGGGCCTGGCCCATCAGTGGTGAACCCTCCCAGCGGTTTCGCCAGTTTAATCTACCATATATATATAAGTAAAATAAAATACTCGAAAAATAAAAAGCTGTATTTTTAATATTATCCCTAGTACACGTGGTACAAGCCATGATAATCATGGTGGGTATTAGGTAATTGGAAACTGCTATTACTATAAGTACACCACATGTCTATACATGTGAAAAGGAGTTCAAATTTTTTACTTACAAATGTAAGTATGCCCCGTTTGAGAAAATGTGTTTTTAATTAAATCAATCTGTCCCAGTATTTTGCTCATCTGTAATTTATATCAACTGTAACTTGTTCTATGGGTATCTTACTTTACTCGGATTGTACGTCCTTTCAATTCTATATAAGTAGTATATATATTATGAAAAAAAAAAAGATTTCCTGCTGATTTTGATTATCTTGAGGATTATGCTATGGTAATGCAGTCGTGGTTGAAAATCTTGAAACTATAATAATAAAAATAATGAAGATTAGAAATAGCTTTAATTGAGCTTATGGAACATAAAAAAAACATAATTTGATAAAATTACTGCCTGGCTTAAGGCGTAAGAATAAAAAATAAACTTATATACATAATTACATATGGTTTGAGCCGGCCATCGGGAAACAACAACAAATGGTTATATAAACAGAAAGCGCGACCTCTGGCGGTTGACTTAACAGAATATTTGAATCTATGAAATATATTTAAAATAACATTTTGAATAATAACTTTATATAACATATATACTTGGATTTTATGTGTCATTTGGATTTTGATTTCGACCGGCTTTTATCAAGTATTTATTGTAACAACAGAACATTCTTATTACTATCATAGATTAGCACAAGTCAAGAAGGATAGTTTCGATTTTATAAAGGCAGCGTTTATTGGTTAATATAAATTGATTTTATACTTTTAAGACATTTTAAAGTTTAATATATATATGACCGTAGCCGCAAACTATGAGACTCAGGTCGTTGACAAAGCCACAACACCAGCATTGGTAGACCGAAACGCTTCCACCCAGAAACCATGATTTCAGGCTAATTTTATATCTATATAGTTCTTTGAATTCCATTACCAATACATTTTTATACGTTTTGTATTTATACACAATAGGGTCTAATACAATATTTAGAACGGTTTTGTGGATTAATATATATATATATATGTTATGAATAATTTGTTTGTTGTTAGATAAAGGGTTGATAAGACAAAGGATCGATAAGATAAAGGGTTGAAAGTGAAGTCGTGATAAGAAAAAGATAATTATTTACCGTCATTTAGCTTTTATTTTAAATTACTTGAGGAAATATTACACATTAGTTAGTTTCACATTATATAGAATTCATAAAGTTAATCCTATATTAGTGATTCAAAAGGATAGATATGTTAACTACGCATATTTACAACAAAACTGAAAGTTTTTCTAAAAACGATGATAACAAAAGTAAAATTATCAATGAATAAAATATATATATTTTAAAATATAGAAATATTTGAGTTTTTAGATTATTTTAATATATATTTTTTCCATCGTAGTAAGGACAGTAGAAGTTTGTATTATGTATAAAAGAAACATTCGTGCTTTTAAATCCTTTCATTTTATATGTATAGATGGCGTGTTATTGTTTCGCATTTTTAAAGTTTCATTAAGACACTGAACGATATAATATAAACACAATCAAAGTTTTTAAAAGCGAATATTTGAAAAGATAACAATAAACGTAGTTCAACAACGACATTTTTGAATGAAATTCCTAAATACAGAAAAAATATCTATTAAACTTTGAGATATTGTCCATTTAAAAATATATTTACTATTTTGGCTAAAGGTTTTTAAAATCGGTTTTAATAATATCCTTAAAGGTAATCACATTATATTGACATAAATTACATTTTCTTATAACTCAAGCCCGATTTCTACCAAAAAACACGTATGTAATTAAGTTATGAACCCTAACACAATTACAGCTAAAAGTTTAATCAGTTAAGTTTTTAGAAATGGCGCTCACATATAAAAAAGGGAGAGAGAAAATTCCAGCAACCATAAATTAGAAGCTCTATTGACCTTTTCTGAGAAGCTACACGCAAAGTTCCGTTGGGAATTATGGGATTAAATAATGCGAATTTCCTTGCAGCCGAACAATCAATAGCCCTGGCAGTGTAACCGAATCATTTACGACGTTGATTTGAAATCGTAATTAAAGCTTCTTACGTGGAAATTGTGGTTATTACCTTGTAGCTGTGGAATTAATTCTATTCAAGTATGTATTAATAGAGGTGTAGGCTTCATGTAATTTTATCGTCTGCTACGCCGTGTTCGAACATTAATTTCCCAATAACACTTCTAGTTACTCTGACATACCTTCATTCAGAATTATATAACTAATAATATACACTCATGGACAAAACTTAAGAAAGTTGTATCTTTTGCCATGTATATCTGGATTGAGACAATAACTCTGAAATATACACTCATGGACAAAACTTAAGAAAGTTGTATCTTTTGCCATGTATATCGGGATTCAGACAATAACTCTGAAAGATACACTCATGGACAAAACTTAAGAAAGTTGTATCTTTTGCCATGTATATCGGGATTCAGACAATAACTCTGAAAGATACACTCATGGACAAAACTTAAGAAAGTTGTACCGTTTAACATGTATATCAGGATTCAGATAATAACTCTGAAAGATATTACAGTGACCTTTATTGTAGACACACGAGATAAACAAGTTTGAGCAAAATTGCTTCTGCCTTCATAGAAAAAAAAAAAACAGATGGCCGGCGACTTGAAAGACTTTTCACCTTCTTAAATTTGTATTTTGGCGTAATTATAAAGTTTTTTTTTTAAATAATATTTGATAGTTATAATAGTTAAAGACGCCATTTAAAGAGCCGATATTATTTTGTTACTAATAAGACAAGTTCCTAATGTCCTTATGCTATTATGAAGAACATTAAGAGGGCCTGGCTCATCACTGGTGAACCCCCCATGTGGTTTCGCCTTTTTAATCCACAAAACCGTTCTAAATATTATATTAGACTTCATTGCGTATAAATCCAAAACGTATAGAAAATTTATTGGTATTGGAATTTAAAGAACTATATAGATGTAAAATTAGCCAGATACCATGATTTCTGGGTGGAAGCTTTTCAGTTTATCAAAGCTGGTGTTGTGGCTTTGTCAACGACCTGAGTCACATAGTTTGCGGCGACGGTCAATAGATGACGTCTAGATTTGACGTCTATTTTGACGGGAGAGGTGACCTTTGTAATTCAATATTCTATTCAATATATCAGTATAGAATCCTTGTTCTGAAATAGCCGTCCATTTAAGGTCCACATCCTACTATAGAAAGCAGGTATCGATCAGAAAAGATTAATGTTTTACCGATAATATGTTTCCATTTCCAACAAACACTGCCATCTGTTGGAATTTATTTCAACTTTTTACTCGAGAGTTTTGGGATCTTTTTTTTTAGGAAATGTTTTCTCTCGCCCCCTCCAATCGATACACCCACCAACTGCCTTGTCAAACAAATAAATAATCTTTAATACCATTGTGAGCCTTTCCTTCTTGACTATTGGATTTATACCTTTTTTTCACAAACGACAAACCTTTTAAAATACATATATATATATTATATAATCTAATATGCAAATATTTTATTTTTTTAAAACATATATTTTATTTTCATTCATTGACTGTTCTACATTTTTTGTCCATAGATTCAGAATATACCACTTTTTAATTATTGTTGTAAATATGTATAGTTAACCTACCTATTTTTTAAAATTACGATAATAGAATTCACTTTATAAATTCTATATTGCTGTGATCAATAATTTTTATGTGTAAATTTACTTCAAGTAATTCAAAATAAACAACTACTTGAAAGGTAAATAACATATCTTTCTTTTTTCACGACTGCACCTCTTTTTCAACAACAAAACAAAAATTAATCATAACATATATATATATTTATATATATATCGTTTTTATTATTGTATTAATCTATTTTACATATGGATTTATATAGTGTTATCATATATATGTATTATATTATTATTTCGAAATAAATGAATAGTTTCAACCTTCTATAGAAGATTAAAATAAAATATTTAATTACATATTTACATATAAGGGGGTTTATATATATATATATATATATATGTGTGTGTGTTCTGAAAATAGAGCAATTCATACTTAAATCATTCAATTTAATATATGCCTTTTTACTATCTAATATGTATATATATTAAGAAAAAGGCATCTCCTTATCGTGAAACTGAAAGTTGCTGATGGCTTGCGCCATCTATCGGAATAAATATCAACTATTCTCGTTGATTTTTAATTATTCCAGAATTGGCCAAATACCCATTCTTGATTAATCAAGAAAAGCTACCCACGGACGCGTTTCGGGCTGCTTGCCCTCATCAGCGGGGTGTAAGCTGTACCTCAACGACCAAAATATTGGTCATTAAGGCATCCTGAAAAATCATGAAACGGGTAGTTAAGGCCAGAATTGCGTTAGAACGCTACACAATGTGAAAAAATAGTACAAATGTAACATTGTACTGGGATAAGGTGCATAAATTAAGAAAAAGGCATCTCCTTATCGTGCAACTGAAAGTTACTGATGGCTTACGCCATCTATATATGTTAATTATCTCATTTTTTAACAAGATCCTTCTGTGTTATATGCTAAATGGTCCGTTTATCTAAATCAACAAAACATGTATTTCAGAAAGTGTTATATGTATATATGTAGACCTAGGATTCAATATAAACATTCCACTGAGGAGAGTGATAGCAAGTCACTAAGAATGTAGATTAAATAAATCATTGGTTGATGAATCTATATTATTTCTGAATTAATATCTATTGTTATTTAGAGAGCCATTAAAAATAATAAATCCACGTTCAATTTTTTAATTGTTAGGTTTCTAGGGGATTGTTATAAACGTTGCCTTCAAACAAAATTTTACTTTAATTTATATAACCTATCTATATATATATACGAGGGCCATCCAATAAATAAGTTTCCATTTTTTTCTGCGAACGAAACGTTGTAAAAATTAGTTAGTAGTGTATGAAATGGTCACTAGGATGCGTTGGAAGCGCGTGACCTTCAAAATCACGCTACTCGTACGCGCAAGTCCGTAGCGCTTCAGTTTCCATGGAGCTACCACTTGTGAACGAGTCCACTTGCGAACTCATCTTTGTTATTCGTTTTTTCACGGCGAAAAATGAAACTGCGGTCAATATTTATCGCAATTTAGTGTCAGTGTATGGTGAAGGATTTATGAGCATCCAAATGGTTCCCCGATGGCGTTCATGGTTCTTGGAAGGACGGCAAAACGTGCATGATGACGAGCGAAGCGGCAGGCCCGTTACTGCTACGGACAATGCAGCCGTTGCTGCTGTTCGGAATGTGGTGGAAGCAGATCGCCGCGTCACCATTGACGAAATAATGATTCGACTGCCTCCTGGAATCGAAATTGGACGCTCTTCGGTGGAACAATCATGTCAGATGTTTTGAATTTTCGCAAAGTCTGCGCAAGATGGGTCGGAAAATTGGGGAAGAAGTCTGAGGAAAGTGCACCAAAAAAGGCGAAGGTCACAATCTCTGCGAGCAAAGTTATGGCTATCGTCTTTTGGGACTGTAAGGGTGTTTTATTGGTTGACTACCTGCCCCCAAACACTACGGTTAACGCTGCGAGGTACTGCGAAGTCCTCACTAAACTCAGAGCTGCAATAAAATGATAACGTCCTGGACTTTTGTCTCGGAAAGTGTTACTCGTCCATGACAATGCTCGCCCTCACGCAGCTCGAACGACCCAAACGTTGCTGGAAAACTTTAAATGGAAAATTTTCACACATCCACCTTATTCTCCGGATCTTGCCCCAAGCGACTTCCATCTTTTTCCAGCACTCAAGTTGCACCTTGGAGGCAAGCACTTTGCGAATGATGACGAAGTGCAGGCGGAGGCGAACCACTGGCTACGAAGACAGGACACGGCTTGGTACAACAGTGGTATCAAAAAAATGCTACAACGGTACCAAAAATGTTTGGACAGAAATGGTGATTATGTAAAGAAGTAGTCTATGAGTTGTATAATGAAAATAAAATAACGGCATAATTGTAAATAATGTTGTTTATTTGTTAAAGAATAGGGAAACGTATTTATTAGATGGCCCTCGTATGAAAAATTGAAAGAAAAAAATAAAAGATAAAAAGGTCAGATGTTAAAATCAAAAATAAAAATGGCATATTCTGACCAGGAGCACATGTGCTTTACAGAAGGCAGAGCGTCATCTGGTGGAACAGAAATCAACTAAACATTGATTTAGCCTGTTTCCTGATATTTGGCCGACCCAATTTCTTGATAAATCAAGAAAAGCCATCCACGAATTACGAGTATTTTTTTATTTCAACTGCTGACCTTTTTTCTTATTTTTTTCTTTCATTTATTCATGTGTTAAGCGTATTTACCCAAGTTTGGCCTTAAATACCCCATTTCTTGGTTTTTCAGGAAGCCTCTGGGACCAAAAAATGAGAATATTAAATTGGAATTGAAAGGCAAAGGTGCAAAAGAAATACAGATTTGAAACCTCTCTGGGTGTCATTATAACCTATATACATTTTGAAATACGTAAAAAAAGGGAAAATTGGATAATCAATTTATTTAATTTCGTGTCAAAACACAAGCTTTTCTTTATATTCCGATCAGGCAATAGGATGATAGAGATGTGGAAATGAAATATCTAAAACCACCAGGAAACTGGAGATTCGGAGAGTCCTTGTATTATCATTACTATGTGATGTTACTATAGTTAATATTATTTCAAAATTATTTGAAAAAGTAAAAATCAATATCAGGTAAAAAGTTTATTTTTAAATCAAATTTGCAAGCTTTCGAGCAAATATACTGTTCTTCAACGGGCTGATAGTTTAGAGATTGTACATAGAATATCAGCCCGTTGAAGAGCAGTATATTTGCTCGAAATTTTGCAAAATTAAATTAAAAAGAAACTTTTTACCTGATATTGATTTTTACTTTTTCAAATTATTTCAAAATACACATTCCTTCTAGCTTCTTATGCTGTTGCTTTTTGTTTAATGTATATGTATATTTAAAGCTCTTTTTCCTAATTGTTTATTTTCTTTTTAACAATTCTGTTACGTACTCTACTACAATTATTGTAAATAGTTTCACGTGCAATTATCCAGATTGGATATAGCGTGTCTTAACTGGTAATAAATAAATGCATATTTGGTTTCACATTTAATAAAAGTTGTAATTAAGTATTATGTAATTCGCGCTAAGCACATATTTATATAGTGTTGGGAAAGCACATTGAAAGGCGTTAAGAAAAGAATACATTTAAATGATTTAGTTATATTTCAAATAACGCAGTAAACCTTTACCTTGAATGAGAAACTTCCTTTTTGATGGCAGTTTTATTAAATGATACTTGACCTTTGTCAAAACCTAACTCCAATGAGAGACCACCTCTAGGAGCAACCAGAGATGTTGATCTTATGTCAATAACTTGGATGGTCATTCCTAGTTGTTCTTTGTCGTCATAGAGAGAGTTAACAGCATTTTAATCTTGTAAATAATGTCTTACAAACATCAATTTACCTCATAGTTCTCGTGGTAATTTATTACTATATTCATTATATGACCAGGAAACTGGAATTATTACCGAAACATTCAATATATTTATCTAGATTCTCGATAATATTACCTAGATACTTGATTAAATAACCGAGAAACTCGATAAAATTACTTATAAATTCGATGGAATTACCAAGAAACTCGAGAAAATAACCGAAAAAATCGATAGAATAACCGAGAAACTTGATAAAATTAACGAAAATATCTATAAACCTATAGGGAAATTCGATAAAAAAAAGAAAAGCCGAGAAACTCGATACAATTACCTAGAAAATCGATTAAAATAACCAAAAACTCAAGTAAATAGTCGAAACCTCAAAGAAAATTACCGAGAAACCAGTATAATAACCAAACATTCGCGAATATTACCAAGAAACTAGTGAAACTTACCTAGAAAATCGATAAAACTACAGGGAAATTTGATAAAATAACCGAGACACTCGATAAAACTACAGGCAAAATCGATTAAATAACCTAGAAAATCTATAGAATAACCGAGAAACTCGATAAAAATAACCGAGAAAATCGATAGAACTACAGGAAAAATGATAAAATAACCGAGAAACTCGATAGAATAACCGAGAAACTCGGTAGATAACCGAGAAACTCGGTAGATAACCGAGAAACACAAGAAAAAACTACAGGGAAAATCGATAAAATAACCGAGAAAATCGATAAATCTAGAGGCAAAATCGGTAGAATAACCTAGAAACACGATAGAATAACCGAGAAACACAAAGCAAAACTACAGATAAAATCGATAAAATAACCGAGAAACTCGATAGAATAACTGGGAAGCTCTATAGAATAACCAAGAAACTCGATAAAACTACAGGGAAAATAAATAAAAATAACCGAGAAACTCGATAGAATAACCGAGAAACACAAGACAAAACTACAGAGAAAATCGATAGAATAACCTAGAAGCACGATAGAATAACCGAGAAGCACAAGACAAAACTACAGAGAAAATCGATAGAATAACCTAGAAACTCGATAGAATAACCGAGAAACACAAGACAAAACTACAGAGAAAATCGATAGAATAACCTAGAAACACGATAGAATAACCGAGAAACTCAAGACAAAACTACAGAGAAAATCGATAGAATAACCTAGAAATTCGATAGAATAAACTATAAAATCGATGAAAATAACCTAGAAACTCTATAGAATAACCGAGAAACTCGAGACAACTACCGAGAAAATCGAGAAAATTACCTAAAAATCGAGAACGATAGAGAAATTTGAGCAAACAGAAACGTGAACCTTTACATTTAACACTTCTGATAAATAACCATATATAAAAATCAAAATAAGATAAATGAATATACAGGACTATGTGTCTATGCAGAAGCTTTAAAAATGTAATGAACTGCGCATGTGCAGATAGAGCTTGGAATTATTACATATAACAACCTAAAATGGCAGTTTGGAATATAAGAATAAACGTTTAATCTATCTCTTAAGATAGAGAGAATTCTTAAATCATTAGAAAGTAAAAAGGCATATATTGGATTGAATAATATATATAAATATTTTATTCAATCTAATATATGCCTTTTTATTATCTAATTTATATATTTGTTCTCTCTCTTGTAAATCAATAATGTTTGATTAATATTCTTAGAGTGTCTTTAAAAAGTCTAAGCAAAGTCAACATGAAGTCATTAAAAGAAAGGTTATAAAGAATATACTTCCATAAAATAGTAAATATTTATATACAATAAATATATTATCGATCTATTATAATATTAATTAATTCTGGATAATGTATAATTAATGAATATATAGTTTCAATCAAAAATAATACATGATAAGTTTGTATGTATCGTATTTCAATTATGTTTATGAAAATTGATAAAAATGTTAATGAGGCTGTAGATAATGAGAATTATGTTGATGAAATATATCGCAGCAGACGATATAAATACACAACAATCTATAGAGAGTAAATAGTGTAATGATTTTCGATGCCAAAAGATCGATTATCAAAATTCAATATTTTCCCCAAAGAAGAGAATTTAATAACGCCATTATTAGACTTTAAATCGATTTTTTCAGATAAAAGCAAATAATAAATATTTAAATATATAGAGAAATATATTTCTAAAGAAATTTACGTTCATAAATCCTTCCTTTTTTTCTCTATTCACAGACGAAGAATAAAAAAAATAGATTTTATATAAATTGAAAAATCTTATTCAACAAACGATTTGAAAAGAAAGAATAAAAAAGCAGAATGATAAACTAAAACTAGCACAGAGAAATCTTTAAAATAATGGAAGATATATCAAGTTTAGAGAATAAAATAAATTTAGACAAAATAATAAATATTAACGAGCACAATAGAAAAGTTTTTAAAATTAAATTAAAGGTTACTCGACAAATAATGTAATCTTTTTCATATTTTATGAGGCATAAATTTAAATTAAATGTATTTTTATTGCAGAATCGAAGCTATAAATACAGAATAAAATGGCAGGATTTATTTGTGTGCTTGGATAAACTGTTTCCAGTTTAATCAAATGGTAAGATAGACGTTGGGATATTGATTTCTTAGATCGATACTACGTTCCGCGCCATTTTAACATTAACTCTAGTGTCTGCTGCTTTTTTTTTTCATTGCAGATTGCAGCTCGGCTGTCAATATTTACCTATAACCTTCCCCTCCTCCCCTTCGTTTAAAATCGTTTCAAAAATATATTAAATTAAGCGGCAAATATGTTTTCCTTCTGTGAATAGAGAATTATGGATTTATTATATTTGACCATCTCTCTCTCGGAATAAATAAAACCTTTGTTTCTTTATCTTCCCTCTAGAAAGAGATATATTGTACAGGATATTATTTATATGATATATTGTTATCTATCTCTTGTATATTTTATCTTTTTGGGTCTTTATTATATATCATTTGATTCTATCTTTATTTCCTTTTATGTGCGTGTTTGGAATTTTATATGCGTTTATTTTATTTGACAATTCTCTTTCATCATGTTTAAATATTTACTTAATATTTTTATCAGATCATATAAACTTTAAATAAATCTTTATAAAATATAATCTTATTTCTATCTCAAATAATTCTTCAAACCATTTCTCTTAGGCCTTATATTAATTTAGTAAACAGAACTCCTAGCGCCATCTGTATATTAAAAATGCAATTATTCAGCGCTTTTTCTTTTAATCATATAGAATATTTCTATAATTTTGTTTGAAGTTGAAGATGATGTTTGGGGATATTAACAACCGATGAGCCAAACCATCCGAAATATTCTCTTTTTCAGTTAAAATAATTATTGATTTTTCTTCTCATTATGATGAAAGGAAATACCGAATAAAAATTAAATTCTCTCATCATTGTATCAAATATATTTGTTAATTAGAATTGAAATCATTCTAATGATAAATATACAGTTAACCTGTCTATAGCGCCCCCTCTAAATAGCGCCTTCCTCTCTATAGCACCCGATTTTAAATACGTAGTACGATGCGATTTACATTAAATGTGACCTGTCTATAGCACCCCCTCTCTATAGCACCCTATTTTGGTGAGTCCAAAGAGGGGGCGCTATAGACAGGTTTAATTGTAAATATTTAGAAATATAAATAAATACGAATAAACTATCAAAATATCTTCCTTTATCTATAATTTTGTCATATTTCTGTCACAATAATGTCAATAGTCATAATAAAACTCTAGTTTACAAACCATATGGAAAAACATAAGCAGGATCTACCCCAGAAGTCAGTCTGCAAATATAAACTATAGATATGTTATAAATAAAAAGGAGATTTCTGTTGATTTTTGAATATCTTGAGGATCAAGCTATGGTAATGCAGTCGTGGTTAAAATCTTGAAAGTATGATAATAAAAATAGTGAAGATTATAAATGGCTTTAATTGATCTTATGGAATATATATAAAAGATAATTTGATAAAAGTACTGCCTAGCTTAAGGCAAGTAGAATAAGGAAAACAAAATATTATTTACATAATGTACAAAAGTTTTGAGCCGGCCATCGGGAAATAACAGCATTGAGTTTTTATAAGGTGAGAGTGACCTCTGGCGGTCGATTTAACAGAGTATTTAGATCTATGAAATATAACCCTAAATAAAATAATATTTTAATATAACATATATATTGCACTAGCGCGTCATCTGTATTTTACCAATTTATGATGTTATCAATAGTTGAAATTTCCAAAAGGATATACAGTGTACTCCGCTTATAACGAAGTCGCATTATCCATGACAATCACTTTGTTATATCCGAAGTTTGTTATATCCGCAGTTGGAAAAAAAAATGTTTTGTACCAATAATTTTATTTACTATTCAACTCAAAAGAGCAACACAAAGATCAATAACAACCTCATCAGGTGTTTTTGGAGAAGTAGTTTGTGATTTTCTTTTGACATTTAGAAGTCAGTAACAAGTGCTGAACACTCTTTTCGATGTTGTCCAAGTCTGACAGATGCCTATGAAGATGCCTATAATGTAAAAAAAAAATACTTATAATATGTTTGCATATTTTAAAATTGTATATTATTAACTTATTTGTTGTGTATCATTAAATTTGTGTCATTCACACGTTGTAATTTGATATATATTATGCATAATATATTAGTCAATTATAATGGTAAATGAGAAAACTTCGTTATAAACGGATAAAATAAAAATTTATACATGCAAATCACTTCGTTATAAGCGAAAATTCTTTATATCCGACTTCGCAATATCCAGAGTTCTTTTAATGGTTTAAGCCCTTCTTTTCTTTCGTGCAGACAATTTCATTCGCTATATGCGGAATTTCGCTATAACCGACTTTGTTATAAGCGGAGTACACTGTATGTCATTAAAAAAACGTATATTCTAGATACGTTACCTTTGGCGCAGTCGTGGATAAAAAAAATGAATAATAACCTTTTATGTCCTAAACTATATTTATTTTGATTATTTCTCAAAACAAACAGTTTTACATACAAAGACAATCAACAACGTTATTATTATTTAATAAAAAAGCAAATTAGGTTATATTCTTTTTTTTTTTTTGGCATTCCTTTACATTTTAAAAATTAACTCTGTGTTTAGTTCTTATTTTTAATTTTATTTTTTTAAGTTTTAATTTCAGTTATATTAGGAAAACAATTTTAATAAATATTATGGTTATGTAATTATTTGTTCTAGAATTTTAATTATATTATGAATAATAAAAACCATATTTTTATTATGTCATATATATATAGGGGACATATAATATTCTGCAATTATCTAGCTGAATTTCAACGAGGAATTAGCTAATATAATTAGATGATGGATTATTAACCACACACAGGGTGATTTATCATATTTGACACTTTTGAATGGATGGGGTAAAATAGGGTATGTAACTTTTTTTTAAATAAAAACATTTAACGAACTCAGAGAGTTTTAGTTTACTAAATTATATTTTTAAAATGTTTGCGTAAATATTTCTAAATATATTATGCTTTCAGAATTTAATGTTTTAAAAATATTTTGAATAAACATTAGTTTTTATTTTCGTCTGTTAAACTTCTAAATTTTCTAAAATAAAGATAAAACAATCTTTGTTTCATTAAATGTTTGGAATTTTATTGATATGTATGGAATTTTAACTTAAAAAGAAAAAATATAAAACTATTAATTAATTTCAAAATGCTAATTAATTTTTTTAAAATTTCTATTGGAATTTTAAAGTTTGTTTTAAAATTGTAAATATCTTTTGATTAATAAATATTATATTTATAAATTTAGATTCTTTTAAATAATTAAATTTACTTTAGAAATTCAATTGGATATTTGAGTATAGCTTTATGAAGAAAATATAGATCGTAAAATATTCTAATTAGATTTAAGAAATGCAGCTTTTATAGTAGAAATTTAAAAACAACACAATAATCGAGTAATAACAATAAATACAGAAAAACACATCTAATTAAATAAAATATAAAATTTTAAAATAATTACCTATTGAAATTTCAAATAATTACACTAATTAAATTTGACTAATAAAAGTGTATTTTACAATTAAAATAAAACACGTCAGCATTTAAAATTATTTTATCAAAAGATAAAAGTAATAATTTAGATTGAAAGATAAATTTTAAGTTCGTAATTAAATAAGCAAAAATATCCAATTCAAAAGATGTTTCCATAAAATTCTCGAACGCTAATTAAATTTGGAAATTTAATCAAATATTTTATTATTACATAAAATTTAATATTCTAGTCAGTAGTCAAATTAATTTTACTTACCCGTGATTCAATGTATGTTTAAAATACATTTAAATATTTACATCTCTTCCATAAATAGTTTATTTAAAAGTTCATATTTAAGTTTAATATATGTAAATTAATGATATATCCCTCTAGATTTATTGATATATAAAAAAGATAATATTTAAATATATAATTAATTTATGTGTATCTCAGCAAGATTGATTGAGTTGTCAAATTATTCCCGTCAATTAATGAAATAGTTTAGATTCATCTTTTATATTTTTCAAATTAATATTTTATTATCCTAATTTATGAAATAAATGAAGATTTTATTAAATTATACAAATAAATTCAATGAGAATCTATTATCTTAATTAATAAACAGAGTTAAAAATATTTTTCCATGAAACATTCAGATTTTAATATTTAGACATTAATATCGTTTGCTTAGCTTTGTTTTAAGTTTTAGTTTTAATTAATATTTCTGTGTGTGTTATTTAATATAATAAAGGAATGTTTTTAAACATCTCATTATAGAAATGGAATAAAAGAAGTATCAGAAAGTATTTGAAAGTATTGTATTTGCAATTTCAAATTTGCTGTTTATATTTTGAACGAATTTCTCAGATAAACGATGAATAGATGTTTATAAATGAAGATAATGCATTTGTAGTCTGAATACATTAATCTAAATTACCGTTTGGTGAATAAATTAAGCCTGTATATAAATAAGCGATCCTATAATGATATAAATAAAAAAGATTATTGTAATTTCGCAGGAATATAATGATCCTGCGCAGACATCTTTCACAATCCACCATTCTTCCAAAATATTACATTTCATTTTAACATGAATCCGGCCTTACCATTTCGTCAGGTAAAACATCCTTTGTCAGATTCGGTGAATTTATAATATCCCTCGTTAAAACTATATATTTGTCTGAATATATATTCACTTTTTCCATATGCATTCTTTTGATAAAGACAAATTTACAAGTTGCCGTGACGTTCAAACACAAAAGTCATTCATCCAAAAAGCTTCATTTGGGGTGCATGCACATGTGCCTCTGAGCTATGGGCGCTTGGTGGTGATGGTGTCTTGTCCATGTTAAAATAAAATTTGTACTCATATCATTGCAAGAACACCAAAGCTCATTCACTTCATTAAATCAAATATATTGAAAATAAATATAGATTACAACCGATTTGTCCCAGCGAAAAGAATCATAATATCTAACTTTATAAACCAGAAATAATAGGAATACTACGAAGCGACCAATGAAAATTTCAAAAGTTTCTTCAGTGGCCCAAAATTTCCTAATTATATCAAACCTAACTTCTATAATGTGCAATTCTTCACTGGACATGGCGACTTCAACTCATACCTGTTTAAAATTGGCAAAGCTGAATCACCTGGATGCTCGTGTGGAGGCGAAGAACAGAACCCCAGACACTTATTAACTGACTGCCCGCTGACCGCTGACCTTAGGGAACTAAATCAACTTCCCATAACAAATATGCAACATCTGGTCTACACTAAGGACATACACCAAAAATTTCAACAAATTTTGCAGAATGTACTTAACTAAATAAGTGACTACTAATGTAATCATACTGATATGTAAATATGTATATATCCCTTTAAACTACTTTGTCTTTCATTCAAATGTATATATTTCACACGCAAATATCCGAATTGTGGATATAGCGTGTACTCTGCAATTGTTAAATAAAATGTTAAAATGAAATGTATTATTTTGGAAGAGAATGGTGGATTGTGAAATATGTCTGCGCAGGATCATTATATTCCTGCACCATTACAATTATCTTTTTTATATTTACATCATTATAGGATCGCTTATTCCTATATAGGCTTAATTTATTTACAGAGTAGTTTGTTATAGGAAATATATAAAGAGTTTTAAATTAAATAATATTTATCTATAATATACACTTATATTTTAGTAAGTTAAATTTAATTGCCATCTATCGTTAAAAATTTACACAAATAAATTTACTGGCAATGCGTTTCTTTTAAATATCATCAAATATTATCTCAATAACTCATATCATTGCAGTAAGGTCTGTAGAGATAATATTTGATGATATTGAAAATAAACGCATTGCCAGTAAATTTATTTGTGTAAAATTTTAACACTTATATATACTACTTTTACATTCTCTCAATGGCTCTATGTACATATCTCCACAATATCCGGCAACATTGAAGTTCGGAAAGTGTACTTCAGACGTTTCTCCAAGTTTGTTTTCATTAGGTAAAAGCCAAACCTTTTCATCGGTTAGTTCCTTATCGTTATATACTGGCGTTTTCGCAATTCTTAATTAATGTAATTAAGATTTGTGTATTGAGCATTCAATATCTATAGATGAAAATATGAATGGGTTAATCTTTATTACATACATTTGCCAACTTATTACCAAGTTTGGCATTAGGCAGTGTTTTATTCATTGTATATGTTCCCCTGACAGAGATGTCTGAAAGCTTGAAACTGTTTTAAAATAAAAAAATCTTATCTACCGAAATATCTTTAATTGTTTAATTAATGTCTAGGGTATTTAAATCAATTAATGTAAAATATAGAATACAATAAAATACTACAAAATGATTCAAACTTCGATTCAAATAAAATATCTTTTGAATGCTAATGCATATATATTATATAAAAGGGCATACCTGGATCAGTGCAATTTATTGCACTGTGCAATAAATTGATAAAGAGGGAGCAATCTCTCGAAATATTTTGAGATTTATTTTTCTTTACAGATCCAGGTACGCCCTTTTATATAAACTTAATTAATGGATAGTCCTTTGACTCAAAGCATATATATATGTTATATTCAATTTAATTTTTTATAATATATAAATAATTTATCAAATTTGAACAAAAAAAAACAAAAAGCTTTTTTAATTATTATTTTTGTTCTGTTGTATATAGTTTTGTTTTGTTTTTCTTTTGGGTTGGTTAAATGTGTTTTTTTTTTAAATAAACTCATTTGCAAAA
This sequence comes from Cordylochernes scorpioides, assembly GCA_030710605.1. Classification (NCBI taxonomy): domain Eukaryota; kingdom Metazoa; phylum Arthropoda; class Arachnida; order Pseudoscorpiones; family Chernetidae; genus Cordylochernes; species Cordylochernes scorpioides. Next base: position 8,934,477 of record CP092871.1, on the reverse strand, counting down.
AATAAAATATTATATAGTTAAATTTGTTTAAAATAAAATATAAGCATATTTGCTAATAATTGATATTTCATTCTTCCTTTTTTTTTTGTAAGTAAAAATTGCATTCGTCAGTCTAATCATTACTTAATAATTAATTTTTTTTTATTTACTCACCCCGAATATAAGATTTTGTAGCGGATGTATGTAAGTTTTTCTTTTATAGCTATTTTTAATGTAAAGGAAATAAATAACCAAGAATGTATGTCTCGTTAGTTTTTTATTTTTTAACCAACGTCTCCTTTTTACATAAGGTCGTCATGTAAACAATGCTAAATGATGATGATTATTGGAATAAAGTTCTATGAAAAATTAAATATGAGAATATTAATTTTGAGATGTTTACAGCACGTATCAATATATTATTAAAATTCGAAACTATTTTAAAGGCGTAAGATTCTTTTTGAAATTAAACAATTTATAATATATAATATAAATAAACAATAAATAAAAAAGGGTAGTAGAAATTGTTTAATTTCAAAAAAAAAAAATAATAATCTTACGCCTTTAAAATAGTTTCGAATTTTGATAACAGATGGCGCGCTAGTGCATCATATATATATATTATTAATGATATTATTTGAAACTTTATAATAAACAACAAATAACTTTTTTATACATTGAATAGAATTATAGAAATTCAAATAAAAAGCGGCACATCTTGGATAGAAAAATAAACTGCGTTTTTATTACATGATATTTCAACAATCAGAAGGTTCGTATTTTACAATCGTCGAAATATCATAAAATAAAAACGCAGTTTACTTTTCGATCAAAGAGATGAGCCGTTATTTTATTTGAACGTTGATTCTTATGAATTTCTATATTTTTAGAACAAAAGAAATATTTATAGGATATCTACATGAGAAATCAATATTACTATACATTTTTTCATGTTTTAATATGATCAGATATTTGAAATATTGCCACGATAATATTTTATAAAGAGAAAGAATATTCTATATGAAAATGCAATTGCATGTTGATTGCATTTCAAGATTATAGAATGAAGAATGAACTAAATGTTTATGAACTTAACGATTTGATTTCCGATAAAAAAAATCATATTTAAAGTTCAATTCATTTTGTAAATACATTCTAAACTTTCTACAAAATCTGGATCTCTAGTGTTTTCATGCGTTGAATAATGTAAATAACTTATGTAAATAAACTTTTCTCCTTGTTTGGCGCAAGTATCCCTTGCAGGATATAGCGCTTTAAAAATAAAATAATTGATTAATTGTAATTGTAATGTTGATTGATATAGATATTTTAATTTTATTTGAATATATATATATTATTATTGTTCTGAAAATAGAGCAATCCATACTTAAATCATTAGATAATAAAAAGGCATATATTGGATTGAATAAAAGATTTATTTGTCAAAATTTATTTGGCAAAATTTATTTGGCAAAATAAATCTTTAATTCAATCCGATATATGCCTTTTTACTATCTAATATAGATTAGTGTGATCTAAAACATGTTTAAAAGCGTTTCTAAATAAACCCTCTTTGCAACTCATTATCACGGTTTGTGGATTTCGATAAATTACAAAACGGTATAAGACGGTGAAACTTTTTTATTAATTGTATTTAACTGAGAAAGAGCTTGCCCGAAAGTTACTTTATACAATTAATAGAAAGAGAACGCGGCGTCTTATACCTTTTGTTGAAATTGACAATTGCAGATGTTTCTACAATATTTGATATGCAGATATTTGCATAAGAGTTTTAGTATTAAAATTCAAAACTATTTTAAAAGCGTAAGATTCTTTTTGATATTAAACAATTGAATTATAATTCAATAGAATTATAGAAATTCGAATAAAAAGCGGCACATCTTGGATAGAAAAATAAACTGTGTTTTTATTACATGGTATTTCAACAATGAGAAGCTTCGTATTTTACAACCAAGGGCAGTTGAAATTGTTTAATATCAAAAATAATCTTACGCTTTTAAAATAGTTTTGAATTTTGTTAACAGATGGCGCGCTAGTGCATCATATTATATAAGTTTTAGTATTGTTTATGTTAATTGACACTCTGCTTATATAGCACGGCCTTATTTGTTAGGAAGTAGGCTAGCAGTTAAGTGAATATGGCAGGCCAGCGTGAGCTGCTTATGTATATATAGTTTGATCTTTTGACCTTATTTTATGGTTTTATACCTTTAGGTAATAAAGGATCTTTCTCTTCCTCTACGAATCTCTAAATATTTTCAACACTTTTTTGTAATCAACAAATTAAAAGAAGACGAGTTTCTTAAACAATTTTAAATAAACGCAAGCTTTCGGGTGAAAACCCTTCGACAGGCAGTATAAAGCAAACGCGGCGATACAAACGCCACATGACAAATTTGTATCGCCGCGTTTGCTTTATACTGCCTGTCGAAGGGTTTTCACCCGAAAGCTTGCGTTTATTTAAAATTGTTTAAGAAACTCGTCTTCTTTTATTTTGTTGATTATAATATACCTTGCTAAGAAGAATCTCTTATTTCTTACTTTTTTGTAAATTATATTTTCTACAATGCCTTTTTGCTGTCGAATATGATATCCGAATATGGAATTGTATCTTTATTAATCCTGATATTTATCTTGTTTGTGTTGATGTTATTTATTTAAAATATCAATTTTCATTCTATGTATGAATTAATCTGTGACTTAATTTATTCTGTGGTGTTGCGTGTATATATACATATATTTCTTTGAGAGAGGTGTGTGTGAGAGTGTATGTGGAGAGGTTTAGGCATGTGAGTTTATAGATTTATTATAGAAATTTATATTCATTATTTTTGTACCTTCAATAAAGAAGATTTATGTTTTAATAGATTGTAATTATTACGATCCACCCAACAGTTTGTGTGTATGTTAGACACTACTGGCAATTCAATAAATTAATTAATATTACAGAAAAATACAAGCAACGTGAATTCATATACTGGCCATATTAAACAGACACAGAACTGTAAATAATCATATTTTTCTTTCAATTTGATTCACGAATGTTCGTTAAATTATTCAATTTTCTTATATTAAATGCTTGAAATATTCTATATTATTTTATTTCATCAGAAATATAGAATATTATAGATTCAAACGATATTTTAAATTATTCATTGATCTAAGGTAATATAATAATCAATGAGAGAACAAAATTATTCTTACTTTTAAAATAACGAAAGTAATTCAATTTATATTTATGAGATTAAATAATTTTATTCAACACATAAATAATGTAAAACGAATCTCAGTTATCAGCAGCCCAATAAAAATCAAAAAGTATAATTTAGAAAACCCAATGAAATAATACCATTGTAAAATTAACTTCTACATTAGCAGAAACTATTTCCCAAAATAATTTAATTGCATCGAATACATTCCAAATAAGAAAAAAATAATTGGTTTATTCTCTAGAAATAACCAAGCACCACGTTTTATTTCCAGATTTTTATTGGGCGGCCTATCCCTTTATTGATCGGGAGCTCAATCGATGTCCAAAATTAAATAAATTACACAATATGTAATAAATTGCTTATCTGAAATCGATGGCCTTTATTTCTTTTTAGTTTTCATTTAAATAGAAAATTATTATTCTACCATTTGAATATACTTTTTCGTAGTTAATTTAATCTTTAAGCCTTAATCTTTTTAAAGAAGTTTTTTTTAAGAGTTGACGAGGCCTTCTTTTTCTCTTATCGGCTGCTTTAAAAAAAAGAGGTATTTCTTCGAGGAAATTGGGATTATGGGATGATACTGAAGCTTAGAAAAATTGCTTTTTGCTTTTTAATATGTTAGGCAAACGTTTAATAAGATTGATAGACATTATCATCATATGGCTTCATTATTATCCAATTATTTTATAATAATTTAATATCCTTTTATAGGTTAAATTTTATTAATAGCTTAATAAATTTCAAAAATATCTCATTAACTTGATTTATTTACATTGTCTTAAATAAATGTTTATAATTTAATTTTCTGTGCACATGTCATTATAATTCATCAAACGAAAAAGAAAGGAAAATTAATGCACCAAAGATAATACATCTTTTGTTTAAAAATTCATTTACCAAGAATTTCAAATAAGAAAACATTTATAAAATGTAATTAGTTTAATTTTAAATATATTTATATGTGAATTGCGTGTATCTTTTATTAAATATTTAATAACTAGGTAAATATGTATCTTTTATATATAATATTTATAATGTTTTATATTGAATGCGCTAGTTATATTATTAAATTAAACATACGAATACTAAAAATCAATATTAATATTAGAGATATTCCTAATTAAAAATTAATTAATATGTATTCATATTTATATAAAAATGTTTTATGTGTAATTAGAAAGCAAGCACATATTTAAATAAGGCTATATATACATAATTAGATATAAGAATATAGTACTGGTATTAATTTTAGAAATTAAGCCCATTAAATAATAAAGTATTTTGGTTCTAAGATTTCAATAATTATAATGTATTTTGTGATTAGATCTTAAACACAGAGTTCAATAAATTAATTTACAGTTTATATATATAAATATTGGCAAAATAAATATTTTATTCAATATAATATATGCCTTTTCATTATATAATATGTATATAATGATATGTGCATATGGTCGTTATATAAATATATATATATAGATAGATATTAGAATGAATAGATAATTTGTATTAGGTGTATTAAAGACCCTTGTCTAATATATTTCAAATTAACGAGGGAATTGGGATTGGTAATAAATGATGCAGATTATCTCTTTTGGGAACTTTCCCTATATATACATATTATACATGTACATTTATTATATACATATATAGGTTTGTAATTTAATACATTTTAAACTATAATGACAACGCTTTACAAATTATTAACAACATTTTTCATTTAATAACAACATTTTATTCTTTAATTACAACATTTTACTCTTTAATAATATTTTTTTCATTTTAATATGACAACATTTTACACTTTAATAACAATATTTTAGTCTTTATTAACAACATTTTTAATTTAATAACCACATTTCAATCTTTAATTACAACATTTTACTCTTTAATAATATATTTTTTTTCATTTTAATATGACAATATTTTACTTTTTAGTAAGACTATTTCAATTTTTAAACGATATATTTTCCAATTTTATTAGAAACTTTAAAATAATATGTTTTATTTTATTCAAAATTTAATTTAATACATTCATTTTAAACGAAATTAGTTTAGTATTGTATTTTTTTGTTGAATTGTCATTTTTAATTTTAAAAAGCACATTTTTAAAATCAAAAATACATTTTTGATATTATTACAGATATATATATATATTGTAGGTATATTAAATATTTTTTACTCTAAAGAAGCATATTTAGAAGTTTAGAAACGATATTTTATGTTCATATAAACATTTTATGGTTCTATAGCAAATATTTTAAAATTATAAAAAAAAATTTCAAAGTTTAACAACGACGTATTTGTATATGTAATGAAAGTTTAAATATTTCTAAACTGCATTTAATGTATAAAATACCAATATTTTAGCGTTTAAAAATAACATTTAGTAATTATATATACCAACAATGAGTTTAATAACACACTTTCGATTTTTATTTGAAATAAATATTTTATAGGTTTGAACTTTTAATTAGACAATTTTAATTTATATTTAGCAATTTTTTTTATTTTGATTTAGGCATTTTTCATTTTAATTTAGACATTTTTCATTTAAATCCATGTGTCTAAATTGAAATGAAAAATATCTAAATTAAAATTGAAAATGTCTAAATAAAAATGAAAGTGTCCAATTTAAAATGAAAAATGTCTAAATATATATTAAAATTGTCTAATTAAAAGTTTAAAACCTATATACCAACAATGAGTTAAACAACACAATTTCGATTTTTATTCAAATTTCATATATAAACCTCCACATTTTAAAACAACTTTTTATAAATATTTTTGTTATATTTACTATTTCACACCTTAACAACAAATGATTACAACTTAATATCTTATCAAAATGTTAAGACCATAAGAATTTTATTGAATAAAATAAACATAAAGGTTTTTTATAAATAGGAAGATGTTTGTAATAAAATGTCAATTCTCATAACGAAAATGTTATTTTTAAGCTTAAAATTATTGTTAATCAATATCATAGTTTCATTTTTTTAAAGTATAAAATGTTATTTCTTTTACATTAAATGTAGTTTTAAAGCATTTAAACTTTGATATTTTACTTTGATATGCCGTTGTTCTATATCAAAATTCTGTGTAGATAATTTAAAATAATCGCTATCAAGCTTTTGTTGATATTTTACCATAAATATATTTTTTAAGCTTTTAAACAGGTCGCCTAAGAGTTCAAGACCTTTAATATACACACAAAAATAAAACATGTCATCAATTAAATATGCTTTTATTTAATATGCTTATTGTGTGTTATATAAAATGTGATTCATAAAATCAAAAATGATCATAACAAAAATAGTAATAAAATAAACCTATTTCATCCAAAATAAATGTGCTGTAAATTTTTGAAAAGAAAACATGTTATTGTTGAGGTATTTCGAATGAAATCGAAAATTGAAAATTTTATTATTTAATTTTATTAATTTTATTATGGTATTAGTAAAATGTGAAATGGTATTACTAAAATGAAAAATGCTATATATAAATTTTATTAATAGAAATATTATTTTCAATATTATTGTAAATAAATATGATATTATAATACATCCAATATCTAATAGTTTATATAATATTTGTGTTGTATCTAAAATTCGTAAACAATGAAACAAAATATATGCATATATATATTTTTATTTATTCTTCTATCTTGGAAAAAAATTGGCAGGAAACTATGCTCAGAAACCTTATTTCTGAAAGTAACAATCTGAGAAAATTTCTCAGAAATATTTCTTATTCTAAAAATATATTTCAACATTTTTTTTTTCTATTAAAGAATATTTGAAATTCTTCTATGAAATGTAAATATGTATAGTCATGGTCATGAATAAAATAAAATTATATTAATATTATATCGTTGATTAAATTATGTTTAAAATATTTTATTGTATATCTATATATTTTAGTATAAATATATTTATTAGTGATATGTAAATAAAAAAATTTAAACTTATGATTTTTTTGAAAGACGATATTTGTAAGTACTTGATATTTTCTTATATTCCTTAATTTGAAAAAGAAAGAATAAACAATATTAAGGTGAAAGGTTTCTTTTAATTTTGATTTTCGCAAGTTTTCGAGTAAAATTTCTGCTCTTCAACGGGCATATACTTCTATATACAATATCAAGATGAACTTTGTACAGTAATAATTGTGTTATTGGCATGTGTGGGCGTGCATCAAACTGTTTACAGCTAAAAGATATTATAATGGGGGATAAAATATATATTAATTTATAGATAATTTGCCAGGGATATTGCCATATTCATACGAGAACACATACCAATAACACAATTATTACTGTACAAAGTTCATCTTGATATTGTATATTGAAGTATATGCCCGTTGAAGAACAGAAATTTTACTCGAAAGCTTGTGAAAATCAAAATTAAAAGAAACCCTTTACCTCAGTATTGTTTATGTTTTTCTTATTCGAACAATTTCTAGGTAAATATTACTCACATATTTCTTAATTCAATTTTATTATTTCATGATTTGGTCAAAATGCTTTTTCATGAATGATGATTGTTTTTTCATATGTAAATTTAGTTATTATTTAAATAACATGCATTCATTTTCATTTCGAACCTTTTCCTTTCATATTTATGAATGATTCTCTCTCTTTCTATCTTCCGGCATTATTTTATAAATACATATCAATTTTATACGCAAATGTGTGCAAATTATATTTATTATTTCAAAATATATTTTAGAAAAATATTTCAGATATAATTTTTAATTGTTTATACTCTATAAATATATTTACCAATTTTGCTTTAAAATGATTGTTTAATAAAATATATTGAAATATGGTAATAATATTTATTTATAATATATATTTACAGCAGTCTGTAAATGTAATTATATTGTAAATGTTTTACAGAGGTATTATTATCTCTTTAATTTGATTCCTGTGATATTTCAGTGAAACTTCAGTATTTTCAACTATATATATCGAAAACGTATTAACTTTGGATTATTATTTATAAAAGAGGTATAGAGAGTTTATATATATATATATATATATATATATATATGTCATAATTTGTATATAATTAAATGCAACCCCGACCCACTATGTATGTACCATGTATGATTTTCGAAGACTTAATAAAGAACAAGGTAACTGGAGGGAAGCAAGTAGCATTAAGATATAGGAAGTAGACCTAAGGCTGGCACGACTATTCTGGGCACCCCTGTGTCAATATTGCAGGGGCAGAGACCGGACGTCTCTAGTGACCGCAGAAGTTATTTTAGCCAAGATACACTCAATACTTCCTGACAAAACAGGACGTCTCTAATGACCAGAAGTTATAAATGTTAAAGCTAGCATTCAATACTTCCTGACAAAGCAGGATGTATTTTGATAGCCGCGGAAGTAAATAAAGTCAAATAAACACGAGACTTCCTGACCCAAGCCGGGCGTAACTAATATCAAAGGAAACCGCGGGCCAATCAAAAGACAGTACCTTAAGTAGGTCAACCAATAGGAAAAGATCATGTGACATCTCTCGACCAATCAGAGAGAAACTGAGGCTTGGTGTTAAATCGGAAAACAAGAATGAGTAGTTACGCTTGAGCTCTCATAGGAACAACACCTACAGGGTTCACTGGCTCTCGCCGAGTTCGGACAGTGCTCCTTCGCTTCCAACAAGGTAACATCTACTCTAGAGATATCTCTCTCCGCTCATTTCATCATCGCCATGTGATCAACTAATTAATAAGTCAAATCGCTCAACTCTTCTCAAGCTTTCTTCCCTCCAACGCAGTTGCCTCTTATTTTCCAACTCAATCACGTGTCCTGATTATTCCTAACTGTGTGCTTCACTTACCACTCAACGACTGCGCTTCAACCAAATCTCACCATTCGCATCCAACAACAGAAACCCCGCAACGATATTGCCACAGAACGGTTAAGTCGACAGGATTCTACAACAGTGTAATACATCAAATATTATAGTGTAATAACAATTGCATCATCATATTACACAGAGTCGACAGGATAAAGATTATGGAACTTAATCAGGATCAAGATGGAAATTAGCCCAGACACCAGCAAATCAAAAGGCAATGACAAAACCAGCGGAAAAGAAGCGGACAAGAAGAGAAGCGACCAGGCGCCTTCTAGCGGCCATCATATGGCAGATGACCGTGGCCATCCGACGTGTCAACGCCCCACAAAGTGAGACGGAATTCCGGAGCGCCATTCCCCGGGGAGGACGACGGACACAACCCCCGCCAACCCCAGGCGAGTGTCACCAAGGCCGGACACCGACCACCGAGAAGTCATCCACCGCCATGCCGTACACAGTCCCCGAAACCAATCCACGCGATCCAGGTCAGCACAAACGATCCCAAAATGATCTTCCAGTACCGGACTTCACTTCAATTTCGCGGACGGTGCGAGCAGTCCCGAGCCAAGCCAACCATCTCAAACCAAGACGTTCCAGAGGAGACCTGTTGAACTAAGGTAGGCAACCCCCCTATGGCGTCAAGAATTGACTTTGAACTCTTATCTAATCCTACCTACCCCTTTAACAATGTATCTAAACATGTACCAAATGAATGCAAGCACGGGCTAGACCAAAACCTGTCCCAAAGGACTCGTACAGCACACAAAGCTTTCACACATGGAAACCCTTGCCTGCATTCATTGCCCAAACCTCCAATATTTACATGCCACCATTCTAATCTCACACCACGCAACTTTTCACTCAACCCAATTGCCAATACTTTATGCCCACCACATATAAAGCCACCACGACTCCAACCTACAATTCCAATAATGCCCAAAAAAGTGTCCGTACACCGACACAGTTCACCCACTTACCACCCAAAATTCACACATGACCACACTTCGCCACACCATAATTACGCAAATGTACCTCACAACATACACGCACCCATACGTCACCACGCGACAAACACACACAACCCGCACAACAAACGCAACACGCACGCCAAAAGACAACAACAACGACAAACAAGCGCATGCACAACCGTTAAGAATAATACAATCATCCCGTCTACACAAAACATAGAAAAAATTCACGCCACCAAACAACCACACAATCGAAAAACATTACGATCTTTCCTAAAAGCTGTGAACGTCTTTAAAGAGTTCATTCCGGACCACGCCCGCTTGCGGACACCACTTGTCAACCTTCTAAAAAAGGATGTCGTGTGGGTCTGGGATGACAAATGCCAGAAAGCGTTCACTAACCTGAAAGAAAACCTTACCACACACCCCACATTACACCTTTACCAGGAAGATCTGCCATGCCAGGTGTACTGTAACACCTCAACATTCAGCATTACAGGCGTTCTTAAACAAGTCTACCCTGATGGGAAGACATACACCGTTCAACATTTCAGCCGATCTCTACGTAGTCACGAGCGAAATTATTCAGACTTGGAACTACAATGCCTAGCCATTGTGGAAAGTGTGGATAATTTCCGCACCTGTCTAAATGGCAGAAAGTTTACAATATTTTCTGACCATCCCGCATTGCAGTGGTTGAAAGAGATCAAAGCTCCGTCAGGCAGATTGTTTCGATGGAGGTTAAGATTGTCAAGATACGAATATGAGGTCCGTAGCATAAATGGAGTACAACAATATGAAACGGGCGTTGGAACTCGTATCCCATTTTGTGGCTTTCTAGATGCGCCACTCATACAGAGCCAACAGTCTTCTCCACCAGGAAAATCTCGCGTGACTATGGGTCACAATAAACTGCGCACCGTCTCCCGAAAAGGAGTACTTAAAACTATAGTCCCAAGTTCACTTACAACCAGACTTCTTAAATCCGTACACACTCAACACCACCACCCAAACATCTCCAAGATGACGAGACTCATCTCGTCACAATATTATTGGCAGAACATGACACAAGACATCGCAAAACAGGTAAAAACCTGCCCCACCTGCCGATTCGCTAGAAGAATCGATGAATACAACCAACCTTCACGTAAAAATACCGACACAGGCACCAAAACAAAACAAAATTCGTACTTAAAGCACAGCGTACACACAACACAAACAATGTCAAATTTACCACATCCACGTCAGAGAAACGATCACACACCTCAACCTAAACCAATTACCGCCGACATATCTCTAATAAAACCATTGACGATCAAACAGGAGAACTGCAAACCTGACAACCAGTTCAATCATATCACACCACCCCCTAAAGATATCAAACAGGAGAACGGCGAACCTACCAATCATTCAAATTCTACAATTCATAAGGTTCAAGCAAATATTTCAGAATCCCCAATTACAAAAATGTGGACGAACATGGGGCAATATCCTATCTTTCATCTGATTTTTATCCTTTGTTTATTAGTTCTACCGTACAACTATATCCCAATTTTATTCATTAAGTACTTGTTTATCTATGCTATGCCCGATCAGAAAATCTTCGAACTACAAGAGGTAGTTTTTAATTTTGGACAAACAGTTTTTCATTGTGGACAAGCAATTCTTCATTGTGGACAAGTATTTATAAAACTTCTCATAATTTTAGGAACCATCTTCGCAGAAAATCTAAATAAACTCCGAAAAGATAGCAGTAACTGAAAGATAACCAACCAGTGTCGGAGAAATCACGCTCCAAAAACAAGATCTGAGCCGCACCAAAAATAAATAGACGGCAGGAAACGAGAATTTGAGACACCACGACGGAAGTGTAGTCCGCAGCGGATAAATTCGGCCTCTGTAAACAAAGCGAAGCGCCCTCGTCCGATCTCCAATTTCATTCCCTCTCTTTTGCCCGACACACCCCACTTCCGTATCTCTAATTACAATGAGAAGATCCCCTATTGAGGTCAACTGGGAACCTCGCTATGCCACCGATTCTGATTCCAGTTCGAGTCTACATATCGATTTTTACCAACCAATTCCACATCCACGAGACAACACATAGAACTAGCTCACACATTTCTTACACAACCGACTTCTAACATTTTTTCACAACACACACACAAAGACAAAAAATTACACATAAAGGTTATATAGATTTCCATGTCTCCTGTACACACAGCATAAACGCACTTGAGGGCTAGAATCACGTTTTTCACCTAAGTGTCGCTACAGACGAGACAAAAATTTTATAGGGCATAATTGAGCAAGTAAAACATTTATAGGGCAAAATGGAGCAACCAATACATGTAGATCAGGGCATGTAGATACCATAGGGTTCAAACCAATACACCTTATTTTTCATATCAATCATTTCCATTATTTTCTCTCAATTAAAATTTAAATATTTAATCAATTTATCAATTTATTCAACTTATTATCAATTTTAATCATTAACTATCATTTTATTTACCAATTAGTTTATATTATCATTTTCACTTATCAATTATCATTCTATTTACCACTTGACTTATATTGCCACAACTCAATTATCAACGAAAACCCACTGGTTTTCGATTAAACTAAAAACATTAAATCACCCTTTGTTGTTGAAACCTTTTTATTTTTCATTTTTTTTTTTCAAACGCTCAACTTTGATTTCGTTCAACTCTTATTTTTATTTTTATTTTGATTTCTCAAAAGACCTTATGAAATTTCCTCGAATTCCTTTCCAAAATTCAAGCAAAAAAGTAATTAGGCATTTTTCTTTTTTTTTTCACCATTCAACCAAGCACTCAACTTTGATTTCGCTCAAAAAACTTTTATTTTATTTTTATTTTTGATTTCTCAAAAGACCTAATAGAATTCCTTCGATTTCATTCCCAATTTCGAGCTAGAATATGGTTAGGCATTTTTCTTTTTTTTTTCTCACCATTCAACCAAACACATTCAATTTTGATTTCATTCAACTACTCTTATTTTATTTTGTTTTGATTTCAAAGCGCCTTATGAAATTTCCTCGATTTCTTTTCTCAAAAGTCGAGCAAAAAAGTAACTAAGCAGTTGTCTTTGTCATCATGCAACAAAATATTTTTCTTTTTCAACCAAACACATTCAATTTTGATTTCATTCAACTATTTTTATATTATTTTTATTTGATTTCAAAAGCCTTAATAGAACTCCCTCGATATCATTTCTTATCTCGAGTAGAATTCGTTTAGGCGCATTTTCTTTTTGCCCACTATGTACCATAACATTCATTGATTTCTTACAATTAAAAAATTTTTTGATTTCTATTAATTATACTCAACCTATATCATCAACCCCATTTTATCTTACTTTTATGTCACCAGCAATGCTTGTATATAGCCCCTCAATACCCACAACTAATTTTCCCACAAAATTATTTTTCATTTTACAGAATTCTCTCAGGCTAACCCCTTCTTGAATTCTTCACATGTAGGGGGCGCATCTGTCATAATTTGTATATAATTAAATGCAACCCCGACCCACTATGTATGTACCATGTATGATTTTCGAAGACTTAATAAAGAACAAGGTAACTGGAGGGAAGCAAGTAGCATTAAGATATAGGAAGTAGACCTAAGGCTGGCACGACTATTCTGGGCACCCCTGTGTCAATATTGCAGGGGCAGAGACCGGACGTCTCTAGTGACCGCAGAAGTTATTTTAGCCAAGATACACTCAATACTTCCTGACAAAACAGGACGTCTCTAATGACCAGAAGTTATAAATGTTAAAGCTAGCATTCAATACTTCCTGACAAAGCAGGATGTATTTTGATAGCCGCGGAAGTAAATAAAGTCAAATAAACACGAGACTTCCTGACCCAAGCCGGGCGTAACTAATATCAAAGGAAACCGCGGGCCAATCAAAAGACAGTACCTTAAGTAGGTCAACCAATAGGAAAAGATCATGTGACATCTCTCGACCAATCAGAGAGAAACTGAGGCTTGGTGTTAAATCGGAAAACAAGAATGAGTAGTTACGCTTGAGCTCTCATAGGAACAACACCTACAGGGTTCACTGGCTCTCGCCGAGTTCGGACAGTGCTCCTTCGCTTCCAACAAGGTAACATCTACTCTAGAGATATCTCTCTCCGCTCATTTCATCATCGCCATGTGATCAACTAATTAATAAGTCAAATCGCTCAACTCTTCTCAAGCTTTCTTCCCTCCAACGCAGTTGCCTCTTATTTTCCAACTCAATCACGTGTCCTGATTATTCCTAACTGTGTGCTTCACTTACCACTCAACGACTGCGCTTCAACCAAATCTCACCATTCGCATCCAACAACAGAAACCCCGCAACGATATTGCCACAGAACGGTTAAGTCGACAGGATTCTACAACAGTGTAATACATCAAATATTATAGTGTAATAACAATTGCATCATCATATTACATATATATATATATATTGAAGATTGAGAAATCCATAATTAAAATTATATTCAACAAAGATGTATATATTGGATTTATATTTATTTTATTGTTCCAATATTTCGAGGGACAACTCGCCTCTCTTTATCGAGGATGTTTGTGTTCTTCACTAAAACATGGTAGCACGCGTACACCACTCTCGTTCTACAAGGCCAATGAAAGAATTGTATCTTTGATTTAAATATTGCATTCAGTATATATACAGCTAACAATTATATATAATATTACAGATCAACACCATTATTATTATTTTGTCCACACATTGTGCGTGAAAGAGAAAGATATTTATATACAACATATAATTATAAATCCAATATATGCATCTTTGTTTAATATATATATAAATTAATATTTATATTTTGTAAGCCTATATTTAATTATTACTCAGTGTGTTTATTTAACCCCATAACTAAAATATAATAAATTCGATCAAGCGCGTCAACAAATAGATATCAAACGATTATAACAATTGGGCGGGAAAACGACCAAATTTTAAAACTTGGAGGTCAAAAAGGCCCCAATTAAAGTATTCCTTCATAAATCTTATTTAGTAGAAGAGTATTACTGCCATAAATTCCTGCAAAATTCTATTCCAGTGGTATCGAACGCTTCAGATAAATGGTCTTCGCATTTCGGATGTCATAAATCTTTCCAACTAATAGATCGTCTGGCGAGAGTTTGCCGTCTGCTTTTTTAAAGATTAAGGGTAATATTTCTTTCTTGTTTACCCCCCTCCCTCCGCCTTTCCTTCAATAACAGCTTATTGCATCAACTTTACACTACTTTGTTCCTCCTTCATTGATGTCTTCTATTGTCCCCCCTCTCTCTATATATCATCTTCATTTTGTATTGATAACCTAGAAAGGGTGATTTAGATGGAATCATTATTATTATTATTTATTATTTCTGCATTATATGTGTTATATTAGAGTAATACCGTATTTTAGTTATACGTTTAGAATTATTTTATTTGAAAAAATGGAATAAAATTGATATAATAAATAATTAATTAATTTAATTGAAAAGGCCTATATTGGATCAAAATAGAGCAATCCATAAATAAATCTTTATTTAAAAAAGGCATATATTGGATCAAAATATCATTTATTTTACCAATATTTCAGTTGGCCGAACGCCAACCTTTATCAAGGTATTATAAATTTTTAAATAAAAATGTTATAACACCTTGATAAAGGTTGGCGTTCAGCCAACTGAAATATTGGTAAAATAAATGATATTTTGATCCAATATATGCCTTTTTAATTAAATATTTATTTATCGATTGCTCTATTTTCAAAATAATAAATATGAATGATTGATAAACTATATGCATATATGGAACATGGTATTTTAAGTAAATATAAACAATTGGATGTTATACATCAATCAATTTGCATAAGGGTGTCATATCCAAATATATTGAATTTGATATTAGAAATGTATGTGAGAAACTTATATCTGGATAGTTATTACTTTAAAATTTTATTTATATTTTATATAATATTATAAAATAAATAAAGCTTCCAGGGTTAAGTTTCTTGTTCAACTTTTTATTTTCAAACTTTCGGACTTGTCAGTCCTTCAACAGGAGTATTACGTTAACAACTTAATAATTAATACAATTTTTATATACACATTATTATATACATATTTTAAATACTAATTATATGTTGAGAGAAAAATATATTACATATTATTGTTCGAAACTATTTTAAAGGCGTAAGATTCTTTTTGAAATTAAACAATTTCTACTGCCCTTACTGCAATGGAAAAATTAATGGGAGGGCCTGGCTCATTTTTCCATTGCAGTAATGGCAGTAGAAATTGTTTAATTTCAAAAAGAATCTTACGCCTTTAAAATAGTTTCGAATTTTGATAACAGATGGCGCGCTAGTGCATCATAATATTATTGTTTGTATATGATTTTCTATATGATAAATATTAGTTTTAACTATAGTTTTTCCATATAGAGAGAGAAAAATTTTTATGATCATTATATAATTTGAAACAGTTCTATCTTATATGAATAAATGGAAGGTTTGCCGAGAGGATATTGATTTTGAAATAGAAAGAAGTCACCTCTCTCATACGTCATAATAGTTTATATATATATCTATTCTCCATAGCAAGTTTCAGTGTGGAGTATTCAATCTTGTAAGATCTTTTAGGGAAATTGTATCCACCGCGCACTTGTCAAATTAATAAAAATAATTAATAGTAAAATAAAATGTAATTAATATCAAATTTATATATTAATAGCAAAGTGTTAAAACATAAGGTTTGTTTTCAATTCTTTTATATAAATAAATAGAAAAATTTTAGTTATAGTAAAATATAATTTTCTTGAAGAGCTTCAGCAATTACTCGTTCTATGCTGGGTATAAAAAGGAATAATCAAAGAGAAAATTTATAGAAAAGAATAAAGACAGAACCATGATAATAATTTTTCAATAAATAAATGAAAATCTAAGCTGAAGAAAGATTTTTTTCCTGTTTTCTCTTTAGAAGAGAAAGGATAAATATTTTTATTTTGTGATTTAAAGTTTCTATACCAATGACAATCTAACTGTTAAAATGGAGGAATACAATACAATATATTATTAGAATAAACGTTCTTATCTCCTAGAGAGAGAGAGATTGAAATTCAAATTCTTTATTACATCGTTCATGTGAGGTTAAATATAAAATTGAATAAATCTGAATAAATAAGATTAAATAAGGATAAATATAGATAAATAAATGTGAATATAAATTATTAAATATGCATATATATAAGTAAATTAAATTTAATTGCCATCTATCGTTAAAATTTTACACAAATACATTTACTGGCAATGCGCTTCTTTTAAATATCATCAGAAATTGTAAGGTCTGTAGAGATCATAGAAAATACAGGGTATATTCCAAACCAATCCAATACAATAGTAGAGCGGTCTAGAGATTAATTTGGCGAAACCGCTGAGAGGGTTCATTACTGATGAGCCAAGCCCTCAATAACTCATATCATTGCAGTAAGGTCTTTAGAGATAATATTTGATGATATTTAAAAGAGGCGCATTGCCAGTAAATTTATTTGTGTAAAATGCATATATACAAAATATATACCAAGTCTTTATTGGGAGCGTCCACCGCGGGAAATACTCAGAGTGAGAGACAATTTTGACAATTAACAACTTTATTGAATCCTAGTCAATGGCAAAATAATAAATTTACAGACAGAGAGAGATTTATATTTTAATAACATCAACTAAATAAGCAATCCACGGTTAAGTTCCTCGCATCATTTTTGGGGCTAACATGCCTTCAACAGTAGAGCATCTAGGAAGATAACTTCCAGGTAACTATGTATATTTATCTAGAGGTTATACTTATCTAGACACACTCCTGTTGAAGGACATGCTATCCCGAAAGCTAGAGAGATAAAAATGGTACAAGAAACTTAACCCTGAATTACTTTGTGTATTTATATATTCAATCTATGACAATAATAGAACGGGGGATCTATATATTGAACTGGCGAACCGCTGAAAGAAATCACCATTGATAAGCGTAATGCCTTCATTTTCGATTGTTAATCATTACATTTTTTCACTGTTAACATCACAACTCCGCCTTTGCCTGTCCCAAGCCTGGATGAAAAAGGAAGAGGGGGAGCTCAGCTGGCCCGGCTGATAGTACATTGTAAGGGCTCCTAATCCAGGGATACAGGACGAGTCTGTACTCCATGTTAGGAGCGGCTGCACATAGCGTCTGTTCCTCATGTCAGAGGCGGCCATTTCTTTTAGAGCTAAGTCGGCCTGCTACTGAGTAGTGCTCCCAGTGTTGATGACAAAGGCAGACCCATTCTACTTCACCCAGTGTGGAGATAAGAAAGAAGAAGAATTATTCCAGCATTTAGTATCTCTAAATGGTTTAATTAAGTAAATATAAACGATTGGATGTAATACATTAATCAATTTGCATAAGGGTGTCAGATCAAAAAATATTGAGATTTGATATTAGAAATGCATTCAATAAACTTATATCTATATGAAAAATAGATTATAAGGAGATGCCTTTTTCTCAATTTATGTACCTTATCCCAGTACAATATCACATTTGTACTATTTTTTCACATTGTGTCACGGTCTCACGCAATTCTGGCCTTAACTACCCGTTTCATGATTTTTCAGGATGCCTGAATGACCAATTTTTTGTCGTTGAGCCACGCTGGTGAGGGCCAACAGCCCGAAACGCGTCTGTCGTTAGCTTTTCTTGATTAATCAAGAATGGGTATTTGGCCAATTCTGTAAAAATTATAAATCAACGAGAATAGTTTATATTTATTCCGATAGATGGCGCAAGCCATCAGAAACTTTCAGTTGCACGATAAAGAGATGCCTTTTTCTTTATTTATATCTAGATGTTTATTATTTTTTAAAATTTCAGTTATACAAATATATACAACGTGTATTTTATATAATAAATATTGGGTTTATCTGTAATTTTTCAATATATAAAGACGTAAATTTTTGTTTTCTTTATAATATATAACATGAAAGAGTTTCTAACCTAAATGAATAAATGGAAGGTTTGCCGAGACAATATTGATTTTAAATATAAAGAGGTCACCTCTCTCACACGTCATAATAGCTATATATATATGTAGTAAATAAAGAGATTTTCTTAGGATGTTGAGAGGTACATGAGTATGTTTTTGATAAAGTCGTTTAAAAAGATTCTAACAAAATATTTTTTAATTTTATTCTTTTTTATTAACAAAGTGGTCATTTTTATGTTTATATTTTGCTACTCTGTAAATTTCTCTCGTGGCTTATATTTTGTTTACCATTCATAGTTTGTTCTTGCCTGAAATAAATTGTTGTCTCCTGCTAAAGTTTTTGTCTTTCCTAATTTTCCACGTGGCAATATTAATAAAATAAAGGATGAATCATAATTTACTTTAATATGATAACATAAATGAAATAATACCTTGACGGCGGTTAGTAAAAGAAAACAAAAACTATTTACATAATTACATATGGTTTGAGCCGGCCATCAGGAAACAACAATAGGTTATATAAAGGAAAAGCGCGACATCTGGCGGTATATTTAACAGAGAATAGTTTAATCTATGAAATTAAATTTTGATATAACTAATTTTTCTATAACATATATCTATTCTCCATAGAGAGTTTCAGTGTGATAAAATAGGTTTAAAAAATCTATAACAAAAATGTTATAAGAATTGGGTTATAATGTCTCCATTATTCTCCCCCAGTAATTGGGCCATAGTAGAAATGGCTGCCTCAATTCAAAAAAGGATTAAAGAAGAGCTATAGCCTGGCGGGGGTCCAACTTCCTTGTTATAACCGACATTATTCCTTCTATTGATAGTACAGTGACTTAGATGTTTGCTCTTCTCATAGGGAAGATATAATAAACGTCAATGGGATCAATATTGACTTCGTATTTGGATAAATGGATGATTCATTAGTTATAAAATCATTGACAAAACTCAGGGAAGTAAAAAGACTTTGATGTTGCCGGACGTCTACATATATATATATATATATTTTGTTTTGAAAATAGAGCAATCCATACTTAATTCATTAGATAATAAACGGCATATATTGGATTTAATAAAATATTTATTTTGCCAATATTTCGGCTGGCTGAACGCCAACCTTTATCGAGGCATCACATTTTTTGTAAACACAAACTCAGCGCCTCATAGTGTCATAATATCACAGTTGAAATCAATTAAAATACAGAGTAGGTGGGAAAAATTTGTGCATGAAAAAATTATTATAAAAATGCAATCAAATAAGTAAAATATCTTAAAATATTAAAGGAAAAAAAATGAGTTCTATCTTATATTTTTCCTTTAATATTTTAAGATATTTTACTTATTTGATTGCATTTTTATAATAATTTTTTCATGCACAAATTTTTCCCACCTACTCTGTATTTTAATTGATTTCAACTGTGATATTATGACACTATGAGGCGCTGAGTTTGTGTTTACAAAAAATGTGATGCCTCGATAAAGGTTGGCGTTCAGCCAGCCGAAATATTGGCAAAATAAATATTTTATTAAATCCAATATATGCCGTTTATTATCTAATATATATATATATTTTTTTTTTTTTTGTGAGCAGAGAGACAGAGGCAATTTTGTTCACATTTAGTTATCTCGTGTGTCTTTAATAAAATTCATGGTAATATCTTACAGAGTTATTGTCTGAATCCTAATATACATGCTCAAAGGTACAACTTCCTTAAGTTTTGTCCATGAGTGTATCTTTCAGAGTTATTGTCTGAATCCCGATATACATGCTAAAAGGTACAACTTCCTTAAGTCTTGTCCATGAGTGTATCTTTCAGAGTTATTGTCTGAATCCCGATATACATGCTAAAAGGTACAACTTCCTTAAGTTTTGTCCATAAGTGTATCTTTCAGAGTTATTGTCTCAATCCCGATATACATGCTAAAAGGTACAACTTCCTTAAGTTCTGTCCATATGTGTATATATAAGCCTTGTGCTGTTTTTCGACAACACGCCAGCGTGGGATTGTGAGCCTTCCCTAAATGGCTGATAACACGATCTTGTGCGTGATCTAAGATTCAACATTCAAACTTCTGGTCCAATCTGTATTAAATTGTAGCTGTAAATAAGAAATAGAATCATCAATCACGAATGTTTCTTTTAAATTCAAATGGAATAAACTTCTATTGTCATCCTTACTGCGAGAAAAATATTGTAAGGGCTTGGCTCATCATTGGAGCTCATCAACGTGCCATTAATGTACCTTACCTAACATTCCATTATGAATTCTTGAGTCAATTTAGCAAATTAGCGGTCGGTGGAAGGATGGTCTAAACCGTTGATTTTCGACCGCTACGATCCGAGATCGAAATCCGCATTGGGTACTTTTTTAATTTAAAAAAAATGCTTCAATGGCCCCCTATTCTTACAAATATCCAACCCCACCAGCGAGTGCAAGTACCCAAACGGGGCTCTGGCACATTTGTAAGTGCAAATGTCGAACTGCTTTTTTCACGTGTGTAGACATGTGGTGCACTTACCGTAAAAGCAGTCGCCTACTTCTAACCACCATGTTTATCAGCTATTCTCAACCTGAAACCCCAAACCACACCATTGACTGTATTGACTCATTCATTGATGAGCTCTACTCATCCCCAGCAAAACCATCAACAAGCTCTACAAACTTGATATCCTGATATGATTGTTGGGTGGAGATAAGAAAGAAGATGATTATCATGGTCTTACCACGTGTACTTGGGATGATAATAAAAAAAAAATTGGCAAAATAGTAAATGATAAAGAAATAAAACTGAGTATCACAAATCTCTTTTTCTACTTGAAGTCCTACCCAACATTGCTACAACGTAAAAAAACAAACACAGAAAACATTAAGCCATGAAAGAGAGTACGCTGTTTTATTCAAACATAAACCTGGAAAACAATTAGCTTGCTTTTAAAAATTAAACACGTTGACGATACCTACTCTGTCTACAAATTAATCATCATTATTTATTTACCAAATGGTCAATGGTCAAATGTTTTATTCTCGGCAATCTTTGAGTAAAAGGCTATCTTAACATCTGTTTATATTTATTAATATTTCTAGACTGTATGAATTCATTTTATAAAGATTACTTATTAATTATTTTTTAATTTTGATTATCTAATAAAGTTAATCTTTAACTCACCTTTAACTTTAACATCCTATAACACGATATCCTAAACTCAGGGATATTTGCGTCAATACATTTCTAACATCATATCAAAATGGCTGTATACAAGGAGAAAGGAGAAAAAGACAAACATATAAAAGCAATTCCCTCAAAATTTCCTTCCCTCTCTTTCCCAGTTCAAAAGATAGTTGTATATATATATCTACAAAATTGATTGATATTTCGGTTCGGTTCCAAAATCACTTTATTAGGCACCGCTCAAAAAGAGCAACCTAGTTTATGATAATTGAAACAATGAATAATATGTGAAGGTTATTCACATATTTAAAAAAAAAGGTTAACGCGGGATTCAATCCCAGTTCATGACTTTCGGGAATCGAGGGTGTTACCCACTCGTCCACCGACTTCTTTTATGATTAAATTTTTTATATGTTCTTTTTTTTTATAATTTACGAATTTATGTAGCTGTCCGATGGTTCCAAATTTTCTTTCCCTATAATCTAAAAAAATTGGGAATTCCATTAGTAGATGTTTCGAACTAATCAATAATTTATATTGAAACTAGAATATACACCTATCCCCCGATTTACACGGTAGATACGTTCCTGAGAAAAACGTGTAAATCGGGGGATAGGTGTACACAGAAATAAAAATAAAATGCATTGACAGGTTAAAATATGTAGTCAGCACATAAGATCTGGATTCCTCGTGAGATGTGTACACAGCGCATGTGTTCAATCACAGTAGCATTTAGTATAGTGCGATAAAAACAAAAAAAAACCTTATTTGGAAAACCGTGTAAAACAAGTACCGTGTAAATCGGGGGATAGGTGTATATTTATTTATCACAGAGCAAGTAGTTGAAAGTCAATAAAAATCGTCAGAGTTGGCATTTTCTTAGATTATGGGAGAATATTGGAGAGAAAAAGGAGTTTATAAATATTTATCCCGTAAATTGTGTCCTATGAAGTAAGAAGACAATAAATAAAAGACGTTTTTATTTGTGGTGTTTTTTCCCCTAAGGCGAGGAATCATAGTAAGCGTGAAGAAAACAAAGTATTGGATATTTCCAGCTTAGGCCTAAAAATACACGCGGTGGTGGGTGTAATTTGTATGACAATCAATTGTATCCCTATGGTAACCCTATTTACACGGTGAAACATTATTTAATATATACATATAGACATCTACACTGTCGTGTATATATATGTTATGAATATTTTGTTGTTGTTAGATAAGGCTTGATAAGACAAAGGATCGATAAGATAAAGGGTTGAGGTGCAGTCGTGATAAGAAAAAGATAATTATTTACCGTCAAGTAGCTTTTATTTTCAATTACTTGAGGAAAAATTACACGTTAGTTATTTTCTCATTATATAGAATTTATAAAGTTAATCCTATATTAGTGATTTAAAAGGATAGATATGTTAACTACGCATATTTACAACAAAACTGAAAGTCTTTCTAAAAACGATGATAACAAAAGTAAAATTATCAATAAATAAAATAAAATATATATATTTTAAAATATAGAAATATTTGAGTTTTCATATAGATTATATAATATATATATATGTTATGATTATTTTGTTTTGTTGTCGAAAAAGAGAATTGAAGGTGCAGTCGTGAAAAATAGGAAATTAATTATTTACTTATCAAGTAGTTTTTATTTTGAATTACTTGAAAATAATCACTCATTAAATATTTATCACAGTAATATAGAAATCATAAAATGAATTCCATATTCGTGATTTTAAAAAAATATGTAGCTTAACTATAATATAATACACTGCGGCCTGTGATTGTAAAACGACACTTGAAGTTACACCGCATGAGTTTCTTTTCAACGAAAAATCAAATTTTTATTTCAAGGTGAAATATCGACTATTTCTAACCTTTTTGGATGAGGTATGAAAGGATGAATTATGAAAAGTAATGATGAACGGAAAAATAAAAGTGTCCAGGGATGGGAATCGAACCCACAATGTTCCGCTTACCGGGCAGATGCCATGTCCACTAGGCTTAACTATACATATTTACAACAATATTCAAAAAGTATTCTAAATCTATCTGGTCAAAATAATAGTCAATGATGAGAAAATAAAATATGTTTTTTTTTAATAAAATATTTGAATTTTAGATTATAAATATATATATTAGAATTATAATGCTCTGTATCAATTAGATTAATCAAATATAAATCTCCGAGGTTTCTTTGTTACACTTTTAACGTGTTTACAAGTTTTCGGGTTTTAAACATTATGGTAGAAGGATCGTTTGAAACCCGAAAACTTGTAAACACGTTAAAAGTGTAACAAAGTAACTTATCCTCGGAGATTTATATTTGATTAATCTTATATATATGTTATGAATAATTTCTTTGTTGTTAGATAAAGGGTTGATAAGACAAAGGATCGATAAGATAAAGGGTTAAAGGTGCAGTCGTGATTTAAAAAAATATAATTATTTACCATCAGGTAGCTATTATTTTCAATTACTTGAGGAAATATTACACATTAGTTATTTTCACATTATATAGAATTTATAAAGTTAATCCTATATTAGTGGTACAAAAAGATAGATATGTCAACTACGCATATTTACAACAAAACTGGAAGTTATTCTAAAAACGATGATAACCAAAAGTAGAATTATCAATGAATAAAGATAAAATATATATATTTTTTAAATATAGAAATATTTAAGTTTTTAGATTATATATATATATACATATATATATGTCATAATGTATGCTCTTCCAGGAATAATAAAGTAAATCTACAGCCAATCAGAGAGAGACGTAGATAAAAGGTAGCTAAAGTACGGCCATTTTGGGCCACTGGCCACATTCCGGAGGGGGGCTTTTCTTGGAACCCTCAGGACTATTTTTGGACAGTTGGGGGGTGGTGTGCGACACGAACGGTCGTTCCGCGGTGACAGCCCCTCGCGCTACCTCTCTCTCGCTGGTTGCCTGGAATTCCTCTTCCAAACTTGTGGTTTCCTTATTTCTCTCTCCCCACATTATTATCATATTGCCACACTGAGAGTCGACAGGATCATATCACAGAAGAGTCGACAGGAACATATCACAGTAGAGTCGACAGGATCATATCACATATATACGTATATATATATATATATATATAGTGTAAAAACTATATAATAAAAATATAACAGTGATTCTACATTTAAAGCTTAAGGAGCAAACTGATAAGAATGATAAATCAAATAAAGTAGATTTGGTTAGATTAGCAAGCTAAATCTAAATTAATTATAAAAATAAATAGTTGTATAGTTTTATAGTTAAGTATTTTATTAAAATTATCTTCATTATTTTGATTATTTAAATTCAAATTATAAAATTTGTAAAATGTTATTATTTAGTATAGATAGAGAGAAAAAAAATCCTTTACTTCTAAAACATCATCTAGTTAATTATATATTTATAATTAATAACAATAAAATTTAACAACGTAACGTCTTTTGTATCGGCTTTTACACGTCATTTAGACATACTCTAATCCTATATATAGAATAATAGAAGTGAGAATATATATGATAGTTAGAAAAAAGAGAGAAAGACAGAACCATGCACTTTTAATCAAACTAATAATAAGAAAACAAAAAGTTTTGTAAAGAAGGTAGATAAGATTGTTAGTATATATATATATATTTTTATAATTTTATATTTTATCCTTTTTTTTTTAATGATTTTTTAAATTTTTTTATTTTAAAATATGAATATAAATAGTTGTATTTAGTAATATATCTATATTATTAATTAACTTTTGTTATAAGTTTGGTTATTATGTTTTGAAACCCTAATGGTAGACCAGACATATACACAAAAAATTTTAAAATTTGAGTAATTATTGAAAAAAGAGATCTGCTGAACCGGGAATTCTCAAATAGAAATTCAGCGGCGTTTCATCCCTTCTCTATTACGTCATAGATATCTTTTCAACCGGATTTTATGTGTTAATATAAAGTTATTTCAGTGAAACATTTATATGAACAGATATAACAAATTCCATTAACAAGTTCCAACCGTGACCTACCTTGCCCGCGGCGTCTTCAACTGTAAACATCTATTTCTGGATGACACATGTTGTGGGGGGGGGGTGGACAAAATTAGATCGTTTGTTTTGAAGTTTTAGAACAAAAAGATATTCAAAGAAGAGAGAAAAAATAGTTAATGGAAGAAAACCAAACTTTATAATCTTTACAGCTAGTTATATTAAAATAACTGATTCAACACTTATTCATCTTTCAATATTCCTTTAAAAAGGCAAATTATTAGAGTTTAATAAAGCTATTAAATGTGAAAATTCACTTTAATTTAATTTCCATTTTCCTCCCCAGAAATTGGAGATTAAACAAAATGAATTATATACAATATTACTTTAAACATCTTGTGAAAAAATCTTCAAATCAGCTATTTAATTTAAGTTTAACTAAGTGTTAAAGAATATAAATTTGTATTATTTATTATTGAGAGAAATTATAGAAAGTTGATTTAATAAATGGATATTTCCATTTATTTTTTTTAAAGTATTTTATAATAGATATACTGTTGAAATATTTTACTTGTCTGATACTAAATTTGTTTTTAATAAATTCCATGTTTAAATTTTTAACATCTTCTATGAAATTTTCTAATATATTATTTATTCTATAAAATCTTAGAAACTGTCCAAAGTATATACCTTTACAACAATTTAATGATATATTAGAATTCATATTACAGTATTTTATAATATTGAAATTATAATTACTTTTTTTATTATAAATTTTAATAGCATTGTTTGTAAGGTCTATATTTAGGTCTAAAAAGTTAACTTTTTTGTTTCTATAAATTTTTTCATTGTTCTTAAGTTTCAAGTATTTAGGATAAATTTTAGGTATTAAGTTTTTGAACTGTGGATTATTAAATATTATAATGTCATCTACATAACGGAACATTTGCCAGTTAACATTATTTTGTAGAAAGTATTCTCTTTCGTACCAGAATAATATTAAATTTGCTAATAAAGGACTAGAATATAGACTATATATATATGTCATACATTTATATGGCGCTATGATATGTAAATAAAATTGTTGCGATATCAGATTAGAAACACAAGAGTTCTATTTTAGCAATTGTTTTATTATTCAGTTGATAAACTAGGTAAGTGTTGTGAAAAAATAGTACAAATATGAAATTGTACTGGGATATGGTGAATAAATTAAGAAATAGGCATCTCCTTATCGTACAATTGAAATTTGCTGATGGCTTGAGCCATATATCGGAATAAATATCAACTATTTTTTTTATTTTTTTTATTATTCCCGAATTGGCCAAATACCCATGGCCTAAATAGTAAGTAATGTTTTCCTCACAACAATCTATAGTAGGAAAATCAGAGTTACAGAATTTTCATACTTATAAAACATTAAACTAATAAATCTATTTACATATTTACTAAAAAAAAGTTGAATTTACTCTAAAATGAATAAATTTCACGATAATATATTTGCATATAGTATTTATAAATGTATGTAATTCTACTGTCCTCTAAGCTTATGTCCACACTTCTTCTAAAATACCCATTCCAAGAGTCTATCAACAGTATCACTATAAAAGGAAGTTCCAAAAATGCAATATAGCAGCGGTATGGTAGATTAAACTGGCGAAACCGCTGGGAGGGTACACCACTGATGAGCCAGGCCCTCTCATTAATTTTTCCATTG
>CP092871.1:8827014-8906387 GCA_030710605.1 Cordylochernes scorpioides | reverse complement strand
CAATCGATACACCCACCAACTGCCTTGTCAAACAAATAAATAATCTTTAATACCATTGTGAGCCTTTCCTTCTTGACTATTGGATTTATACCTTTTTTTCACAAACGACAAACCTTTTAAAATACACATATATATTTTATATAATCTAATATGCAAATATTTTATTTTTTTTAAACATATATTTTGTTTTCATTCATTGACTTTTCGACATTTTTGACCATAGATTCAGAACATACCACTTTAATTATTGTTGTAAATATGTATAGTTAACCTACCTATTTTTTTAATTCACGAATAAAGGATTCATTTTATAAATTCTATATTACTGTGATAAATAATTATATATGTAATTTGCTTCAAGTAATCCAAAATAAAAACTACTTAATGGGTAAATAATTTCCTATTTTCACGACTGCACCTCCAATTCTCTATCTTTTTCAACAACAAAACAAAATATTCATATAACATATATATATATTTATATTTTAAATATAGCGTTTTTATTATTGAATATGTATTAATCTATTTTACATATGGATTTATATAGTGTTATCATATATTTGTATTATATCATTATTGCGAAAATAAATATATAGTTTAAACAATCTATAGAAGATTTAAATAAAATATGTAATTACATATTTACCTATAGGGGTATATATATATATGTGATAATTTTTTATCACATTATATTTTTTTACCAAGATCTTGCTGTGTTATATGCTAAATAGGGCTATTTATCAAAAGCAACAAAATAATTTATATGTATTTTATTATTAAGTGAGCAATAGTTATCCAGAAATTAATTGAAAAAGTAAACATAAAATCAGGTAAAAAGTTTCTTTTAATTTTATATTTGCAAGTTTTCAAGCAAATATACTGTTCTTCAACGGGCTAATACTCTATGTACAATCTCTTTATAATATTTATACAAAATAATTGAAAACTTTTGTTTTTTTATTGTATAATATTAGGCCAATAACAAATGTTTTTCAACTATTTTATATAAATATTATTAAGGGATTGTACATAGAGTATTAGCCCATTGAAGAACAGTATATTTTCTCGAAAGCTTGCGATTTCAAAATTCAAAGAAACTTTTTACCTGATTTTTATTTTTACTTTTTCAAATTTTATTAGTATATATATTTGAATACGTGACGCTGTATTTCAGAATATCGTGTATGTACATAAGTAGAACCAGGATTCACCCATTCCCCTGAAGAGAATGACAGGAAGTTACTGAAATGTCAGGAATTAAACTTATTATTATCTATTGTTATATATATTTAGCCATTAATAATAATAAATCCACGTTCATTGTTATATTTGATTGATTGTTACATTTGTTGGATTTCTAGTGGATTGTTATAAATATTGCCTTCAAACAAAATTCCACGTTTTTATATATAACTTCTATATATATAGTTTTTTTTGTTTATCCCTAATACACGTGGTACAGGCCAGGATAATCATGGTGTGTAGAAGTAGGCGACTGCTTTTACTGTAAGTGCACCACATGTCTACACATGTGAAAAGAAATTCGACTTTGCACTTACAAATGTGCCAGAGCGCCGTTTGGTTACTTGCACTCGCTGGTGGGGTTGGACTTTTGCAAGAATCGGGGGTCATTGAAGCATTTTTTTAAACATAAAAAAGTGCTCAATGCGGGAATCGAACCCGGGTCGTAGCGGTCGAAAACCAATGGTTTAGACCATCCTTCCACCGACCCCCATATATATATTTTTATGTATAAAATATTTTTATATATATTATAATATTATATATATAAGCTTTGATAGACGTATATTTTGACGGGAGAGGTGACTTTATTTTATATTACATATTAATTATTATGTGACCACAGCTATAGATGACCGTCTCACCACTCCCTGTGTACCTGGTAATGTCGCCGTGCTGAAGACAGTTGACATAGATCAAACAACTGTATATTCTGTGTCCAATGGTTGGTATTGGAAGACAAAGAAAATTAGAGGTAAACACACTGATATGCAAAAAGGTCGAGAAATAATTTTATTTACATATATCAAATTTAACTAGCGAAACCGCTGAGAAGGGTCACCACTGATAAGCCAGGCCCTCCCATTATTTTATTATTGGACTAAAGTCAGTATAAAATTGTTTTATTTTTTAAAGAAGCTCTTACACGTCAAAAAATAGTTTCATTTTCTCAAATATCAAGTTTCATTTTTATATTTTTTATAATTTTAATCAATGTTAATAATAGTTTCATATATGTCTTGCCTTTGTACGAGGTGTGTTCAAAAGGTATCGCGACTTTTGTGTTTTTTCAAAAATTATTTATTTATTCATGAATACCTATTTTTACCCTTCAAAGTAATCCCCATAAGATATTATACACTTGTGCCAACGGCTTTTTTAATCTTCGAAGCACTTCAAAAAATCATTTTTAAAAATCTTTTTCAGCTCCTCCTTCGATGCCGTCTTTATCTCGTCAAGCGTAGCGTAACGAAAACAATAAAAAGTCACAGGGGGCCAGATCTGGGGAATACGGTGGCTGCGGCATCATAAGTGTGTTGTTTTTGGCCAAAAAGTCGCGCACAAGCAACGATGTATGAGCAGGGGCGTTATCGTGGTGCAAAAGCCAATTTTTGTTCTTCCATAAATCCGGGCGTTTCTGGCGGATTGCTTCGCGCAAATTGCGCATAACTTGCAGGTAAAATTCCTTATTGACCGTTCTACCCTGTGGCAAGAACTCATGATGCCACACGCCCCTGCAATGGAAGTAAACTGTCAGCAAAACTTTCACATTCGACCGAACTTGGCGCGCTTTTTTCGGTCTTGGTTCGTGCGGCAGCTTCCATTGAGATGATTGAGCTTTGGTTTACACGTCATAACCATAAACCCACGCTTCGTCTCCAGTTATGACCCTCTGGAACAAATTTGGGTCGTCGCGGACAGAGTCCAACATCTCAATAGCAATGTTCATGCGATGCTGTTTTTGGTCGCAATTGAGCAATTTTGGTACGAATTTCGCGGCGACCCGTCTCATGCCCAAATCATTGATAAAAATCGAATGGCACGAGCCAATCGATATGTTTAGGTCCTCAGCAACTTCTCTAACGGTGATTCGACGATTGGCCAATATCATTTTCTCCACTTCATTAATTTTTTCGTCTGTTGTTGAAGTGCTCGGGCGTCCGGCACGCTCTTCGTCGTTCACATCTTCTCGGCCTTCTGAGAACATTTTGTACCACCGATAAACGTTGCTTCGGTCCAAGGTAGCTTCTCCGTATGCCACAGTCAACATTCGTAATGCATCCGCGCACTTAATTTCGTTTTTCACACAAAATTTGATACAGGTTCTTTGATCCATTTTTTTTAATAGGTGAGTGAGAGACACGAGTACCAACATAAAGCCACAAAAAGATCGAAATTCTAATATACGTAACCTTCAAAATTCGCGATACCTTTTGAACACACCTCGTATATGGGTCTTGCTCTTTTCACATCTATAGGTAAAATGAATGGAAGATATATTAGAGAATATATATATAATAAGGCTGTAAGATGGTAAATAATGAGAGTAGAGAAACAAACAAAAAGTAAAAATTGATAAGTGAACAAACAAAAAGACAAATAGAATCCTACAACAGATAAAACGAGGAAGAAAATAAAAGGGGACAGGGGGCAATTTGGCCAATTCTTGAATAATTAAAAATCAACGATTAGTTGATATTTTTTCCGATAGATGGCGAAAGACATAAGCAACTTTTAGTTGCACGATCAGGAAATTCCCTTTTCCTCAATTTATCCACCTGATCCAAGTACAAATTCATGTTTGTACTATATTTCACAGATGAAACGATGTTTGATTGAGATGGCAGATGTAATGAGATTATTAAATTGGAACTGGAAGGCAAAGGTGCAGAATATACAGATTTGAAACATCTTAATGTCATTATAATCTATGTACATTGAAATATCCGAGTGGAATAGAATAGTTCAGGCAATTCTTTAAAATATGTAAAAAAGTAAAACCTGTGATAATCAATTAATTTAATTTCGTGTCATGACCTAAGCTTTTCCTTATAATCCGATCGATCAATAGGATGGAAGAGATGTGTAAATTAAATAACTAAAGCCACCAGGAAACTGAGGATTCGGATAGTCCTTCTATTATCATTACGATGTGACGTTACTATAACTAATAGTATTTCAGAATACATATTTGGTGTCGCGTTTATTATAAGATTTAATTTTTCAATTATTTTGTATAAAGATTATTAAGAGATTGTACATAGAGTATTATCCCGTTGAAGAACAGTATATTTGCTCGAGAACTTGTAAATTCAAAATTAAAAGAAACTTTTTACCTGATTTTTATTTTTCCTCTTTCAAATAAGATGTAATTAAGTATTATGTAATGCGCGCTAAGCACGTCTGTTGATAGTGTTGGGAAAGCACATTTAAAGGCGTTAAGAAAAGAATATACTTTATTTATATGCTTTAGTTATAGTTCAAATAACGTAGTAAAGCCTTACCTTGAATGAGAAACTTCTTTTTTGATGGCAGTTTCATTAAATAATACTTGACATTTGTCTAAACCTAATTCCAATGAGAGACCACCTCTAGGAGCAACCAGAGGTGTTGATCTTAGGTCAATAACTTGGATTGTCAGTGATAGCTGTTCTTTGTCGTCATAGAGATAGTTAATAACATTTTAATCTTGTAAACATTGTTTCACCAACATCAATTCACCTCATATTTATCGTGTTAATTCATTAGCATATTGCACATGACCAAGAAACTCGAAAAAATTACCGGAACATTCAATATAATTACCTATATTCTCGATAACATTACCTAGATACTCGATTAAATAACCGAGAAACTCGATACAATTACCTAGAAATTCGATGAAATAACCAAGAAACTCGAGAAAATAACCGAGAAAATCGATAGAATAACCGAGAAACTTGAGAAAATTAACGAGAATATCTATAAAACTACAGGGAAATTCGATTAAAATAACCGAGAAACTCGATACAATTACCTAGAAAATCGATTAAAATAACCAAAAACTCGAGAAAATAGTCGAACACTCGAAGATAATTACCGAGAAACCAATAGAATAACCAAAACCTCGAGAAAATTTCCAAGAAACTACATAAAATTACCAAGAAACTAGTGAAACTTACCTAGGAAATCGATAAAAAATAATGGGAAATTTGATAAAATAACCGAGACACTCGATAAAACTACAGGGAAAATCGATGAAATAACCTAGAATATCTATAGAATAACCGAGAAACTCGATAAAAATAACCGAGAAAATCGATAGAACTACAGGAAAAATAATAAAATAACCGAGAAACTCGATAGAATAACCGAGAAACTCGGTAGATAACCGAGAAACACAAGAAAAGACTACAGGGAAAATCGATAAAATAACCGAGAAAATCGATAAATCTAGAGGCAAAATCGGTAGAATAACCTAGAAACACGATAGAATAACCGAGAAACACAAAGCAAAACTACAGATAAAATCGATAAAATAACCGAGAAACTCGATAGAATAACCGAGAAGCTCTATAGAATAACCAAGAAACTCGATAAAACTACAGGGAAAATAAATAAAAATAACCTAGAAACACGATGGAATAACCGAGAAACACAAGACAGAAAATCGATAGAATAACCTAGAAGCACGATAGAATAACCGAGAAGTTCTATAGAATAACTAAGAAACTCGATAAAACTACAGAGAAAATCAATACAAATAACCGAGAAACTCGATAGAATAACCTAGAAACACGATAGAATAACCGAGAAACACAAGACAAAACTACAGAGAAAATCGATAGAATAACCTAGAAACTCGATAGAATAACCGAGAAGCACAAGACAAAACTACAGAGAAAATCGATAGAATAACCTAGAAACTCGATAGAATAACCGAGAAACACAAGACAAAACTACAGAGAAAATCGATAGAATAACCTAGAAACACGATAGAATAACCGAGAAACACAAGACAAAACTACAGAGAAAATCGATAGAATAACCTAGAAACTCGATAGAATAACCGAGAAGCACAAGACAAAACTACAGAGAAAATCGATAGAATAACCTAGAAACTCGATAGAATAACCGAGAAACACAAGACAAAACTACAGAGAAAATCGATAGAATAACCTAGAAACACGATAGAATAACCGAGAAACACAAGACAAAACTACAGAGAAAATCGATAGAATTGCCTAGAAACACGATATATAACCGAGAAACGCAAGATAAAACAACAGGGAAAAATCGATAAAATAACCTAGAAATTCGATAGAATAAACTATAAAAACGATATAATAACCGAGAAACACAAGACAAAACTACAGGTAAAATCGATTAAAATAACCTAGAAACTCTATAGAATAACCGAGAAACTCAGGAAAATTACCGAGAAACTCGAGAAAATTACCTAAAAAATCGAGAACGATAGAGAAATTTGAGCAAACAGAAACGTGAACCGTTACATTTAACACTTCTAATAAATAACCATATATAAAAATCAAAATAAGATAGATGAATATGCAGAACTATGTGTCTATGCAGCAGCGTTAAAAATGTAATGAACTGCGCATGTGCAGATAGAGCTTGGAATGATTACATATAACAACCTAAAATGGCAGTTTGGAATATAAGAATAACCGTTTAATCTATCTCTTAAGATAGAGAGAATTCTTATATTGAAACCTTCAGTATATACCAGAGATTTTTAAACACATTTATTATTTACACAAATATGTAAATAATTGCAGAAATTGTGAGGAAACAAAAATCGTAATATCTCCATTTCTATTCACTGAAATGTTCCTACATATTTTCTAAATATTATAAAGCTTTAAAAATAACAATATGTTTATTATAATATATGAAATTCTAAAAAATAAAAATTCATATCAAATCAATATTAATCAAAAATAATATTATAAAAATACGTCCAATAGAGAAATTTTTAATATATATTTTGAAATTTATAAAGTGTTGTATATAAATATATATATTGTTCTGAAAATACAGCAATCCATACTTAAATCATTAGAAAGTAAAAAAGTCATATATTGGATTGAATAATATATATAAATCTTTTATTCAATCTAATATATGCCTTTTTATTATCTAATTTATATATATATATATATATATATTGTTATAAGTTATTCTTATATTTTGTTCTCTCTCTTGTAAATCAATAATGTTTGATTAATCTTCTTAGAATCAGTATCTTTAAAAGGTCTAAGTACTGTCAACATAAAGTCATTAGAACAAAGGTTGTATAGAATATATTTCCAGAAAATACCAAAAATGTATATACAATAAATATATTATCGATATATATTATCATATTAATTAATTCTGGATAATGTATAATTAATGAATATATAGTTTCAATCAAAAATAATACATGATAAGTTTGTATGTATCGTATTTCAATTATGTTTATGGAAATTGATAAAAATGTTAATGAGGCTGTGGATAATGAGAATTATGTTGATGAA
The DNA here is from genome assembly GCA_030710605.1 of Cordylochernes scorpioides. NCBI lineage: Eukaryota > Metazoa > Arthropoda > Arachnida > Pseudoscorpiones > Chernetidae > Cordylochernes > Cordylochernes scorpioides. The sequence continues at coordinate 8,898,846 of CP092871.1, read as the reverse complement.
ATATATCGCAGCAGACGATATAAATACACAACAATCTATAGAGAGTAAATAGTGTAATGATTTTCGATGCCAGAAGATCGATTATCAAAATTCAATATTTCCCCAAAGTAGAGAATTTAATAACGCCATTATTAGACTTTAAATCGATTTTTTCAGATGAAAGCAAATAATAAATATTTAAATATATAGAGAAATATATTTCTAAAGAAATTTACGTTCATAAATCCTTCCTTTTTTTTCTCTATTCACAGACGAAGAATAAAAAAATAGATTTTATATAAATTGAAAAATCTTATTCAACAAACGATTTGAAAAGAAAGAATAAAAAAAGCAGAATGATAAACTAAAACTAGCACAGAGAAATCTTTAAAATAATGGAAGATATATCAAGTTTAGAGAATAAAATAAATTTAGACAAAATAATAAATATTAACGAGCACAATAGAAAAGTTTTTAAAATTAAATTAAAGGTTACTCGACAAATAATGTAATCTTTTTCATATTTTATGAGGCATAAATTTAAATTAAATGTATTTTTATTGCAGAATCGAAGCTATAAATACAGAATAAAATGGCAGGATTTATTTGTGTGCTTGGATAAACTGTTTCCAGTTTAATCAAATGGTAAGATAGACGTTGGGATATTGATTTCTCAGATCGATACTACGTTCCGCGCCATTTTAACATTAACTCTAGTGTCTGCTGCTTTTTTTTTTCATTGCAGATTGCAGCTCGGCTGTCAATATTTACCTATAACCTTCCCCTCCTCCCCTTCGTTTAAAATCGTTTCAAAAATATATTAAATTAAGCGGCAAATATGTTTTCCTTCTGTGAATAGAGAATTATGGATTTATTATATTTGACCATCTCTCTCTCGGAATAAATAAAACCTTTGTTTCTTTATCTTCTCTCTAGAAAAAGATATATTGTACAGGATATTATTTATATGATATATTGTTATCTATCTCTTGTATATTTTCTCTTTTTGGGTCTTTATTATATATCATTTGATTCTATCTTTATTTCCTTTTATGTGCGTGTTTGGAATTTTATATGCGTTTATTTTATTTGACAATTCTCTTTCATCATGTTTAAATAATTGCTTAATATTTTTTATCAGATTATATAAACTTTGAATAAATCTTTATAAAATATATTCTTATTTCTATATCTCAAATAATTCTTCAAACCATTTCTCTTAGGCCTTATATTAATTTAGTAAACAGAACTCCTAGCGCCATCTGTATATTAAAAATTCAATTATTCAGCGCTTTTTCTTTTAATCATATAAAATATTTCTATAATTTTGTTTGAAGTTGAAGATGATGTTTGGAAAGATTAACATCTGATGAGCCAAACCATCCCAAATAGTTTTCTTTTTCAGTTAAAATAATTATTGATTTTTCTTCTCATTATGATGAAAGGAAATACCGAATAAAAATTAAATTCTCTCATCATTGTATCAAATATATTTGTTAATTAGAATTGAAATCATTCTAATGATAAATATACAGTTAAACCTGTCTATAGCGCCCCCTCTAAATAGCGCCTTCCTCTCTATACCACCCGATTTTAAATACGTAGTACGATGCGATTTACATTAAATGTGACCTGTCTATAGCACCCCCTCTCTATAGCACCCTATTTTGGTGAGTCCAAAGAGGGGGCGCTATAGACAGGTTTAATCGTAAATATTTAGAAATATAAATAAATACGAATAAACTATCAAAATATCTTCCTTTATCTATAATTTTGTCATATTTCTGTCACAATAATGTCAATAGTCATAATAAAACTCTAGTTTACAAACCATATGGAAAAACATAAGCAGGATCTACCCCAGAAGTCAGTCTGCAAATATAAACTATAGATATGTTATAAATAAAAGGGAGATTTCTGTTGATTTTTGAATATCTTGAGGATCAAGCTATGGTAATGCGCAGTCGTGGTTAAAATCTTGAAAGTATGATAATAAAAATAGTGAAGATTATAAATAGCTTTAATTGAGCTTATGGAATATATATAAAAGATAATTTGATAAAAGTACTGCCTAGCTTAAGGCGAGTAGAATAAGGAAAACAAAATATTATTTACATAATGTACAAAAGATTTGAGCCGGCCAGCGGGAAATAACAACAACGAGTTTTTATAGGGGAAGAGTGACCTCTGGCGATCGATTTAGCGGAGTATTTGAATCTATGAAATTATAATTTAAAATAAAATAATATTTTAATATAACATATATACAGGGTGATCCAAAAGTCCCGCACTATTTTAAAAATTAATAACTCCGCGAATATTTGCGCTAGAGCAATGCGGTAAACACCATTGTGTTCAGGATGCAATGGGATTTCTTATGGCAAATAATGAAAAATTCGAAATTGATTTTAGTTACAATTTTATTCGCCAGATGGCGCACTACCAGAATCAGAGATTCAGCGGCCAAATTGTTTGATAAATTGAAAAATATAACTGATCGACACGTATTTTTCCTTTTTGAATACCAGAAAAGAACCCTAATAACATCAAATAACAAATTAATAAAACACCACTTCGCCAAAAGTATGAAGAATTGGTTAACAATTTTTAAATACAATCAGAGATATGTAAAATAGGTAAATGCAAATTAAAACATGTAGCAAAAAAAAAAATGATATTTTAGATACGGTTTGTGTTTCCGAAGATAATAAATTTCTAATATTTTTTTAATTCAACTCTCTCTTAGTATCGATTATATTTATTTTAATTCATTTGAAAAATATGTATCTATCTCTGATAATTTATTTTACCCTGGAATGCCGTTGTTGTTGTCGTGTCCAATAAAGAGCCTTAGATGTATCCATGCATTTCCATCACAGCAGCAGCAATGTCCACTATCTTGGGTGTGTAAAGCTGCTGCTCTGGGTCTATGTCAAATTCCTGCAAGGCTGCGGCCATTGCTGGCTATGAGAATATGTGGGTAGGTGTAAGTTCCACACCAGGACAATTGTTGCATGCCCTATAGGTTATTGTGCCATCTGGATGTATTGTCATTCCTTTATAGTGTTTTGTTCTAAGTCTTGTTATAGTTTTTGTCATTTTTCTCTCAGATTTTATTTCGCATTTTGATCGTTTCTTATTTATTGTTTAATTATCTTGTATTTTGACAAAGAATCAGCGTCAAATAATGACATTTGTTCTTTCCTTTGGCTTAACTTTCTGGCTTCCTTTGCCAATTCAGATGCCATTTCATTACCCCCGATCCCAGCATGGGCAGGGATCCTTGTAGAATGCAGTTATTTTCCAATGGTTCCAGTTGGGTAAGTAACGAGTGTATCTTCCGTGTGATTTTAGTATTGCCCTTCTGAATTGCTTCTAGAGCGGATATGGAATCGCTGTATATTAAATTTCCTTCTGCTTGATGCAGGGATGGTTGGTTAAGGCATACATCAAGGGCTTTCCAGATAGCCGTCAGTTCACAAGTGAAGTTTGACGAAATCTGTCCTGCTCCTTCTTTGATTTTGATGTGCGTTCCATCTTGCAGTATTATGTTAATTCCGGCCCTTCCATAACTAAGGGTAAGGTCTGAAGATCCATCTGTATATGCTGTTAAAGGGGGTGGCCTAGCATTTTTAATCAAGAATTTTTACTATGAGGACATAGTCGTTAATATTTCAAACTCATTAGACCTCGAAGCCCAAGATATCAAAGTCTACCTCAATCAAAACAAAGCCATCAACATATACAATATGTATCACCCTCCAAACAATACACTTATTGACGATGAAACAATAGCTCAATTTCTTACAGACAACACTATTATTGTAGGTGACCTTAATGCCAAACATCAACTATGGGGATGTTCCATGCCAAACCCAAGAGGCAAAATACTTTCAAACATATTTGACGACAATGCCATCATGTGCTTAAATGATGGGAATCCTACCCATCATTCATACAGCTATAATACTGCACAAGCCCTTGATATAAGATTTTACTATCCTGACATTTTCCACAAATGCAAATAGCAAATATTAAAAAGTATTGTAAGTGATAATTTGCCTAATTTGATAGAAATTAGCACCAAGACCAAAACCAGCTCAATTAAGAAAAATTCTGGAACTTCAAAAAGGCTAATTGGATATCTTTCGAAAACACCATTATTAAAGCAGCCACAGTTACAATACCAAGAGGTAATATTAAGAAATGGATTCCAAATTATACACACCAGGCAAAAAATATTCAAACACTGATAACTAAAGGAAATGAACTACAAAAAAGAGCACCCAAAACCAAACAAATTGTAGAGATGAACTGAATATTGTGAATGCAAAAATAAAAAGATTATACGTAAATGTGAAAAGGGAAAAATGGAAACAAACTTGTGAAAACCTGAACCCAAGAAACCCAAATACAAAACTTTGGAATTTGGCAAAACAAATTGACAGATCCCAGTCACAAACCGAAAAAACTAATATGATTAAGAATTAGATGGTACACCAGCAACTAATGACAAAATTTCTGCCAATCTTTTAGGTAATTCATCTCAAATAAGTAGTAAAATCAAGATTGAAACAAAGGCCCGAAGGATTATTCATGACTGTAAAAATGTCACCAGCACTCATAATATTTTCCATGAAAAAAATCAATATGAAAGAGCTAGCTTATGCATTAGAAAACACTGACCTAAACAAGACTCCTGGGCCAGATGGAATCCATGGCCGAATGATATCAAACTTGGGCAAAATTGGCAAAGAAAGACTTCTTAATATTTTCAATAACTCCTGGAAAACTGGAAAATTGCCTCAAGACTGTAAAATGCAACAATAATTCCCATTTAAAAACTTGACAAATCTGCTGATGACCCAAAAAACTACCGACCTATCTCCCTCACAAGTATTTGCTGAAAATTAATGGAAAAAATTATACTCAGACGACTCACCTACCACCCCGACACAAGAAATCTCTTACCAGAAGAAGAATATGGATTTAGGAAAGGACATGGGACAATAGACCAACTCTTATTTTTCACACAAAAGGTAAAAGATGCACAAAACAGAAAACCAACTAACCACACAATAGCTGCTTTTTTAGACCTTACACAAGCTTTTGATAAGGTATGGAAAAACAAGTTAATTACAAAATTATACAAACATTTCAAAATTGATGGAAAAGCTATCACTTGGATAAATGATTCCCTTAAAAATAGATACATCAGGGTCAAATATAATGGCACTCTATCTAAAACCTTCAAATTGTATCAAGGATTACCACAAGGATCAGTCCTTAGCCCAAATTTCTTCACCCTATTTATTGCAGGCATAGAAGAAAAATTTTCACATAAAACCAATATTGGACTTATCGCTGATGACATTATTCTATGGAGCAGCAACACTAACTGGAAAAAAGCTGAAAGAGATTTGAACAAGACTCTTCTCCACCTAGAAAAATTTGCTAATAAACATAAATTAGAATTTAACCCCCAAAAATCTGAAACCTGTCTTTTTACTACCGATAAGAAACTATACAAAATAAGACCAAATATTATTCTGAAAGAACAACAATTGCAATATAATAAACATCCTAAATGTCTCGGCTACACCCTGGATCCAGACATTTAACTCCAGTAAACATATTGAAGGAGTTGTTAGAAAAGGAAGAGACCGACTAAAAATCTTGAAATGTATTTCAGGAAGAGTGGGGAGCTGAAGCAACAACACTAAAATTAACTTACACATCTCTAATGAGACCTATCTTGGAATATGGATATCAAATCTATGGTACAGCATCTGAAACAAATCTAAAAACACTGGAAAGGATACAACTAAATGCAGCTAGAATTATTACAGGTCTTCGAAATACCTTCCCTAATAATATTATACTTTACGAGGCAGATATTATGCCCTTAAGGCCAGAATCATGGGCCCAGTTCGAGAGGATTTGGAGAGAAGCTTCAACACACTTCTCAGCCCTTGCTCTCGAAGCAGCCTCAATGAAGAGGAACTGGTCGTCAGCATAGAGAACCAGCCAGGCTCCCTCAGGTAACTCCTCCTGGAAAACAGTGTTTACCAGGATATTCCACATAATAGGCCCGCAGCAAGAGCCCTGGGGGCAACCCCTAGCACAGTTTCTTTCCAACTTCCGCCCACCAAAACTGAGGCTAATCCGTCTATCCCTCAGGAAGTCACGAACCAAGCTGCACAAATTATCAGGACAACCCATGTCCATCAAATTTCATCACTTTGTTCCAGCTCATGGAGTTGAACGCGCCATCAATGTCCAGGGCCACGAGAAGAACCCAAGCACCCTTATTTAAGCCCATCTCAACCCCCTCTAACACCTCTTTCAGAGCCGTGGTTGTGGAGTTCCCTTCCCTAAAACCATGTTGGAAGGAGGAAAGGAGCTCATTACTCTCTAGCCAGTGCTTCAGTCGCTGAGCTAGTAGGCTATCCAGGACCATACCTAGACACACTAGTAAAGAAAGCGGACGATAATCATTAGGAGAATTACCCTTTTTACCAGACTTTTCGAGAAGCACTACTCGGGCAACCTTCCATGCCTCAGGAAAAGTACTAGTGTCCAGGCACCTATTGAAAAACCTGGCAAGAAGTGATGGGTGCATTCTTAACAGGGCTTTCACGACCGTGTTATCGATCCCTTCGGGACCAGGAGATTTCCTTTCCCGAACTTGAAAGCCGTCAGTTTCACCTCATTCTCAGAAAAGGGCGGATCCACCAAACCACAAGTGGTCAGAGAGATCTCGTCCTCTGGTTCCTCGTTTCCGAAGTGCCGATCCAAGTTGTTTTTATTTTATCTTCTGCTTTCGAGCGAGTAGGTCTAGAACACATTCTCTCTGAATTTTCTCATTGTTGGTGGATGAAACAGCACCGGTGATTATTTTGGCCGCTTTTGCTTGAACACTGTCTAGTCTTACTTTTAGTGATGAGCTTGAGGGAGCCCAGACCGGTGTTGCATATTCCATTATCGGCCTTATTAAGGTGATATATGTTGTTCTGAGAATTCTGGGTTTTCTCCCCAATTTGTTCCACATACCCATCTCAGAATGTTTAGTTTTCTGGTAGCTCTATTTGAGGTGCTAATTATGTGTTTTGAAAATTCCAATTCCTCATCAATGACAGTTAAAATAATTTTATTGACATCTTGTCAATACATACAAAGTGCACAGTCTGCACTATTAAAAAAAAGATAATATGCATTATATACATGTGATATCTTGGGACCTCTGGGACCAGTGTTACCTGATGCTAGACGAACCTCGATGTCAACTCTACCGTGCAGTCGTGGTGGAAGGCGACACAGCTAGGCCAAAGGTGAAATAAGCAAATAGAGATTCCACTTATAAGCGTCTGAACGTCAAGAAGGAATGGGACGAGGAGATTTCTGGCAGGAAAGGGTTTACCTTTTATCGGAGCGCCCGGTGGACAGGGACTGGAATGAAGACTAACTAAGGACTGACTAACTGAGGATCGGGGCCTCCTTTTATAGCTGAGCTGGGTCCGAACAGGTCACTGCTCTTTTCTGACGTAAACAGGGGGGGGGGGGAGTTTTATTATCCAGGAGGGCCACGACCTCGTAAAAGTTGGACTGGGTTTGCTAGGCCTTCTCTCCTATTTTCACCTAAGCCTGATTAGTTTTAACCTTAATTTTCTCCTGTTAGTCTCCATTCCTTCTATCTGTACAGTTGCTATACTTTATTAGATTCTTACGCGGTACAGATTGATGTTAGTTGAGGCTTTCTATTTGCAGAAAATAAGAAGTTATATACAATTACGTGGTGGAACATGTGGTAGTAGATATCTGGACTATTTACAACAATTCCATGGTCTTAAATCATCACATACACTATGTACAATGAATATGGCGCCTCTGCCAGCGCTGCAGAGTTTGGTGGAGAATCGCCAGTGGGTCTGCAGCGACACCACGCATTTTGCGATCTACGATGAATACCTAGATCGCGTACTTCGCCGCTTAGGAGATGGTGATGGCGCGGTCCTCGAGACCAACTGGAAAGATCCAGGACTGCAGTATCACACGTTCTTCCTTCCTTGGAAAATTCTCCATTGACCCAAACCTTTAACCTTCTTCCCCTTAAGAAGTCTGCAATCCAGGTTAAGGTTTCTCCTCTTACTCCGATGTTGTGCAGCTTTTCACGTAATTTCTCCCTCCATACTCTATCAAAAGCTGCGGTCATATCAAGGAATATAGCCGTGGTCTTCTTTCCTGGAAATAATCTATTATTGATTGACAGAAGTAGAACAGTTGATCAGTCGTACAGTGCTGGGATCTATAGGCAGTTTGGTAGAAGTTTATTTTATTATTGTTAGTGAGCCAGACTATGAGCCTAGAGTGGATAATTCGTTCTGTTATTTCACAAAGTATGCTGGTGAGAGCAATTGGCCGATAGTTCTTGGATTCCTTGGCATCTTTGTTTGGTTTCAGTATTGACACAGTAATTGATATCTTTCAATTCTTTGGTAGTTCACCAGTTTACCATGAAATGTTCAGTATTCTTAGGAGTGGGTTTATTAGCTTTGTCTTCAAAGTGTTTAATCATTTGACCAAAGATTAGATTATCTCTTGGTGACCTCTTAGATTTTTTTATTGATGAGTTTAGTTCATTCAGTGTGAAGTTTCTCGAGAAAATATCTTGTTGATGGAAGTTTCTTGCTTGTTTAACTAACTGGTTTATATTATTTTTAGAGTCCCGTCTTCAATCGTATATTTGAGTATGGAAGTGCTTGAAAGATATTCAGCAATTATGTTAGCCATCTTTTTGTTCACGTTCTCGCTGTTCTATTTATATCGGTTAGAGTATTGGAGGATTGGTGTTGGTTTTGATTCTTTTCTAACACTCTAATCATATTCCAGTGTTGGCTGTCCTTTCTTGGATCCATTTTTTCGCAGAACTCTGCCATTTTCTCTTGTTTGCATATCCAAATTTCATGTTCTATTTTGTGACTAATTTCAATGTGTTACTTTCTCTTTTCTTCTGTTTTATTTTTTTAAAAGAAGTTCACTGATATTGTCTCTCTCTGCAATCATTGCCTCGATGTTGTGGTCCTTTCAGTAAGGTATCCACAGGTCTAACGTCTCCTTCTAGGTATCGATGCTTTTGCAGCTTTTGATATATTCGAAGAGAAGTTTTCCAAGTTTTTGTCAAGCGTTTTGTAATTAAATTTTTCGTTGCACAGTTCTTCAAGCTTTTCTGTGAATTTTTTTTCAAGTCGGCTTTTCTAAAGTTCCATGTTCTTTTATTCTGTTGGACATTCTCAATTTTGAAGTTTAGGGTTGTTAAAATTGGTCTGTGGTCACTGATTGCACCTCTCAGGATTTTCCATTGTGTTGTGGGTGCGATGTTGAAATTTATCGCTGTGATGTCTATTGCGGATTCTGTGCCTGTCGACTTGGATAGATAGGTGTTCTCTCCCTTATTTAATGGTGTAAGGTCGAGGTCGGTGACCTTTGTTATCCTGGACAGATGATCCCCAAGTTGAACTTTTGGCGTTAAAATCGCCGAGTATGATTGTGATATCCGAAGAGGCTTCACTTAATGTCTCTATTGTGTGTACCCATACAAAATTCAAAGATTTCACGAGCTGAAAGTTGGCGATTTTGAGATGCGTCAAGAATTCGCTGCATGGGTTTTCCGGAAAATTGATATTGATGAAAACTGGCTGTCGAATGTTCTGTGGACAGATGATGCTCACTTTTCTCTAAACGGAGAATCTAACATTCAAAACAGCCGCTTTTGGGCAACAGAAAACCCTAGGATTTTTACAGAAATGCCACTTTGTCAGCCTAGAGTTACAGTTTTGTGTGGGTTCACTTCTTCTTTTATTATTGGGCCATTTTTCTTTGAAAAATCAATGGAAGAACTTTTAAAACCGTTTTTTGTAACTGGTGAATGTTATGTTCATATGGGGTATTCCCATATTGCAGGGAAAAAGCACTAAGCGAAATAACATTCATGAAAGTTGGAGGACCTCCTCATATCTCCCGAGGTGCCAAACAATTGCTGAAGAATACGTTCGTTGAAAATCGTGTGATAAGTCGCCACTTTATATACCAGTGGCCTCCAAGATCACCAGACTTGACGCCTTGCGAATTTTGTTTATGGGGGTACATTAAATCGTGTGTTTATCGATGCTGGCCTACCACATTGGCCATGTTAAAGGCTTCTATCAAATGGCACGTTTTATCAATTTCAACAGATATGTTATTTAATGCTGTCCATTCTGTCATTTATCGTCTGCAGGCGGTGATTGAGAATGAAGGGTGCCACATTGAGCAAGGATTGTAACCTAATACAAGAGAGAAGGCAGTTACCTCATGTGTTATATAAGCTGCCATGTATTATATTATCTAACAATATTTTGCAGCTCTTTGTGTTGGGATATGGGATAATAAATGCTGTCCTCACATCTTGACTCTTTTTTTTTTTTTTGTGAACAGTAATATTTTGTTTCTCATTTGCTCACATATTATTTCGTGCAAACCAGAGTGTTATAACTTCTCGAATAACACTGGTGCACACAATTTTTCCCCTTATGTTTAGTTTTTCGCTTTTCGCTAATTAGAAGAAATAGCATAAGGAATATTTTCTGTACACCAATAACTTTAGAAATTTTGTGCAAAAAAATAATACAAAATGATTTTACTACCACGTTTTTCAACGCAAAAGGTCGATTTGAAAAATATTTTTATTTGAGGGGACACATTTTTTAAAATTGGGTACAGTATGAGAGAGAGAGTTGAATTAAAAATTTTAGAAATTTATTATCTTCGGAAACACAAACCGTATCTAAAATATCAATTTTTTTTTTGCTACATGTTTTAATTTGCATTTACCTATTTTACATATCTCTGATTGTATTTAAAAATTGTTAACCAATTCTTCATACATTTGGCGAAGTGGTGTTTTATATTAATAAAATATTGTTATTTGATGTTATTAGGGTTCTTTCCTGGTATTCAAAAAGGAAAAATACGTGTCGATCAGTTATATTTTTCAATTTATCAAACAATTTGGCCGCTGAATCTCTGATTTTGGTAGTGCGCCATCTGGCGAATAAAATTGTAACTAAAATCAATTTCGAATTTTTCATTATTTGCCATAAAAAATCCCATTGCATCCTGAACACAATGGTGTTTACCGCATTGCTCTAGCGCAAATATTCGCGGAGTTATTCATTTTTAAAATAGTGCGGGACTTTTGGATCACCCTGTATATTGCATTAGCGCGTCATCTGTATTTTAACTATTTATGATGTTATCAATAGTTGAATTTCCAAAAGGATATATGTCATTAAAAAAACGTATATTCTAGATACGTTACCTTTGGCACAGTCGTGGATGAAAAAAAAATGAATAATAACCTTTTATGTCCTAAATTATATTTATTTTGAATATTTCTCAAAACAAACAGTTTTACATACAAAGACAATCAACAACGTTATTATTATTTAAAAAAAAAGCAAATTAAGTTATATTCTTTATGTTTGGCATTCCTTTACATTTTAAAAATTAACTCTGTGTTTAGTTCTAAATTTTTAATTTTAATTTTTTAAGTTTTAATATCAGTTGTATTAGGAAAACAAGTATAATAAATATTATGGTTATGTAATTATTTGTTCTAGAATTTTAATTATATTATGAATAATAAAAATCATATTTTTATTATGTCATATATATATATGGGACATATAATATTCTGCAATTATCTAGCTGAATTTCAACGAGGAATTAGCTAATATAATTAGATGATGGATTATTAACCACACACAGGGTGATTTATCATATTTGACACTTTTGAATGGATGGGGTAAAATAGGGTATGTAACTTTTTTTTTAATAAAAACATTTAACGAACTCAGAGAGTTTTAGTTTACTAAATTTATATTTTAAAATGTTTGTGTAAATATTTCTAAATATTTTATACTTTCAGAATTTAATGTTTTTAAAATATTTTAAATAAACATTAGTTTTTATTTTCGTCTGTTAAACTTCTAAATTTTCTAAAATAAAGATAAAACAATCTTTGTTTCATTAAATGTTTGGAATTTTATTGATATCTATGGAATTTTAACTTCAAAACGAAAATATAAAACTATTAATTAATTTCAAAATGCTAATTATTTTTTTAAAAATATTCTATTGGAATTTTAAAGTTTGTTTTAAAATTGGTAAATATCTTTTGATTAATAAATATTATATTTATAAATTTAGATTCTTCTAAATAATTAAATTTACTTTAGAAATTCAATTGAGTATTTGAGTATAGCTTTATGAAGAGGTATAATTTGTAAATTTTTCTAATTAGATTTAAGAAATGCAGCTTTTATATTCGAAATTTAAAAACAACACAATAATCGAGTAATAACAATAAATATAGGAAAACACATCTAATTAAATAAAATATAAAATTTTAAAATAATTACCTATTGAAATTTCAAATAATTACACTAATTACATTCGACTAATAAAAGTGTATTTTACAATTAAAATAAAACACGTCAGCATTTAAAATTATTTTATCAAAAGATAAAAGTAATAATTTAGATTGAAAGATAAATTTTTAGTTCGTAATTAAATAAGCAAAAATATCCAATTCAAAAGATGTTTCCATAAAATTCTCGAACGCTAATTAAATTTGGAAATTTAATCAAATATTTTATTATTACATAAAATTTAATATTCTAGTCAGTAGTCAAATTAATTTTACTTACCCGTGATTCAATGTATGTTTAAAATACATTTAAATATTTACATCTTTTCCATAAATAGTTTATTTAAAAGTTCACGTTTTAGTTTAATATATGTTAATTAATGATATATCCTTCTAGAATTATTGATATATAAAAAAGATAATATTTAAATATATAATTAATTTATGTGTATCTCAGAAAGATTGATTGAGTTGTCAAATTATTACCCTCAATTAATGAAATAGTTTAGATTCATCTTTTATATTTTCAAATTAATATTTTATTATCCTAATTTATGAGATAAATGAAGATTTTATTAAATTATACAAATAAATTGAATGAGGATCTATTCTTTTAATTAATAAACAGAATTAAAAATATTTTTCTATGAAACATTCAGATATTAATATTTAGACCTTAATATCGTTTGCTTAGCTTTGTTTTAAGTTTATAGTTTTAATTAATATTTCTGTGTGTGTTATTTAATATAATAAAGGAATGTTTTTAAACATCTCATTATAGAAATGGAATAAAAGAAGTATTATAAAGTATTTGAAGTATTTTATTTACAATTTCAAATTTGGTGTTTATATTCTGAATGAATTTCGCAGATAAACGATGAATAGATTGTTCATAAATGAAGATAATGCATTTGTAGTCTAGATGCATTAGTCTAAATTACCATTTAGTGAATAAATTAAGCCTGTATATAAATAAGTGATCCTATAATGATATGAATAAAAAAGATTATTGTAATTTCGCAGCAGACATCTTTCACAATCCACCATTCTACCAAAATATTACATTTCATTTTAACATGAATCCGGTCTTACCATTTCGTCAGGTAAAACATCCTTTATCAGATTTGGTGAATATATAACCCCCTCGTTGAACTATATATTGTCTGAATATCTATTCACTTTTTTTATCTACATTCTTTTAATAAAGATAACCTTACACGTTTCCTCAAAGCCATGACGTTTAAACTCAAAGGTCATTCATTCAAAAGCTTCATTTGGGGTACATGTGCATTTGCCTCTGAGCTATGGGCTCTTGGTGGTGATTGTGTCTTGTCCATGGAGCAGATCAGATCGGTCCGTGCACCCTGATCACAATACCGGCCAACTGAGGTGGTGGTGGTGTCTTGTCCATGGAACAGAGAGATCGGTCCGTGCCACTGATCACAATACCGGCCAAATGAGATGACTTGCTTTCTTCTGGATTGATGTCTGCCATATAGAGGGCTGCAAGGATGGCCGGGTATATATGATCCGGAGTAGGTTGGGTGTTGTAACAGTTATTGCAGTTCCTGTAAGATCTAGTCATGTCTGAGTTTATCGTTATTCATTTAAAATATCCTGTTTTGATTCTTGAAATTGTTGTTGTTAATTCTCTGTTAATGTTGAGGTTGCATATGGGCTGGGGTATTTTGGTTTTTGTAATGAGTTTTGTTTTTCTATTGTATTTGCGTCTATATGGGCTCTTATAAAGGCCTAAAGGTAAAGTTACCGGCATTTGAGGTGTGTGTTGCTAGTGTTGAATGATTGGAATACCATGGACTGAGTAATGAAGATGTACTGGAAATGTTCGAGGAGAGATTTGTCCTTCTGGAATCGATTGATAGGTTGAGACCTAGCATATTTGGAAATTCGGAGTGAATAAAGGTATTACTCAAGAAAGTATTACAAACCAATTTTTAAAAATATTCAGTTATAAATATCCACGCTGTATGTTTTTGTAAATATTTCTAGTTGGATATAGTCGATTTTTTATTAAGCCCGTTGAAGAGCGATTATCACTTGAAATCTAGCGTTTTGTAATAAAAGGAAATTCATTGTGAGAAAATATTTTGTAATTTTAAAACTTAAGAAGGTGTATGAAGGGAAGTTGAGAATATAGAATTCATTGACAAATTCGGAATAAAACTCTTCAATACCATCAAAATACCAATCATTGAAAGGGAATCTATGAGAACTATAATATTGCCAAACAACCTATGAGTAGGGAATAATAGATCAAGACATCCCTGGGCAGATTAGTATGTCTGGAGACTTGTACTCCTGGTAGGGCCACCATGAAGGCTGTCCTACTAAGTCCAGCTAAATGTTGACAGGCGAAGTCTTATCTTTGTATGCCTCATATGAGACCAAGAACGGGAAATGCATTCAATTACTCCCTATGAATTCTAACGAGGATACGAGAATGCATGCCTGATTAACCAAAACGTGAAGATAGATCCATTTATAAAGCAACCTAAACTCACCTAATTTACATTTATAAATTCGTTTACATCTATCTTTCAAAAGTTGAGCAATTAATTATTTGGCAATGTGTTTCTTTTTTTACATTTATCATCAAATTACTCACCTTACCGCAAAAAAAAAAGTTATTGTTTGAAAGGGCTCGCATTCAATAACTTTCATCATTAAAGTCTGTAGAGATAGTATTTGATGATATATGTAAAATTTTAACACATTGACAAATAATTAATTTGATAAAATAGTACAAATGTGATATTGTACTGGGATAAGGTGCATTAATTAAGAAAAAGGCATCTCCTTATCTCCTCACGCAATTCTGGCCTTAACTACTCGTTTCATGATTTTTCAAGATGCCTTAATGACCAATTTTTTGGTCGTTGAGGTACAGCTTGCACCACGCTGATGAGG
Source organism: Cordylochernes scorpioides (assembly GCA_030710605.1). Lineage (NCBI taxonomy): Eukaryota > Metazoa > Arthropoda > Arachnida > Pseudoscorpiones > Chernetidae > Cordylochernes > Cordylochernes scorpioides. The sequence continues at coordinate 8,883,473 of CP092871.1, read as the reverse complement.
GCCAACAGCCCGAAACGCCTCCGTGGTTAGCTTTTCTTGATTAATCAAGAATGGGTATTTGGCCAATTCTGGAATAATTAAAAATCAACGAGAATAGTTTATATTTATTCCGATAGATGGCGCAAGCCATCAGCAACTTTCAGTTGCACGATAAGGAGATGCCTTTTTCTTAAATAATTAATTGTTCAAATTTTGAAATAACCTAATTTAATATATCTGAAACTAACCTAATCCAGTGTATATTGATACATTCGGCAGTACGTTTATATGGGTAAAACATTGAGAACCGCCATAAGCTTCCATATAAATTATTTCAAATATTTTATAACTTCATTATTCCAATCAATTTACATATCTCTCGGGAGATAATTTCAATCCTAGTAACCTATGCTCTTCCTATTTGCATATATCATACATTAGTGTGCCATCTATTATAAGAAATTTAATCTATTTTTAACGCGTATGTTCTTGCGAAACCGCTGGGAGGGTTCATTACTGATGAGACATGCCCTCACATTATTTGATCATTGCAGTAGGTGCAGTATAAAATTTATTTATTTGGAAAAAGGTTTCATACGCGTCAAAATTAGTTTAAATTTCTTATATATATACATTTTATGATGATAATTTTATTGACTCACTGTTATATATTAAATATTGTAGAGATAAGAGATGTTTTGCTGATTCTTTTGAGTACATGAGTACTAAACGGTATTGGTATGCAGTCGTGGAAAAGAATAAAAACAGTTTTAATCACAATTTGCTTCAAATGTATGTGCTGATCAAAATAATCTGAGAAAGTATTACCTGACTTGAGACGTGAAGAATAAATAAAATAAAATATCACGTATTTACATATTTACTGAAATATTTGAGCCGGCCAAAGATAACAACAACAATGAGTTTATATACTATGAAGCCGCAAAATCTGGCGGTCGACTTTACAGAGTAGTTTTTTTAACATGCATCTCAAATAAGCTTTTGAATGAATAACCTTTGAGTTTAAACGTCTTGGCTTTGAGGAAACGTGTAAATTTATCTTTTTTAAAAGAATGTATACGGAAAAAGTGAAGAGATATTCAGACAATATATAGTTTTAACGAGGGGTTTATATATTCACCGAATCTGACAGAAAGATATTTTACCTGACGAAATGGTAAGGCCGGATTTGGATTCATGTTAAAATGAAATTTGTACGCATATCATTGCAAGAACACCAAAGCTCATTCACTTCATTGAATCAAATATATTGAAAATAAATATAGATTACAACCGATTTGTCCCAGCAAAAAGAATCATATTATCTAACTTTATAAACCAGAAACAACAGGAATATTACGAAGCGACCAATGAAAATTTCAAAAGTTTCTTCAGTGGCCCAAAAATTCCTAATTATATCAAACCTAACTTCTATAATGTGCAATTCTCTTCACTGGACATGGCGACTTCAACTCATACCTGTTTAAAATTGGCAAAGCTGAATCACCTGGATGCTCGTGTGGAGGCGAAGAACAGAACCCCAGACACTTATTAACTGACTGCCCGCTGACCGCTGACCTTAGGGAACTAAATCAACTTCCCATAACAAATATGCAACATCTGGTCTACACTAAGGACATGCACCAAAGATTCAACAAATTCTGCAGAATGTACATAACTAAATAAGTGACTACTAATGTAATCAATTTGCATACTGATATGTATAAATATGTATATATCTCTTTAAACTACTTTGTCTTTCATTCAAATGTATATATTTCACACGCAAATATCCGAATTGTGGATATAGCGTGTACTCTGCAATTGTTAAATAAAATGTTAAAATGAAATGTATTATTTTGGAAGAGAGAGAATGGTGGATTGTGAAATATGTCTGCGCAGGATCATTATATTCCTGCACAATTACAATTATCTTTTTTATATTTACATCATTATAGGATCGCTTATTCCTATATAGGCTTAATTTATTTACAGAGTAGTTTGTTATAGAAAATATATAAAGTTTTAAATTAAATAATATTTTTTTTATCTATGATATACACTTATATATTAGTAAATTAAATTTAATTGCCATCTATCGTTAAAATTTTACACAAATAAATTTACTGGCAATGCGTTTTTTTAAAATATCATCAAATATTATCTCAATAACTCATATCATTGCAGTAAGGTCTGTAGAGATAATATTTGATGATATTTAAAAGAAACGCATTGCCAGTAAATTTATTTGTGTAAAATTTTAACACTTTTATATACTACTTTTACATTATCTCAATGGCTCTATGTACATATCTCCACAAGATCCGGAAACATTGAAGTTCGCAAAGTGTACTTCAGACGTTTCTCCAAGTTTGGTTTCATTAGGTAAAAGCCAAACCTTTACATCGGTTAGTTCCTTATCGTTATATACTGGCGTTTTCGCAATTCTTAATTAATGTAATTAAGATTTGTGTATTGAGCATTCAATATCTATAGATGAAAATATGAATGGGTTTATCTTTATTACATACATTTGCCAACTTGTTACCAAGTTTGGCATCAGGCAGCGTTTTATTCATGGTATATGTTCCCCTGACAGAGATGTCTGAAAGCTTGAAACGGTTTTAAAATGAAAAAATCTTATCTACCGAAATATCTTTAATTGTTTAATTAATGTCTAGGGTATTTAAATCAATTAATGTAAAATATAGAATACAATAAAATACTACAAGATGATTCAAACTTCGATTCAAATAAAATACCTTTGAATGCTAATGCATATATATATTATATAAAAGGGCGTACCTGGATCAGTGCAATAAATTGATAAAGAGGGAGCAATCTCTCGAAATATTTTGAGATTTATTTTTCTTTACAGATCCAGGTACGCCTTTTTATATAATCTCAATTAATGGATCGTCCTTTGACTCAAAGCATATATATATGTAATTGTAAAACGACACTTGCAAGTTTAACCGCATGAGTTTCTTTTCAACGACAAATTAAAATTTTATTTCAAGGTGAAATATCGACAATTTCTAACCTTTTGGATGAGGTATGAAAGGATGAATTATGAAGAGTAATGACGAACGGAAAAATAAAAGTGTCCAGGGATGGGAATCCCCATGTATCATTTACGAACGGAAAAATACGTCCAGGGTAGCCTAGTGGACATGGCATCTGCCCGGTAAGCGGAAGGTCGTGGGTTCGTTTCCCATCCCTGGACACTTTTATTTTTCCGTTCGTCATTACTCTTCATAATTCATCCTTTCATACCTCATCCAAAAGGTTAGAAATTGTCGATATTTCACCTTGAAATAAAATTTTAATTTGTCGTTGAAAAGAAACTCATGCGGTTAAACTTGCAAGTGTCGTTTTACAATTACATGCCGCAATGTATTATATTGTAATATATATGTTATATTCAATTTATTTTTTATAATATATATATAATTTATCAAATTTGACCAAAAAAAAAGCTTTTTTAATTATTATTTTTGTTCTGTTGTATATAGTTTTGTTATTTTTTTCTTTTTGGTTGGTTAAATGTGTTTTTTTTAAATAAAAACTCATTTGCCAAAAATATAATATTATATAGTTAAATTTGTTTAAAATAAAATAAACATGTTTGATAATAATTGATATTTCATTCTTCTTTTTTTTTTGTAAGTAAAATTTGCATTCGACAATCTAAACATTACTTAATAATTAATTACTTTTTTTTTATTCCCTCACCCCGAATATAAGATATATATTATTATATGATGCACTAGCGCGCCATCTGTTATCAAAATTCGAAATTATTTTAAAGGCGTAAGATTCTTTTTTGAAAATAAACAATTTCTACTGCCCTTACTGCAATGTAAAAATTAATGGGAGGGCCTGGCTCATCAGTGGTGAACCCTCCCAGCGGTTTCGCCAGTTTAATCTACCATACCGTTGTTATATTGCATTTTTGGAACTTCCTTTTATAGTGATACTGTTGTTAGACTCTTGGAATGGGTATTTTAGAAGAACTATGGACATAAACTTTGAGGACAGTAGAATTACATACATTTATAAATATATAATTATTAATGATATTATTTGAAACTTTATAATAAACAACAAATAGCCTTTTTTAAAAATTGAATAGAATTATAGAAATTCAAATAAAAAGCGGCCCATCTTGGATAGAAAAATAAACTGCGTTTTTATTACATGATATTTCAATAATCAAAAGGTTCGTATTTTACAATCGTCGAAATACAGGGTGATCCAAAAGTCCCGCACTATTTTAAAAATTAATAACTCCGCGAATATTTGCGCTAGAGCAATGCGGTAAACACCATTGTGTTCAGGATGCAATGGGATTTTTTATGGCAAATAATGAAAAATTCGAAATTGATTTTAGTTACAATTTTATTCGCCAGATGGCGCACTACCAGAATCAGAGATTCAGCGGCCAAATTGTTTAATAAATTGAAAAATATAACTGATCGACACGTATTTTTCCTTTTTGAATACCAGGAAAGAACCCTAATAACATCAAATAACAAATTAATAAAACACCACTTCACAAAAAGTATGAAGAATTGGTTAACAATTTTTAAATACAATCAGAGATATGTAAAATAGGTAAATGCAAATTAAACATGTAGCAAAAAAAAATGATATTTTAGATATGGTTTGTTTCCGAAGATAATAAATTTCTAATATTTTTAATTCAACTCTCTCTCAGTATCGATTATATTTATTTTAAATCATTTGAAAAATATGTATCTATCTCTGATAATTTATTTTACTCTGGAATGCCGTTGTTGTTGTCGTGTCCAATAAAAAGCCTCAGATGTCTCCATGCATCTCCATCACAGCAGCAGCAATGTCCACTATCTTGGGTGTGTAAAGCTGCTGCTCTGGGTCTATGTCAATTTTCTGCAAGGCTGCGGCCATTGCTGGCTATGAGAATATGTGGGTAGGTGTAAGTTCCACACCAGGACAATTGTTGCATGCCCTATAGGTTATTGTGCCATCTGGATGTATTGTTATTCCTTTATAGTGTTTTGTTCTAAGTCTTGTTATAGTTTTTGTCATTTTTCTCTCAGAGTTTATTTCGCATTTTGATCTTTTCTTATTTATTGTTTAATTATCTTGTATTTTGACAAAGAATCAGCGTCAAATAATGACATTTGTTCTTTCCTTTGGCTCAACTTTCTGGCTTCCTTTGCCAATTCAAATGCTATTTCATTACCCCCGATCCCAGCATGGGCAGGGATCCATTGTAGAATGCAGTTATTCTCCAATGGTTCCAGTTGGGTAAGTAACGAGTGTATTTTCTGTGTGATTTTAGTATTACCCTTCTGAATTGCTTCTAGAGCGGATATGGAGTCACTGTATATTAAATTTCCTTCTCCTTGATGCAGGTATGGTTGGTTAAGGCATACATCAAGGGCTTTCCAGATAGCTGTCAGTTCACAAGTGAAGTTTGACGAAATCTGTCCTGCTCCTTCTTTGATTTTGATGTGCGTTCCATCTTGCAGTATTATGTTAATTCCGGCCCTTCCATAACTCAGGGTAAGGTCTGAAGATCCATCTGTATATGCTGTTGAAGGGGGTGGCCTAGCATTTTTAATCAAGAATATGTACTATGAGGACATAGCCGTTAATATTTCAAACACATTAGACCTCGAAGCCCAAGGTATCAAATTCTACCTCAATCAAAACAAAGCCATCAACATATACAATATGTATCACCCTCCAAACAATACACTTATTGACGATGGAACAATGGCTCAATTTCTTACAGACAACTCTTATTGTAGGTGACCTTAATGCCAAACATCAACTATGGGGATGTTCCACGCCAAACCCAAGAGGCAAAATACTTTCAAACATATTTGACGACAATGCCATCATGTGCTTAAATGATGGGAATCCTACCCATCATTCCTACAGCTATAATACTGCACAAGCCCTTGATATAAGTTTTTACTATCCTGACATTTTCCACAAATGCAAATAGCAAATATTAAAAAGTATTGGAAGTGATCATTTGCCTAATTTGATAGGAATTAGCACCAAGACCAAAACCAGCTCAATTAAAAAAAATTCTGGAACTTCAAAAAGGCTAATTGGATATCTTTTGAAAACACCATTATTAAAGCAGCTACAGTTTCAATACCAAGAGGTAATATTAAGAAATGGATTCCAAATTATACACACCAGGCAAAATATATTCAAACACTTAAAACTAAAAGAAATGAACTACAAAAAAGAGCACCCAAAACCAAACAAATTGTAGAACTGAACTGAACATTGTGAATGCAAAAATAAAAAGATTATATGTAAATGTGAAAAGGGAAAAATGGAAACAAATTTGTGAAAACCTGAACCCAAGAAACCCAAATACAAAACTTTGGAATTTGGCAAAACAAATTGACAGATCCCAGTCACAAACTGAAAAAACTAATATGATTAAGAATACAGATGGTACACCAGCAACTAATGACAAAATTTCTGCCAATCTTTTAGGTAATTCATATCAAATAAGTAGTAAAATCAAGGTTGAAACAAAGGCCCAAAGGATTATTCATGACTGTAAAAATGTCACCAGCACTCATAATATTTTCCTTGAAAAAAATAAATATGAAAGAGCTAGCTTATGCATTAGAAAACACTGACCTAAACAAGACTCCTGGGCCAGATGGAATCCATGGCCGAATGATATCAAACTTGGGCAAAATTGGCAAAGAAAGACTTCTTAATATTTTCAATAACTCCTGGAAAACTGGAAAATTGATTCAAGATTGTAAAAATGCAACAATAATTCCCATTTAAAAACTTTACAAATCTGCTGATGACCCAAAAAACTACCGACCTATCTCTCTCACAAGTATTTGCTGAAAATTAATGGAAAAATTATACTCAGACGACTCACCTACCACCCCGACACAAGAAATCTCTGACCAGAAGAACAATATGGATTTAGGAAAGGACATGGGACAATAGACCAACCCTTATTTTTCACACAAAAGGTAAAAGATGCACAAAACAGAAAACCAACTAACCACACAATAGCTGCTTTTTAGACCTTACACAAGTTTTTGATAAGGTATGGAAAAACAAGTTAATTACAAAATTATACAAACATTTCAAAATTGATGGAAAAGCTATCACTTGGATAAATGATTCCCTTAAAAATAGATGCATCAGGGTCAAATATAATGGCACTTTATCTAAAACCTTCAAATTGTATCAAGGATTACCACAAGGATCAGTCCTTAGCCCAAATCTCTTCACCCAATTTATTGCAGGCATAGAAGAATTTTTTCTCATAAAACCAATATTGGACTTTTCGCTGATGACATTATTCTATGGAGCAGCAACACTAACTGGAAAAAAAGCTGAAATAGATTTGAACAAGACTCTTTTCCACCTAGAAAAATTTGCTAATAAACATAAATTAGAATTTAACCCCCAAAAATCTGAAACCTGTATTTTTACTACCGATAAGAAACTATACAAAATAAGACCAACTATTATTCCGAAAGAACAACAATTGCAATATAATAAACATCCTAAATATCTCGGCTACACCCTGGATCCAGAAATTAACTTCAGTAAACATATTGAAGGAGTTGTTAGAAAAGGAAGAGACCGACTAAAAATCTTGAAATATATTTCAGGAAGAGTGGGGAGCTGAAGCAACAACACTAAATTTAACTTACACATCTCTAATGAGACCTATCTTGGAATATGGATATCAAATCTATGGTACAGCATCTGAAACAAATCTAAAATCACTGGAAAGGATACAACTAAATGCAGCTAGAATTATTACAGGTCTTCGAAATACCTGCCCTAATAATATTGTACTTTACGAGGCAGACATTATGCCCTTAAAGGGTAGAAGAAGCTTCAATCTGCCAAAATATATAAACAAAATCAAGAGTTATGAAAACAAACACAGAACTTCCAATTGCATACTTAATTGGGAATCCAATATAAGACTCAAAAAAGAAGGCCCTCTCCACCTGGCTAAAAGAAATGGATTTTTAAAATATAAAGTGGAAAAATATTATTTAGCAGAAAAAATATCCCCATGCGAATCACTAACAAAATGTTATTTTTAATGCCACTTTAAATGAACCCACCAACAAACAATACCAAAATCCAGAATACTTAAAACAATTATCATTAGAAATAATTAATAAAATTCCTAAAAATGTAATAACTATCTATACCGATGGTAGCAGAGACGAGTTGGGACACACTGACAGTGACTCTCTCATTAAAACCACAAATGGCAATGAGAAAATAAACAGAAGAAACCCAGATTTTTGCTCAGTCTTCAGATCAGAACTTATAGCCATCTATGAAGCCTTAAAATCCATCAGAAACACTAAACATCACGATATATGGATTCTTACTGATAGTAGAAGTGCAATACAACACTTGAGTCACACAAGGGAACTTAGAGACAAAGTAAGCAGGAACATAATTGGTTATCTCCAAAAACTCTCAATACCTCAAAAATTCACCTTCAATGGATACCCTTACATGTTAGCATTGAAGGCAATGAAGCTGCTGATGCGCTAGCGAAAAAAGGCACAAAAGAAACCTTGCTACAGAAAAATAAACTTACTTTTAAAGAAATAGAAACAGTAGCCAAAACAAAAATAAACAAGAACTGGAGGATCCCACCTAAGCACAGTTGGTACACCCTAGAAGCAGATGGCCACCCAGACCTTTCGGTTCACAAGCCGGCATCCGAAGCATGCCTTGGCTGCTATTCTGTTCAACTCATAAGCCAAGTAACGATATCCAAGCTAGTGCTTGGACATTGTACCTGGAAACACCACCTCCCAGACAACGTGTCTGGAAGGATTTCTATACCGGTGGCCTTTAATCACAGCAAAAGAGGACACTATCTACTGTGTCCAGCAGGGACCGCGGGGAGGCGGCCCCCGGTCGACTCTGTTCACTAACAGCTGAGGAAAAGCTCAGCTGCCACGTCGTGGGCTTTCTAAAGAAGCTTGCTGTGGTTTCTCAGCAGCTTACTCTCGATCGCGCCCCTCGCCCTCCTTCTCTCTTCCTGCACACCCACTACCCTTGGACAATCCAAGACGTAGTGGCGTGCATCCACATCCCTTTCTTCATAGACGCAATCAGGGTTTCTCTTAATTTTAAATCTGCGGAGACTCCAGGGAAAGGCCCCATGTCCCGAACTACCCTAATGAATTTGTGGGACATTACCTTACAGAGGTACTTGGGTGTTGTTACCCAATTGAATATATATACCTCTCTCCCCTTCACACTGTTCCTCCATCTGTCCAACCATAAGTCCTGGACGTGCCCCCTGATCCTCTTATAAACTTCTTTCTTAGTCACTGGGGTCCTCAGTGATCTATCTCTAAAGCATCCTGCCTTAGTGAGCCTGTCTGCGAACTCATTACCTTCGATGAGGCTGTGTCTCCTAACCCAATAGAGCTCCGGAGCCCGCGTTGTCATCTCCAGCTCCTGGATTATTTGATGCGCGAGTTGCCCTTCCACCAGATTGATGGCGACGAGGGCCGACATACAATCTGAATAGAGGCGGTCCGGGCTGAAGTTATTCTCGGCACACACTCTGAGGGCTACCCTGATCGCAACCAGCTCGGCTGAAAAGACCAATTCGTCCACTCTGAGTGTTAAGCTTTCTTGGAAGATCAGCTTTCCATTAGTGAAAATCACTACTTCAGCTCCAGTATTGGTTCCAGGCTTACTACCATCAGTGAAAACCTCCGTGCCAATCCCTGTCGGCCCTCCAGGACTCCAATTCCACTTTGGCAACCACTGCGGAGGCTTCCTTGGGTCCCTCTTCCATTCCAGGGCACCCGCTTCAAGTCCCAGGGCATCTTCCCTGTTCTCCCAGATCTTCTGTCTGATGGTCTCCTCCTCTAGTTTCAATCCCAGGGGAATAAGCCCAGCGAGGACCAAAAAGGCCTCACTGCTGGTAGTGCAATATCCCCCTGTGATTCTGAGTGCCGCTGTCCTCTGCACGCTCTCTAGAGTTTTTGCCACCTTCTGATCCCTGTTATAGCAGGATTGGCTCGACACAGGAGAGGCAGAGGTTCCTAAAAATAGAACCCTTCTTCTCCCCCCCCTGTTGAGAGCCAACCAGGACAGTCCTGCACAACGCCTCCCTGCCTCTCGCCACCTTCTCCTCCGCCTGGTATTGCCAACCCATCTTGTCATCAATGACCATCCCCATGACTACCCTCCGTCCTTTCATCCGGATAGCCGGCTTGTGCTCCCATTTGATCCCTTTCCTTCTAGTTCTTATGTCCCTAGGTTTAAAGCTGAGGGCTTTAGTTTTGGAAACATTGAACTTAAGGCCAGTGTCATGGGCCCAATTCGAGAGGATTTGGAGAGAAGCTTCAACACACTTCTCAGCTTTCGCTCTTGAAGCAGCCTCAATGATGAGGAACTGGTCGTCAGCATAGAGAACCAGCCTGGCTCCCTCGGGGAGCTCCTCCTGGAAAACGGTGTTTACCAGGATATTCCACAGAATACGTCTGCAGCAAGAGCCCTGGGGGCAACCCCTAGCACAGTTTCCTTCCAACTTCCGCCCACCAAAACTGAGGCTAATCCGTCTATCCCTCAGGAAGTCACGAACCAAGCTGCACAAATTATCAGGCCAACCCATGTCCATCAAATTTCTCATCGGCTTGTTCCAGCTCATGGAGTTGAACGCACCATCAATGTCCAGGGCCACGAAAAGAACCCAAGCACCCTTATTTAAGCCCATCTCAACCCCCTCTAACACCTCGTTCAGAGCTGTGGTTGTGGAGTTCCCTTCCCTAAAACCAGGTTGGAAAGAGGAAAGGAGCTCATTAATCTCTAGCCAGTGCTTCAGTCGCTGAGCTAGTAGGCTTACAGGACCTTACCTAGACACACTAGTAAAAAAAGCGGACGATAATCATTAGGAGAATTACCCTTTCTACCAGACTTTTCGAGAAGCACTACTCGAGCAACCTTCCATGCCTCAGGAAAAGTACCAAGGTCCAGACACCTATTGAAAAACCGGGCAAGAAGTGATGGGTGCATTCTTAACAGGGCTTTCACGACCGTGTTATCGATCCCTTCGGGACCAGGAGATTTCCTTTTCCCGAACTTGAAAGCCGTCAGTTTCACCTCATTCTCAGAAAAGGGCGGATCCACCCAACCACAAGTGTTCAGAGAGATCTTGTCCTTTGGTTCCTCGTTTCCGAAGTGCCGATCCAAGTTGTTTTCATTTTATCTTCTGCTTTCGAGCGAGAAGGTCTAGAACACATTCTCTCTGAATTTTCTCATTGTTGGTGGATGAAACAGCACCAGTGATTATTTTGGCCGCTTTTGCTTGAACACTGTCTAGTCTTACTTTTAGCGATTAGCTTGAGGGAGCCCAGACCGGTGTTGCATATTCCATTATCGGCCTTATTAAGGTGATATATGTTGTTCTGAGAATTCTGGGTTTTTCTTCCCAATTTGTTCCACATAGCCATCTCAGAATGTTTAGTTTTCTGGTAGCTATACTTGAGGTGCTAATTATGTGTTTTGAAAATTCCAATTCCTCATCAATGACAGTTAAAATAATTTTATTGCCATCTTGTCAATACATGCAAAGTGCACAGTCTGCCCTATTTAAAAAAGATATTATGCATTATATACACTATGTACAATGAATATGGCGCCTCTGCCAGCGCTGCAGAGTTTGGTGGAGAATCACCAGCGGGTCTCCAGCGACACCACGTATTTTGCGATATACGATGAAAATGTAGATCGCGGACTTCGCCGCTGAGGAGATGGTGATGGCGTGGTCCTCGAGACCAAATGGAAAGATCCAGGACTGCAGTATCACACCTAGGTATTTTGGATTTCTAATTTTATCAATTATTTGTTTTGTTTATGCTTATTTTGTGGTTATATTTATGCCTTTTTCCCTGTCAGTGGAGAAGACGCATAGGTTTGGTTTTATTGGGTTTATGGTCATTTGGAGTTCCATTGCCCACTTCTCCAGTCCTCTCATTGATGTGTTCAGTATTTTTTACGATTTTTCTATGCTGCTACTTGTGTGCCATATGGCTATATCGTCTGCATAACAGGCAACCTTTGAGTCTTCAGTGAGGTAAGGATGGATGTCGTTAATATATAGCAGATAGAGTCGAGGACTGAGCACAGATCCCTGAGTTACACCAGCCCATGTTCTTCCTTCCTTGGAAAATTCTCCATTGACCCAAACCTTTAACCTTCTTCCCCTTAAGAAGTCTGCAATCCAGGTTAAGGTTTTTCCTCTTACTCCGATGTTGTGCAGCTTTTCACGTAATTTCTCCCTCCATACTCGATCAAAAGCTGAGGTCATATCAAGGAATATAGCCGTGGTCTTCTTTGGCGGTTTTTCCTGGAAAGAATCTATTATTGATTGACAGAAGTAGAACAGTTGATCAGTCGTACAGTGCTGGGATCTATAGGCAGTTTGGTAGAAGTTTATTTTATTATTGTTAGTGAGCCAGACTATGAGCCTAGAGTGGATAATTCTTTCTGTTATTTTACAAAGTATGCTGGTGAGACCAATTAGCCGATAGTTCTTGGATTCCTTGGCATCTTTGTTTGGTTTCAGTATTGGCACAGTAATTGATATCTTCCAATTCTTTGGTAGTTTACCAGTTTACCATGAAATGTTTAGTATTCGTAGGAGTTGTTTATTAGCTTTGTCTTCAAAGTGTTTTAATCATTTGACCAAACATTAGATTATCTCTTGGTGACCTCTTGGATTTTTTTATTGATGAGTTTAGTGTGAAGTCTTTCGAGAAAATATCTTGTTGATGGAAGTTTCTTGCTTGTTTAACTAACTGGTTTATATTATTTTTAGAGTCCTGTCTTCATTCGTATATTTGAGTATGGAAGTGCTTGAAAGATATTCAGCAATTATGTTAGCCATCTGTTTGTTCTCGTTTTCTCGCTGTTCTATTCATATCGGTTAGAGTATTGGAGGATTGGTATTGGTTTTGATTGTTTTCTAACACTCTAATCATATTCCAGTGTTGGCTGTCCTTTCTTGGATCCATTTTTTCGCAGAAATCTGCCATTTTTCTTGTTTGCATATCCAAATTTCTTGTTCTATTTTGTGACTAATTTCAATGTGTTCCTTTCTCTTTTCTTCTGTTTTATTTTTTTAAAAAGTACATTGATATTGTCTCTCTCTGAAATCATTGCCTCGATATTGTGGTCCTTCCAGTAAAGTATTCACAGGTCTTTACGTCTACCTCTAGGTATCGATGCTTTTGCAGCTTTTGATATATTCGAAGAGAAGTTTTCCAAGTTTTTGCCAAGCGTTCTGTAATTCAATTTTTCGTTGCAGTTTTTCAAGCTTTTCTGTGAATTTTTTCAAGTCAGCTTTCCTAAAGTTCCATGTTCTTTTATTCTATTGGACATTCTCAATTTTGAAGTTTAGGGTTGTTAAAATTCGTCTGTGGTCACTGATTGCCCCTCTCAGGATTTTCCATTGTGTTGTGGGTGCGATGTTGAAATTTATCGCTGTGATGTCTATTGCGGATTCTGTGCCTGTGGACTTGAATAGATAGGTGTTCTCTCCCTTATTTAATGGTGCAAGGTCGAGGTCGGGGACCTTTGTTATCCTGGACAGATGATCCCCAAGTTGAACTTTTGGCGTTAATATCGCCGTGTATGATTGTGATATCCGAAGAGGCTTCACTTAATGTCTCTATTGTGTGTACCCATACAAAATTCAAAGATATAACGAGCTGAAATTTGGCGATTTTGAGATGCGTCAAGAATTCGCTGCATGGGTTTTCCGGCAAATTGATAGTGATGAAAACTGGCTGTCGAATGTTCTGTGGACAGATGATGCTCACTTTTCTCTAAACGGAGAATTTAACATTCAAAACAGCCGCTTTTGGGCAACAGAAAACCCTAGGATTTTTACAGAAATGCCACTTTATCAGCCTAGAGTTACAGTTTTGTGTGGGTTCACTTCTTTTATTATTGGGCCATTTTTCTTTGAAAAATCAATGGAAGAACTTTTAAAACCGTTTTTGTAACTGGTGAACGTTATGTTCAACTTTTGAGAGAAAAGGGTATTCCCATATTGCAGGGAAAAAGCACTAAGCGAAATAACATTCATGAAAGTTGGAGGACCTCCTCATATCTCCCGCGGTGCCAAACAATTGCTGAAGGATACGTTCGGTGAAATTCGTGGGATAAGTCGCCATATACCAGTGGCCTCCAAGATCACCAGACTTGACGCCTTGCGATTTTTGTTTATGGGGGTACATTAAATCGTGTGTTTATCGATGCTGGCCTACCATATTGGCCATGTTGAAGGCTTCTATCAGATGGCACGTTTTATCAAGTTCAACAGATATGTTATTTAATGCTGTCCATTCTGTCATTTATCGTCTGCAGGCGGTGATTGAGAATGAAGGGTGCTACATTGAGCAAGGATTGTGACCTAATACAAGAGAGAAGGCAGTTACCTCATGTGTTATATAAGCTGCCATGTATTATATTATCTACCAATATTTTGCAGCTCTTTGTGTTGGGATATGGGGATAATAAATGCTGTCCTCACATCTAGACTTTTCTTTTATGAACAGTAATTTTTTGTTTGCCATTTGCTCACATATTATGTCGTGTAAACCAGAGTGTTATAACTTTTCGAATAACACTGGTACACACAATTTTTCCCCTTATGTTTAGTTTTTCGCTTTTCGCTCATTAGAAGAAATAGCATAAGGAATATTTTCTGTACACCAATAACTTTAGAAATTTTGTGCAAAAAAATAATACAAAATGATTTTACTAACACGCTTTTCAACGCAAAAGGTCGATTTAAAAAATATTTTTATTTGAGGGGACACATTCTTTAAAATTGTGTACAGTATGAGAGAGAGTTGAATTAAAAATATTAGAAATTTATTATCTTCGGAAACAAACCGTATCTAAAATATCATTTTTTTTTTGCTACATGTTTTAATTTGCATTTACCTATTTTACATATCTCTGATTGTATTTAAAAATCGTTAACCAATTCTTCATACTTTTGGCGAAGTGGTGTTTTATTAATTTGTTATTTGATATTATTAGGGTTCTTTGCTGGTATTCAAAAAGGAAAAATACGTGTCGATCAGTTATATTTTTCAATTTATCAAACAATTTGGCCGCTGAATATCTTATTCTGGTAGTGCGCCATCTGGCGAATAAAATTGTAACTAAAATCAATTTCGAATTTTTCATTATTTGCCATAAAAAATCCCATTGCATCCTGAACACAATGGTGTTTACCGCATTGCTCTAGCGCAAATATTCGCGGAGTTATTAATTTTTAAAATAGTGCGGGACTTTTGGATCACCCTGTATCATAAAATAAAAACGCAGTTTACTTTTCGATCTAAGAGATGAGCCGTTTTTTTATTTGAATGTGTTGATTCTTATGGATTTCTATATTTTTAGAAAGAAAAAATATTTATGGGATCTCTACATGAGAAATCAATATTACTATACATTTTCATGTTTTAATATGACCAGATATTTGAAATATTGTTACTATAATATTTTATAAAGAGAAGGACAATCTATATGGAATGAAAATGTAATTACATGTTGATTGATATAAATATTTTAATTTTATTTGAATATATATGTTATATAAAAATATTTTATTTGAAATTATATTTCATATATTCAAATACTCTGCTAAAGGACTGCCAGAGGTCATGCTTCCCCTATAAAAACTCATTGTTGTTGTTTCCCGATGGCCGGCCTCTAACTTTTGTACATTATGTAAATAATATTTTGTTTTCCTTGTACGACTCGCCTTAAGCCAGGCAGTATCTTTATCAAATTATGTTTTTTAATATATATCCTGTAAGCTCAATTAAAACAATTACTGATTAAAACTATTTTTATTATTTTATTTTCAAGATTCAACCACGACTGCATTACCATAGTTTAATCCTCAAAATAATCAAAAATCAAGCAGAAAATCTCTTTTCTTTATATTATATATATAAATTATTTTTGTTCTGAAAATACAGCAATCCATACTTAAATCATTATATAGTAAAAAGGCATATATTGAATTGAATAAAATATTTATTTGCCAACAATTTATTTAGCAAATAAATCTTTTATCCAATCCAATATATGCCTTTTTAATATCTAATATAGATTATTTAATTTTTTAATTAAAAAGGCATATATTGGATCAATATATCATTTATTTTACCAATATTTCAGTTGGCTGAACGCCAACCTTTTTCAAGGTGTTATAACATTTTAAGTGTTAAACTTTAAAATGTTATAATACCTTGATAAAGGTTGGCGTTCAGCCAACTGAAATATTGGTAAAATAAATGATATTTTGATCCAATATATGGCTTTTTAATTAAAGATTTATTTATGGATTGCTCTATTTTCAAAACAATATAGATTATTGTGATCTAAAAATGTTTAAAAGCGTTTCTAAATAAACCCTCCTTTCAACTCATTATCGCGAGTTTGTGGATTTCGATAAATTACAAAAAGGTAAAAGATGGTGAAACTTTTTTATTAATTGTATCTTACCGAGGCTGAGCTTGCCCGAAACCTACTTTATAGAATTAATAGAAAGAAAGCGCGGCGTCTTATACCTTTTTGTAATTTATCTTTTCTACAATGCCTTTTTGCTGTCGAATATGATATTTGAATTAGGAATTGTATCTTTATTAATTCTGATATTTTTCTTGTTTGTGTGTATGTTAGACACTATTGCCAATTCAATAAAGTAACAAATATTACAGAAAAATACAAATAACGTGAATTCATTTACTGATCATAATAAATACACACATATAACTTTAAATAATCATATTTTTATTTCAATTTGATTCACGAATATTCGTAAAAATAATTAAATTTTCTTATATTAAATGCTTGAAATAATCTATATTTTTTATTTAATCATAAATATAGGATATTATAGATTCAAACGACATTTTAAATTATTCATTGATCTAAGGTAATATAATAATCAATGAGAAAACAAAATTATTCTTACTTTTAAAATAACGAAAGTAATTCAATTTATATTTATGAGATTAAATAATTTTATTCAACACATAAATAATGTAAAACGAATCTCAGTTATCAGCAGCCCAATAAAAATCAAAAAGTATAATTTAGAAAACCCAATGAAATAATACCATTGTAAAATTAACTTCTACATTAGCAGAAACTATTTCCCAAAATAATTTAATTGCATCGAATACATTCCAAATAAGAAAAAAATAATTGGTTTATTCTCTAGAAATAACCAAGCACCACGTTTTATTTCCAGATTTTTATTGGGCGGCCTATCCCTTTATTGATCGGGAGCTCAATCGATGTCCAAAATTAAATAAATTACACAATATGTAATAAATTGCTTATCTGAAATCGATGGCCTTTATTTCTTTTTAGTTTTCATTTAAATAGAAAATTATTATTCTACCATTTGAATATACTTTTTCGTAGTTAATTTAATCTTTAAGCCTTAATCTTTTAAAGAAGTTTTTTTTAAGAGTTGACGAGGCCTTCTTTTTCTCTTATCGGCTGCTTAAAAAAAAAAAAGAGGTATTTCTTCGAGGAAATTGGGATTATGGGATGATACTGAAGCTTAGAAAAATTGCTTTTTGCTTTTTAATATGTTAGGCAAACGTTTAATAAGATTGATAGACATTATCATCATATGGCTTCATTATTATCCAATTATTTTATAATAATTTAATATCCTTTTATAGGTTAAATTTTATTAATAGCTTAATAAATTTCAAAAATTTCTCATTAACTTGATTTATTTACATTGTCTTAAATAAATGTTTATAATTTAATTATCTGTGCACATGTCATTATAATTCATCAAACGAAAAAGAAAGGAAAATTAATGCACCAAAGATAATACATCTTTTGTTTAAAAATTCATTTACCAAGAATTTTTGAAATAATAAGAAAACATTTATAAAATGTAATTAGTGTAATTTTTAAATATATATATATTTGTGAATTGTGTGTATCTTTTATTAAATATTTAATAACTAGGTAAATATGTATCTTTTATATATAATATTTATAATGTTTTATATTGAATGCTCTAATTATATTATTAAATTAAATATACGAATATTCAAATCAATATTAATATTAGAGAGATTCCTAATTAAAAATTAATTAATATGTATTCATAATTATATAAAAATGTTCTATATGTAATTAGAAAGCAAGCACATATTTAAATAAGTCTATATGTATAATTAGATATAAGAATATAGTACTGGTATCAATTTCAGAAATTAAGCCCATTAAATAATAAAGTATTTTGGTTCTAATATTTCAATAATTATAATGTATTTTGTGATTAGATCTTAAACAGAGTTCAATAAATTAATTTGCAGTTTATATATATAAATATTGGCAAATAAATGTTCTATTCAATTCAATATATGTATTTTCATTATCTAATATATATATAATGACCCTATATAAATATATATATAGATAGATATTAGAATGAATAGATAATTTATATGGAGTGTATTAAAGACCCTTGTCTAATATATTTCAAATTAACGAGGGAATTGGGATTGGTAATAAATGATGCAGATTATCTCTTTTGGGAACTTTCCCTATATATACATATTATACATGTACATTTATTATATACATATATATAAGTTTGTAATTTAATACATTTTAAACTATAATGACAACGCTTTACAAATTATTAACAACATCTTTCATTTAATTACAACATTTTACTCTTT
The DNA here is from genome assembly GCA_030710605.1 of Cordylochernes scorpioides. Taxonomy (NCBI): domain Eukaryota; kingdom Metazoa; phylum Arthropoda; class Arachnida; order Pseudoscorpiones; family Chernetidae; genus Cordylochernes; species Cordylochernes scorpioides. The sequence goes on along the minus strand of CP092871.1, from coordinate 8,864,697 downwards.
AATAATTTTTTTTTTTTCATTTTAATATGACAACATTTTACACTTTAATAACAATATTTTAGTCTTTATTAACAACATTTTTAATTTAATAACAACATTTTATTCTTTAATTACAACATTTTACTCTTTAATAATATTTTTCATTTTTAATATGACATTTTACACTTTAATAACAATATTTTAGTCTTTATTAACAACATTTTTCATTTAATAACAACATTTTATTCTTTGTTTACAACATTTTACTCTTTAAAAATATTTTTTCATTTTAACATGTCAACATTTTACACTTTAATAACAATATTTTATTTTTTTATTAACAACATTTTTCATTTAATAACAACATTTTATTCTTGAATTACAACATTTTACTCTTTAATAATATTTTTTCATTTTAATATGACAACGTTTTACACTTTAATAGCAATATTTTACACATTATTAACAACATTTTTCATTTAATAACAACATTTTATTCTTTTATTACATTTTACTCTTTAATAATATTTTTTACATTTTAATATGACAACATTTTACACTTTTATAACAATATTTTACACATTATTAACAACATTTTTCATTTAATAACAACATTTTATTCTTTGTTTACAACATTTTACTCTTTAATAACTCTTTTTTCATTTTAATATGACAACATTTCACACTTTAATAACAATATTTTACACATTATTAACAACATTTTTCATTTAATAACAACATTTTATTCTTTGTTTACAACATTTTACTCTTTAATAACTCTTTTTTCATTTTAATATGACAACATTTCACACTTTAATAACAATATTTTACACATTATTAACAACATTTTTCATTTAATAACAACATTTTATTCTTTGTTTACAACATTTTACTCTTTAATAACTCTTTTTTCATTTTAATATGACAACATTTCACACTTTAATAACAATATTTTACACATTATTAACAACATTTTTCATTTAATAACAACATTTTATTCTTTGTTTACAACATTTTACTCTTTAATAACTCTTTTTTCATTTTAATATGACAACATTTCACACTTTAATAACAATATTTTACACATTATTAACAACATTTTTCATTTAATAACAACATTTTATTCTTTGTTTACAACATTTTACTCTTTAATAACTCTTTTTTCTTTTTAATATGACAACATTTTACACTTTAATAACAATATTTTACACATTATTAACAACATTTTTCATTTAATAACAACATTTTATTCTTTGTTTACAACATTTTACTCTTTAATAACTCTTTTTTCATTTTAATATGACAACATTTTACACTTTAATAACAATATTTTATTTTTTTATTGACAACATTTTTCATTTAATAACAACATTTTATTCTTTGTTTACAACATTTTACTCTTTAATAACTCTTTTTCATTTTAATATGACAACATTTTACACTTTAATAACAATATTTTACACATTATTAACAACATTTTTCATTTAATAACAACATTTTATTCTTTGTTTACAACATTTTACTCTTTAATAACTCTTTTTTCATTTTAATATGACAACATTTTACACTTTAATAACAATATTTTACACATTATTAACAACATTTTTCATTTAATAACAACATTTTATTCTTTGTTTACAACATTTTACTCTTTAATAACTCTTTTTTCATTTTAATATGACAACATTTCACACTTTAATAACAATATTTTACACATTATTAACAACATTTTTCATTTAATAACAACATTTTATTCTTTGTTTACAACATTTTACTCTTTAATAACTCTTTTTTCATTTTAATATGACAACATTTTACACTTTAATAACAATATTTTACACATTATTAACAACATTTTTCATTTAATAACAACATTTTATTCTTTGTTTACAACATTTTACTCTTTAATAACTCTTTTTTCATTTTAATATGACAACATTTCACACTTTAATAACAATATTTTACACATTATTAACAACATTTTTCATTTAATAACAACATTTTATTCTTTGTTTACAACATTTTACTCTTTAATAACTCTTTTTTCATTTTAATATGACAACATTTCACACTTTAATAACAATATTTTACACATTATTAACAACATTTTTCATTTAATAACAACATTTTATTCTTTGTTTACAACATTTTACTCTTTAATAACTCTTTTTTCATTTTAATATGACAACATTTCACACTTTAATAACAATATTTTACACATTATTAACAACATTTTTCATTTAATAACAACATTTTATTCTTTGTTTACAACATTTTACTCTTTAATAACTCTTTTTTCATTTTAATATGACAACATTTTACACTTTAATAACAATATTTTACACATTATTAACAACATTTTTCATTTAATAACAACATTTTATTCTTTGTTTACAACATTTTACTCTTTAATAACTCTTTTTTCATTTTAATATGACAACATTTTACACTTTAATAACAATATTTTATTTTTTTATTGACAACATTTTTCATTTAATAACAACATTTTATTCTTTGTTTACAACATTTTACTCTTTAATAACTCTTTTTCATTTTAATATGACAACATTTTACACTTTAATAACAATATTTTACACATTATTAACAACATTTTTCATTTAATAACAACATTTTATTCTTTGTTTACAACATTTTACTCTTTAATAACTCTTTTTTCATTTTAATATGACAACATTTTACACTTTAATAACAATATTTTACACATTATTAACAACATTTTTCATTTAATAACAACATTTTATTCTTTGTTTACAACATTTTACTCTTTAATAACTCTTTTTTCATTTTAATATGACAACATTTCACACTTTAATAACAATATTTTACACATTATTGACAACATTTTTCATTTAATAACAACATTTTATTCTTTGTTTACAACATTTTACTCTTTAATAACTCTTTTTTCATTTTAATATGACAACATTTCACACTTTAATAACAATATTTTACACATTATTAACATTTTTCATTTAATAACAACATTTTATTCTTTGTTTACAACATTTTACTATTTAATAACTCTTTTTTCATTTCAATATGACAACATTTCACACTTTAATAACAATATTTTACACATTATTAACAACATTTTTCATTTAATAACAACATTTTATTCTTTGTTTACAACATTTTACTCTTTAATAACTCTTTTTTCATTTTAATATGACAACATTTCACACTTTAATAATAATATTTTCATCTTTAGACGATATATTTCACAATTTTATTAGAAACTTCAAAAGTATAAGTTTTGTTTTTCAAAATGTAAATCAATATATTCATTTTAAATAAAATTAGTTCAGTATTGTTTTTGTTTTTTTTTTATTGTCATTTTTAATTTTAAAAAGCACATTTTTGATATCAGTAAGACATCTTATTACAGATATATTTATATTTTTGGTGCAGATATTATATGTTTTTACTCTAAAAAAAAAAAGAAACATATTTAGAAATATAGAAACGACATTTTATGGTATAATATATGCATTTTGTAGTTTTATAGCGAATATTTTAAAATTATAAATCAAAACTTCAAACTTTAAAAACGACGTATCAAAATATATAAAATGAAAGTTTAAATATTTCTAAACTAAATTTAATTTTAAAAATACCAATAATTTAGCATTTAAAAATAACATTTGGTAATTATATATAGGTTTTTTTACTTTTAACTAGACAATTTTGATTTATATTTAGACATTTTCAACTTTAATTTAGAGATTTTTCATTTCAATTTAGACATTTTTAATTTTAATTTAGACACATGGACTTTTTATAGAAATATATAATATATATAAATATACAATATTAAAAGGTTTAAAAATGAGAGATTACACTTCTAAAAATTATTACTTATATATAAATTTTATTAATAGAAATATTATATATTCAATATTATTGTAAATAAATATGATATTATTATAATACATCCAATATCTAATAGTTTATATAATATCTGTGTTGTATCTAAAATTCGTAAACAATGAAACAAAATATATGCATATATATATTTTTATTTATTCTTCTATCTTGGAAAAAAATTGGCAGGAAACTATGCTCAGAAACCTTATTTCTGAAAGTAACAATCTGAGAAAATTTCTCAGAAATATTTCTTATTCTAAAAATATATTTCAACATTTTTTTTCTATTAAAGAATATTTGAAATTCTTCTATGAAATGTAAATATGTATAGTAATGGTCATGAATAAAATAAAATTATATTAATATTATATCTTTGATTAAATTATGTTTAAAACATTTTATTGTATATCTATATATTTTAGTATATATATATTTATTAGTGATATGTAAATAAACATTTTTAAAATTATGATTTTTTTGAAAGACTATATTTGTAAGTACTTGATATTTTCTTATATTCCTTAATTCTAAAAAGAAAGAATAAATAATATTAAGGTAAAGTGTTTATTTTAATTTTGATTTTCGCAAGATTTATTTCGAGCAAAATTTCTGTTCTTCAACGGGCATATACCTCTATATACAATATCAAGATGAACTTTGTACAGTAATAATTGTGTTATTGGCATGTGTGGGCGTGCATCAAACTGTATACAGCTAAAAGATATTATAATGGGGGATGAAATATATATTAATTTATAGATAATTTGCCAGGGATATTGCCATATTCATACGAGAACACATGCCAATAACACAATTATTACTGTACAAAGTTCATCTTGATATTGTACATTGAAGTATATGCCCGTTGAAGAACAGAAATTTTGCTCGAAAACTTGCGAAAATCAAAATTAAAAGAAACCCTTTACCTTAATATTGTTTATTTTTTCTTTTTCGAATAATTTCTAGGTACCTATTACTCACATATTCCTTAATTCAATTTTATTTTTTCATAATTTGGTCAAAATGCTTTTTCATGAATGATAATTGTTTTTCATATGTAAATTTAGTTATTATTTAAATAACATGCATTCATTTTCATTAGGAACTTTTTCATTTCATATTTTAGAATGATTCTCTCTCTTTCTATCTTCCGGCATAATTTATACGTTAGAAATACATTTCAATGTTATACGTAAATGTGTGCAAATTTAATTTATTATTTCAAAATATATTTTAGAAAAATATTTCAGATATAATTTTTAAATGTTTATACTCTATATTCACCAATTTTACTTTAAAATGATTATTTAATAACATTCATGGAACCATTTTTATTTATAATATATATTTTCAGCAGTATGTAAATGTAATTTTATTGTAAATGTTTCACAGAGGTATTATTATCTCTTCAATTTGATTCCTGTGATATTTCAATAAAACTTCAGTATTTTCAACTATATATATCGAAAACGTATTAACTTTGGATTATTATTTATAAAAGAGGTATAGCGCGTTTATATATATAAATAAATTAATATTTATATTTTTTAAGCCTTTATTTAATTATTACTTAGTGTGTTTATTTAGCCCCCATAACTACCATATAATAAATTCGATCAGGCGCGTCAACAAATAGATATCAAACGACTATAACAATTGGGCGGGAAAACGACCAAATTTTAAAACTTGGAGGTCAAAAAGGCCCCAATTAAAGTATTCCTTCATAAATCTTATTTAGTAGAAGAGTATTACTGCCATAAATTCCTGCAAAATTCTATTCCAGTGGTATCGAACGCTTCAGATAAATGGTCTTCGCATTTCGGATGTCATAAATCTTTCCAACTAATAGATCGTCTGGCGAGAGTTTGCCGTCTGCTTTTTTAAAGATTAAGGGTAATATTTCTTTCTTGTTTACCCCCCTCCCTCCGCCTTTCCTTCAATAACAGCTTATTGCATCAACTTTACACTACTTTGTTCCTCCTTCATTGATGTCTTCTATTGTTCCCCCTCACCCTATATATCATCTTCATTTTGTATTGATAACCTAGAATGGGTGATTTAGATGGAATTATTATTAATATTATTTATTATCTCTGCATTATATGTGTTATATTAGTAATATCGTATTTTAGTTATACGTTTAGAATTATTTTATTAGAAAAATGGAATAAAATTGATATAATAAATAATCAATTAATTTAATTAAAAAGGCCTATATTGGATCAAAATAGAGCAATCCATAAATAAATATTTATTTAAAAAGGCATATATTGGATCAAAATACCATTTATATTACCAATATTTCAGTTGACTGAACGCCAACCTTTATCAAGGTGTTATGAATTTATTAATTAAAGATTTTATAACACCTTGATAAAGGTTGGCGTTCAGCCAACTGAAATATTGGTAAAATAAATGATATTTTGATCCAATATATGCCTTTTTAAATAAAGATTTATTTATGGATTGCTCTATTTTCAAAATAATAAATATGAATGATTGATATAATATATGCATATATGAAGTAAACGAAAATATTGCGCTACAAATTTTAAAATAAAACTACAACCTTTCGCAATAAGTTATTTTATTATTATATATATATAAAATAAACTTATTGCGAAAGGTTGTAGTTTTATTTTAAAATATGCATATATGAAACATGGTATTTTAAGTAAATATAAGCAATTGAGTGTTAAACATCAATCTATTTGCATAAGGGTGTCATATACAAATATTATTGAAATTTGATATTAGAAATGTATGTAAGTAACTTATATCTGGATAGTTATTACTTTTTTAAAATTTAGCTATATTTTATATAATATTATAAAATAAATAAAGCTTCCAGGGTTAAGTTTCTTGTACAACTTTTTATTTTCAAGCTTTCGGACTTGTCAGTCCTTCAACAGGAGTATCACGTTAACAACCTAATACAATTTTATATAAAATAAAAGGATTTAAAAGCGCGAATGTTTCTTTTATACATAAAACGAACTTCTACTGTCCTTACTGCGATGAAAAAATATATTGGGAGGGCTTGGCTCATCAGTGGTGAACCCTCCCAGCGGTTTCGCCAATTTAATCCACCAGACCGCTTCTCAGAGCTCTAATACTGTATTGAATCATTCTGCTTTTATATGCTACACTGAAGGATGGAATCTTAGAAATGGTTTTCAAGTAAACTATGGACATAAGCTTATAGGACAGTAGAATTACATTCAAATATTTGCTTCGAGCAATGCTCTTCAGCAAACTATAAAGACAAGGCCATTAGGAATAAATTAACACAAAGCAATAACGCGCCATATATACATATAAAATAAAAGTATTTAAAAGCGCGAATGTTTCTTTTATACATAAAACGAACTTCTACTGTCCTTACTGCGATGAAAAATTTTATATACACACTATTTTATACATATTTTAAATACTTATAAACAGAGCTGGAGCGTTTGCGTTGTTCACATTTTGGAAGACGGCTGAAGAGAAGGGGAAGCTATACACATAATCTAATTGATGTAAATAATTATATGTAAATAATCTTTGTCAGGATTAGAATGACGAATCCTGTATGGGACTTTGATTCCAGTAAAAGGCATGTAGCTTCTGTTGTATATAGTCACAGTGTAGAAAATACTATACTATACCTACTACATATATCTCTGTATTCTTAGTTCTCTTCAATTACTCTGTAAACTGGCGAATCCTATATAGGACGAGAGGTCCTCAATAAAGGCTTTTTGTTGTAAAAAAATATATATATATATCTAGAAGATAGAAATTTTCATTGTGGAGTATTCAATCTTGTAATATTACTTCGGGTAATTCTCTCCACCGCGTATATATACGTGTCAAATTAATAATTAATCAATAGTAAAATAATTAATAGCAAATATATTAATAACAAAGTTAAAACATAAGAGAGGTTTGTTTTCAATTCTTTTATATAAATAAATAGATAAATTATGGTGAAATAGAATTTTCTTGAGTAGCTTCGGCAATTACACGTCATATGCTGGGTAGAAAAAGGAATAATCAAAGAGAAAATTTATAGAAAAGAACAAAGACAGAACCATGATAATAATTTTTCGATAAATAAATGAAAAGCTAAGCTGAAGAAAGATTTTTTTCCTGTTTTCTCTCTGGGAGAGAGAATATTTTATATTATAAATATTTTATTTTTTATTTTGTGATTTAAAAAGTTTCTATAATGACAATTTAAGCGTAAAAATGAAGGAATACAATACAAGATATTATTAGAATAAACGTTCTCATTCTTGACATATAATTCAATAACATCAACGAGCAATCAAGGGTTATGTTTCTTGTATCATTTTTATTTCTCTAGATTTTGAGTTAACATGCCCTTCAATAAGAGCAACTATCAATATAACTTCCAAGTAACTATGTCTGTATATTGTTGCACCAGGTTGGGGCTTGGAAGACTCTTCAGCCTTGATTCTTTCCTCAGACATATCGTGCATCTATCCAGAAATTGTTTCAACCATCCTACCAATTTATATAAAGTAATAATGAGATGACTTACTTTAAGTAGCCTCCAGAATCATTTATTTCTACAAGAAAGGTATTTACAAGTTTTTCAGATCGATCAATATAACCGAGATACAAACTGTTTACAAATATAATGCTGACATCAGGATAATGACGTGGTATTTATTTTGCAGAGTAGGTCACCACAGAATACTTATTCTGTGACAAGATTTATCTAGAAGTTATATTGAAATGAGAACTCCTGTTGAATGACAGGTTATCGAGGAAAGCTAGAGAAATAAAAATTGTACAAGAAACTTAACCCTGGATTTCTTGTTGATTTATATATTCAGTCTAGTACAACGGGGGATCTATATATTGAACTGGCGAACCGCTGAAAGAATTCACCATTGATAAGCGTAATGCCTTTCTTTTTGATTGTTAATCATTACAGTATTTAGTATCTCTAAATGGTTTAATTAAGTAAATATAAACGATTGGATGTCATATATTAATCAATTTGCATAAGGGTGTCACATCCAAATATATTGAGATTTGATATTAGAAATGTATTCAAGAAACTAATATCTAGATGAAAAATAGATGATAAGGAGGTGCCTTTTTTATCAATTTATGCACCTTATCCCAGTACAATATCACATTTGTACTATTTTTTCACATTGTTTCACGGTCTCGCAATTAAGGTCTTAACTACCCGTTTCATGATTTTTCAGGATGTCTGAATGACCAATTTTTTTGCTCGTTAAGGTACAGCTTGCACCACGCTGATGAGGGCCAACAGCCCGAAACGCGTCCGTGGTTAGCTTTTCTTGATTAATCAAGAATGGGTATTTGGCCAATTCTAGAATAATTATAAATCAACGAGAATAGTTTATATTTATTCCGATAGATGGCGCAAGCCATCAGAAACTTTCAGTTGCACGATAAGGAGATTCCTTTTTCTTAATTTATATATATATGTTTATTATTTTTTAAATTTCAGTTATACAAATATATACAACGTGTATTTTATATAATAAATATTAGGTTTATCTGTAGTTTTCAATATATAAAGACGTAAATTTTTGTTTTCTTTATAATATATGATATGAAACCGTTTCTATCCTATATGGAGAAATGGAAAGTTTGCCGAGACAATATTGATTTTGAAATAGAAAGAGGTCACCTCTCTCACACGTCATAATAGCTATATATATGTAGTAACTATAGAGATTTTCTTAGGATGTTGAGAGGTACATGAGTATGTTTTAGTCGTTTAAAAATATTCTAACAAAATATTTATTAATTTTATTATTTTTTATTAACAAAATGGTCATTTTTATGTTTATATTTTGCTACTCTGTAAATTTCCCTCGTGGCTTATCTTTTGTTTACCATTCATAGTTTGTTCTTGCCTGAAATAAATTGTTGTCTCCTCCTAAAGTTTTTGTCTTCCCTAATTTTCCACGTGGCAATATTAATAAAATAAAGGATGAATCATAATTTACTTAAATTAATATGATAACATAATTGAGAATGAAACAATACCTTGACGGCGGGTAGTAAAAGAAAACAAAAACTATTTACATATTTACATATGGTTTGAGCCGGCCATCAGGAAACAAAAATAGGTCTATATAGGGAAAGCGCGACCTCTGGCGGTCGATTTAACAGAATAGTTTAATCTATGAAATTATATTTTGATATAAATAATTTTTCTATAACATATATCTATTCTCCATAGAAAGTTTCAGAGTGATAAAATAGGTTTAAAAAATCTATAACAAAAATGTTATAAGAATTGGGTTATAATGTCTCCATTACTCTCCCCCAGTAATTGGGCCATAGTAGAAATGGCTGCCTCAATTCAAAAAGGATTAAAGAAGAGCTATAGCCTGGCGGGGGTCCAACTTCCTTGTTATAACCGACATTATTCCTTCTATTGATAGTACAGTGACTTAGATGTTTGCTCTTCTCATAGGGAAGATATAATAAACGTCAATGGGATCAATATTGACATCGTATTTGGATAAATGGATGTTTCATTAGTTATAAAATCATTGACAAAACTTAGGGAAGTAAAAAGACTTTGATGTTGCCGGACGTCTACATATATATATGATACATTTTGAATGGTAGAATGTAATTTTGTTTTTTGTTTTTACTGAAGATTTAACTAAATGGAGTATGTAATTTCTTTTGTTTAAAAAGATTTGAAAAATAAAGAGATGATGATTGAAGTGGAGACAGCCACAAACGACTGCTAATTTTTCACGCATCTATAGTGGAATTACATCAGCAAGTCGACAGGATCGCTGCCTACGGGAAGATCCTAAGAATATCTTATACTTCATCAAGACCAAAGCAAGGTTCCTGCCAGGAATATTTGAGGAAAAGAAAAAAAAAAGAGAAAAAAAAAATTTCTTACATACAACGGTAAGAATTTAAAATAAATTCGAAATGACACCGAAGAAAGACTTGAAAATTTTACAGAAAGAAGAGGTTGTTACCGGAGCGAAAATAGACATTTCAATTAAAGAAATTTTGCCGATTTTTAACCCTGATACAGGCCTTACGTATCGAGAATGGCGAAATCTTTTTGAAAGGATAGTCAAGCTTCAAAGTATTTCAGAAAAGGATGCTTTATCAATGATCCCGAGCATTTTTAAAGGAAAAGCGTTAGAGATATACGCCTCGATGTGCCAGGACGTGTTTACGTTGGGTGAACTTCACCAAGCTATGAATACATTTTCCCGGTATCGACAAGTGGATTGATGAAGCAATTTTGGACTGAAAAGAAGCTACCATCACAATCCCTTATGGACTACTATTTTAATAAATTGAAGTTGGCAAAAATATTGAATATAAGTTCGGAGCAGACCCTAGAAGCGCTTTCTTCGAATGTAAACGCGAAGCTGAGACCATTTTTGATCGCTGCCAATCCAGCTAATCTGGACATGTGGATTAAAATTGCATCTTCCCTGGAAGAAGGATTTTGACATGAAGAGACATCTTCACCATTTAATGGCCCCAGATATCGACGGGACTTTCAAAATATCGACTCAAGGAATGCAAAGCCTTCACAGGATTCTCTTCCTTCAGGTGCCCGCCCCGGCAGAGAGGTTGGCAACCGGCAAGAAACCCGGCGAAAGCAGTTTTACCAGGCAGTGACATTAATATTATTTCTGTACACCTATTACCTGAATGCCTTTTAGATAAGATAAATAACTCTATAGCCAACAACACACAAACACACCTAATATGATCAGAACTGTATCTAACCGTATTGGAATATTTGGACAAATTTGTTTAACGATCAGAATTGGAGATATAACTAACAATATGTTGTTCTATATTATTGATAATCCAAATTTAAATTTTCTGATAATATCCACTAAGTACCTGAAATATTTTAACCTAAAGATTGATTTTGATGAGAATGTTATTATGCAAAATAATGTGTTTTTATCCAAATTTCAATATAGATTTTCTAAAGATGAACTCAATGCTTTGCAATATTGTGATAACTCAAAAAATATTTTGGTGTTTTTAATAATGTTAAATATTGTAAAAAACATAATTATTGTTTAAGACTTTCAGGAAAATGTAATCATATAAAAAAGTTACCTCTTTTAGATAGAACTATTGATCAATATAACATAAATGTCCCCTCTTGTTTTAAATCTAAACTCGTTTACCAACCAAACTTTCGACCCTTACCCTTGCCAAATCTAGAAGACAGCTATCTAAATAATGATGACAAACTTAAGAATAATTTCTACATTTTATTAAGTCGCTATAATGATATTTTTGGTGAAAACAAATATAATATTAGACCATTAAAAGTAGATCCCCCCAGGTTAAGACTCAATGATAAAACTCCTGTTTGTCTCAGACCTTATCGACATAATCCCAGGGACACCGAAATAATTAAGGAACAAATTAGGCAATTATTAAAATATGGGATTATTAGGCATGCTTCTTCTCCATATAGTTCGCCAGTAACTTTAGCACATAAAAAGGGAGAAAATGATAAATCTAGACTATGTATCGACTTTAGGAAATTGAATTCAAAACTGATAGGAGATAGTTTCCCAATCCCTTTAGTTGAAAATATAATCCAAAAGGTGCAAGGCTCAAAAGTATTCTCGTGCCTTGATATTTTAAGTGCATACTGGACTATTGGTTTACATGAAAAAGATCAACCTATTACTTGCTTTACCACCACAGAAGGTTCTTACCAATGGTGCAGATTACCATTTGGATTGCGGACAGATCCTGCTATTTTTAACAGGATCCTCACTTCCATATTGCAGAAATATGAACTTAAAAATATAATATCTTACTTTGACGATATATATTGGTTTTCTCAAAAGATACCGAATCCCATTTAGAACACCTTGGGGAAATATTTGCAATCCTACAAAAGGAAGGTATCCAACTTAGGAAAGATAAATGTTTGTTTTTTATGCAAAAGATAAATTATTTGGGTTACGAAATTTTTGGAGATCAAATCTCTCCTTCAAGTACTAATGTTGGTATAATTAAATCTTTGCCCCCTCCTCGTGATGTTAGATGCTTAAGGTCATTTTTGGGCAGCGTTACTCATTATGCAAAATTTATAAATAATTTTAATAAGTTGAGAGCGCCTTTAAATGATCTATTGAAAAAAAGATGTAAAATTTACGTGGATTGAAGAGTGCCAGAGGAGTTTTGAAGCCCTTAAAGAAGCATTAGTTTCGAAACCAATACTCCAAATTTATAATACATTATTAGCTACACATATATTTTGCGATGCTAGTATTGCAGGTTTAGGAGGCGTACTTAAACAGGAGTATCCTGATGGCACCTTAAGACCCATAGCGTTTTATAGTAGGGCTTTAAGGGGAGCAGAATCCAAGTATACAATAACAGAACTTGAATTATTGGCGATAATAGAAACATGTAAAAGATATCATCCCTATATTTCAGGTCAACATGTGATAGTTCATACCGACCATAAGGCATTAATTTGGTTAAATAATTTCAAACAAACTAACGGTAGATTATTCCGATGGGCGCTAAAATTATCAGAATATGATTTGGAATTTAAATATAATAAGGGATGTGAGAATCATGAAGCCGACATGTTGTCCCGACTGCCATATACCTGCTTCTTAACTGTTCAAAATATAGAACAAGAACAAAAATCATTACTTAAGCCTTCATCTAAACTATATTTCATTAAAAACGGTATTACTTATATTAGGCTAAAAAATAGAGATAGGATTATAGTACCACCCTCCTTACAACAACAATTGATAAGTAGGGCTCACGAAAGTTTAGGACACCCAGGCATAAGTTCAATGGCTAGAGTTATCTCAACACAATATTATTTCAAAGGAATGATAGGACAAATAAAAAATTATATTCTGAAATGTAAAATATGTCAGTCTGTAAAGAAGCCAACTACACCTTCGTATGGACTCATGGGTAATTTACCACTAGCTGAGAAACCATTTGATGTAGTTGCCCTTGACAGTATTTTAGGATTAGGGGATTATAACAGTACAAAGAATTGTCTTCATGTGATAGTTGATCATCACTCAAGATACATCTAGGCTTATCCTTCTAAGAGTACGTCTATAGCAACGTACATCAATATAATAAATCAGTTATTAAATGTAGGTAAACCAAATATTATTGTTACTGATAGGCACCCCATATTTGTGTCCAAAAGGTTTAACAAATTTATACAAGAAAAGGGCATAAAACACGTAATGACATCCCCTTCGCACCCACAATGTAATGGGCTTGTAGAAAGGGCGAATGCGACAATTATCTCAAAACTTAGACTTCACCATCAACAAAATCCCAGAATACCATGGCCCAAATTATTACAAAAGGCCTTAGAAGAATATCGGAGTATTCCTCATTCCATAACTAAAATGCCTCCCGTTTATTTACTTTTTGCATAACGCCATCACATATCAATAATTTAACAAGAGCATATCCACCCATAGAAGAGGCTAGGAGAATTGCAAATGAAAATACAGAAAAAATACATCTTAAATTGGTAAAAAGATATAATGAATCCCATAAAACGCCTAATCTAAAAATAAGGGATAAGGTCCTTTATAAAATCCCTTACCAATCAGGTCAAGGTAAGCTTATGCCAGCCTTTTACCCAGAACCATACACCATAATTTCCATACCCTCACCACAAACCATAGAAATAGATAAGCCATGCCAACCCGAAAATAAGCATGCAACAATTATTAATATTTCTAAGGTAAAGCTCTGGAATCCGGTAACTGAAGATAATGAAGAAAATACTGAACCACCATTCCCATTTCAGGAAGAAGAGGATTTGGAAAGAGCTTGGGTGTCGAACCTAACAAGCAAGCTTCCACCGATAGTCCTCAGGTTTTATTCTCTTCCATTAAAAATCCAGATCACCCCACAGAGCCCCTGGAGAAACTACTGCTGGTTTCGGTAGACACCCAAACTGAATCGGAACCAGTTGTATCCTGTGAGGTTTACCAAAGGTGGAAGAGGTCATATAAATTCCAAGAACTGGGGTGCGATTCATTGGGAAAATAACTAAAAGTTGCCCTGGAATGGGATTCTACATGGAGAGTGTCTCCATAGACATGTAATGTCCAAATTTTAAAATATCATTTTTTTTTCTTCCTGCCTATTGTTAGTTAGGTTTTGTAGGGCCACCTTTTCCTGTGATTTTCCCCAACTAACAGGCTTTGGTCGCCTTTTACCTCTAACAATATGGTTTCTTGTGTAAATACAATTACTTGTGTAATATAATTTTTGCATTTTTTTTCCAAAATGTATCTTATCCTTAACCTTCCATTCCCTCCCAACCTCCGTTGAGGAAAAAATTAATACTATTTTTTTTTTTTGTGGGGGGTAGTGATACATTTTGAATGATAGAATGTAATTTTTTTTTGTTTTTACTGAAGATTTAACTAAATGGAGTAGGTAATTTTTTTTTTGTTTAAAAAGATTTGAAAAATAAAGAGATGATGATTGAAGTGGAGACAGCCACAAACGACTGCTAATTTTTCACGCATCTATAGTGGAATTACATCATATATATATATATATATATATTTTTTTTTTTTTTTTGTGAGGAGACAGAGGCAATTTTGTTCACATTTAGTTATCTCGTGTGTCTTTAATAAAATTCATGGTAATATCTTTCAGAGTTATTGTCTGAATATCCTGATATACATGCTCAAAGGTACAACTTCCTTAAGTTTTGTCCATAAGTGTATCTTTCAGAGTTATTGTCTGAACCCCGATATACATGCTAAAATGTACAACTTCCTTAAGTTTTGTCCACAAGTGTATCTTTCAGAGTTATTGTCTGAATCCTGATATACATGCTCAAAGGTACAACTTCCTTAAGTTTTGTCCATGAGTGTACCTTTCAGAGTTATTGTCTGAATCCTGATATACATGCTAAAAGGTACAACTTCCTTAAGTTTTGTCCATGAGTGTATCTTTCAGAGTTATTGTCTGAATCCCGATATACATGCTAAAAGGTACAACTTCCTTAAGTTTTGTCCATGAGTGTATCTTTCAGAGTTATTGTCTGAATCCCGATATACATGCTATAAGGTACAACTTCCTTAAGTTTTGTCCATGAGTGTATCTTTCAGAGTTATTGTCTGAATCCCGATATACATGCTAAAAGGTACAACTTCCTTAAGTTTTGTCCATGAGTGTATCTTTCAGAGTTATTGTCTGAATCCCGATATACATGCTAAAAGGTACAACTTCCTTAAGTTTTGTCCATGAGTGTATCTTTCAGAGTTATTGTCTGAATCCCGATATACATGATAAAAGATACAACTTCCTTAAGTTTTGTCCATGAGTGTATCTTTCAGAATTATTGTCTGAATCCCGATATACATAATAAAAGATACAACTTCCTTAAGTTTTGTCCTTGAGTGTATCTTTCAGAGTTATTGTCTGAATCCCGATATACATGCTAAAAGGTACAACTTCCTTAAGTTTTGTCCTTGAGTGTATCTTTCAGAGTTATTGTCTGAATCCCGATATACATGCTAAAAGGTACAACTTCCTTAAGTTCTGTCCATATGTGTATTTATAAGCCTTGTGCTGTTTTTCGACAACATGCCTGCGTAGGATTGTGAGCCTTCCCTCAATGGCTGATAACACGCTTGTGCGTGATCTAAGATTCAACATTCAAACTTCTGGTTAATTCTGTATCAAATTGTAGCTGTAAATAAGAAATAGAATCATCAATCACGAATATTTCTTTTAAATCCAAATGGAATAAACTTCTATTGTCATCCTTACTGCTTGAAAAATATTGTAAGGGCTTGGCTCATCATTGGAGCTCATCAACGTGCCATTAGTGTACCTTACCTTACATCCATTATGAATTCTTGATTCAATTTAGCAAATTAGCGGTCGGTGGAAGGATGGTCTAAACCGTTGATTTTCGACCGCTACGATTCGGGATCGTATCCGGCATTGGGCACTTTTATAATTTAAAACAATACTTCAATGGCCCCCCTATTCTTACAAATATCCAACCCCACCAGCGAGTGCAAGTACCCAAACGGGGCTCTGGCACATTTGTAAGTGCAAATGTCGAACTGCCCTTTTCACGTGTGTAGACATGTGGTGCACTTACCGTAGAAGCAGTCGCCTACTTCTACCCACCATGTTTATCAGCTATTCTCAACCTGAACCCCAAACCACATCATTGACTGTATTGACTCATTCATTGATAAGCTCTACTCATCCCCAGCAAAACCATTAACAAGCTCTACAAACTTGATACCTTAATATGATTGTTGAGTGGAGATAAGAAAGAAGATGATTATCATGGTCTTACCACTTGTACTTGGGATGATAATTAAAAAAAAAGAAAATTTAGCAAAATAGTAAATGATAAAAAAATAAAACTGAGTATCACAAATCTCTTTTTCTACTTGAAGTCCTACCCAACATTGCTACAACGTAAAAAAACAAACACAGAAAACATTAAGCCATGAAAGAGAGTTTGCTGTTTTATTCAAACATAAACCTGGAAAACAATTAGCTTGCTTTTTAAAAATTAAACACGTTGACGATACCTACTCTGTCTACAAATTAATCATCATTATTTATTTACCAAATGGTCAATGGTCAAATGTTTTATTCTCGGCAATCTTTGAGTAAAAGGCTATCTTAATATTTGTTAGTATTTATTAATATTTCTAGACTGTATGAATTCATTTTATAAAGATTACTTATTAATTATCGTTTAATTTTTATTATCTAATATTAATAAAGTTAATATTTAACTCACCTTTAACTTTAAAATCCTATAACACGATATCCAAAACTCAGGGATATTTGCGTCAATACATTTCTAACATCATATCAAAATGGCTGTACACAAGGAGAAAGGAGAAAAAAGACAAACATACAAAAGTAATTCTCTCAAAATTTCCTTCCCGCTCTTTGCCAGTTCAAAAGATAGTTGTATATATATATCTACAAAATTGATTGATATTTCGGTTCGGTTCCAAAATCACTTTATTAGGTACCGCTCAAAAAGCGCAACCTAGTTTATGATAATTGAAACAATGAATAATATGTGAAGGTTATTCACATATTTAAAAAAAAAGGTTAACGCGGAATTCAATCCCAATTCATGACTGTCGGGAATCAAGGGTGTTACCTACTTGTCCACCGACTTCTTTTATGAATAAAATTTTTATATGTTCTTTTGAAGTAAACGAAAAAATTGCGCTACAAATTTTAAAATAAAACTACAACCTTTCGCAATAAGTTTCTTTTATAGATAATAAAAGAAACTTATTGCGAAAGGTTGTAGTTTTATTTTAAAATAGGTTCTTTTCTCATTTACGAATTCATGTAGCTATCCGATGGTTACATATTTTCTTTCCCTATAATCTAAAAGAATTGGGAATTCCATAAGTAGATGTTTCGAATTAATCAATAATTTATATTGACACTAGAATATACACCTATCTCCCGATTTACACGGTAGATACGTTCCTGAGAAAAACGTGTAAATCGGGGGATAGGTGTACACAGAAATAAAAATAAAATGCATTGACAGGTTAAAATATGTAGTCAGCACATAAGATCTGGATTCCTCGTGAGATGTGTACACAGCGCATGTGTTCAATCACAGTAGCATTTAGTATAGTGCGATAAAAACAAAAAAACGTATTTGTAAAACCGTGTAAAAGCGAAAACGTGTAAAACAAGTGCCGTGTAAATCGGGGGATAGGTGTATATTTATTTATCACAGAGCAAGTAGTTGAAAGTCAATAAAAATCGTCAGAGTTGGCATTTTCTTAGATTATGTGAGAATATTGGAGAGAGAGAGAGAGAGAGAGAGAGAGAGAGAGGGAGTTTATAAATATTTATCCCGTAAATTTTGTTCTATGAAGTAAGAAGACAATAAATAAAAGACGTTTTTATTTGTGGTGTTTTTCCCCTAAGGCGAGGAGTCATAGTAAGCGTGAAGAAAACAAAGTATTGGATATTTCCAGCTTAGGCCTAAAAATACACGCGGTGGTGGGTGTAATTTGTATGACAATCAATTGTATCCCTATGGTAACCCTATTTACACGGTGAAACATTATTTAATATATACATATAGACATCTACACTGTCGTGTATGTATATATATATATATATATATATATATATATGTTATGATTATTTTGTTTTAAATTATAATTTCATAGATTCAAATTCTCTGCTAAATCGACTGCCAGAGGTCACTCTTCCCCTATAAAAAATCGTTGTTGTTTTATCCCAATGGCCGGCTCAAAACTTTTGTACATTATGTAAATAAGCTTTTCATTTTTTTTATTCTCACGTCTTAAGCCAGGCAGTACTTTTATAAAATTATGTTTTTATATATCTCATAAGCTCAATTAAAGCAATTTCTAATCTTTACTATTTTTATTATTTTACTTTAAAGATTCTTGCCACGACTGCATCACCAATACCATTTAGTACTAAAAAGAACCAGCAAATAACTCCATAACCATAATCCTCAACATGATCTAAATTCAAGCAGAAATCTATCTGGTCAAAGTAATAGTCAATGATGAGAAAATATATGTTTTATTTTTTAATAAAATATTTGAATTTTAGATTATAATATATATATATTAGAATTATAATGCTCTGTATCAATTAGATCAATCAATTATAAATTCCGAGGTTACTTTATTACACTTTTAACGTGTTTACAAGTTTTCGGGGTTTTAAACGACCCTTCTACAATTAACGTTTAGAACCCGAAAGCTTGTAAACTTGTTAAAAGTAACTTATCTTCGGAGATTTATATTTGATTAATCTAATATATATATATATTAAAAATAAAGAAGGCATCTCCTGACCACGAGCACATGTGCTTTTTAGATGGCAGAGCGCCATCTAGTGGAGCAAGAATAAACTAAACGTTTATTTAGCTTGCCCCGTGATATTTGGCCAAACCAATTTCTTTATAAATCAAGAAAAGCCATCCACGAACGCGTTTCGCGCTGTTGGCGCTCGTCAGCGTGGAGTAGGCTTAGTTTATTCTTGCTCCACTAGATGGCGCTCTGCCATCTAAAAAGCACATGTGCTCGTGGTCAGGAGATGCCTTCTTTATTTTTAATATCAACACCTGACCCACTTATCTTTTATTTTTTCTATTGTTTTTTCATATATATATATATATATATATATATATATTGCCACGTGGAAAATTAGGGAAGACAAAAACTTCAGGAGGAAACAAAATTTATTTCAGGGAAGGGCAAACTAAGAAAGGTAAACAAAAGATAAGCCACGAGGGAAATTTACAGAGTCGCAAGATATAAAAATAAAAATGACCACTCTGTTAATAAATACTATGTTACATAAATAAAATTGATAAATACCATGTTACATAGCTTCTTCCCTATGGGAGCTGTGACCCACAGCTAGCAATTATTGTAGATACTGACATGGATCTGACGTGCTTCTGCCAAGGATTCCATCGAAGTCTTGGAACTTTGTCCCTAGTACCTTTGCGTCCTTTTTCTTGCGGCGTGAAGAGCGGCTTTGTCGTCGTATCGTCTATAGGGACATCGTCATCTTCGAGGGAAGTCTTGGCTTTAGCACGGCGGTGGAATCCTGATGTTATTCTCCGAAAATGTAGATCACAGCACCCATGGCTTCAAGGTCTTCTCGACGATCTTCAGTTTGTCTTCCCTAACTTACCCAGCATCTCCACCAAAATATGTCGCGGAGATAAATAAAGCAAGGGCAAGTTTGGGGATAATTAATTTATTATAAGGAGTATATGGAGTATAAGGAGTATAGGGAGAGAGAGTTTTGTACAACTTACCCCCAGTTAAGGTTAATCCTGAATGAACGGCGTTAGCCACCGTCCCGTTTTCCTTATTTACAAATCAGCCTCCCAGCAGCCCCCACACCGGTGGTCCCCCCCGGGGTCCAGGGATGATTGACAGTTGTCCCATCTGGATGGAGCTACTTGACATTACACCCTCTTTAGAAAAAGCAGCGACCCGCTGATTAGCTTGTCTCAGCCCTTGTTCTGGAAGGAAATCTATCACGGCCTGTGTTCCCTAGCAGAATGGAATGTTGTTCTTCAGGGTCCAGGTAGGGCTTCATCCGAATGACATGAACGATATCCTTGGATTTCCGTGATCGGGGAGACGGGTCCACGGGCTCTACTTCATACGTAACTTCTGAAAGCTTCTTGGTCACCTTGTAGGGACCGCAGTATCTCTTCAGTAGCTTTTCTGAGAGCCCTACTTTTCGGATGGGAGTAAAAACCCACACAAGATCATCCTTCTGGTAATAGACTGGAGTATGTTTCTGGTCGTAAAGTCTACGGTCTTTCGCCTGTGATTGTAGAAGGCGTGATCGGGAGAGTTGACGCGCTTCCTCAGCTCTGGTCACAAGTTCTCCAACGTAGTCGTTAGAGATCTCATCTGGTAGGTAGGGTAGTACGGCATCGATGTAGGTCTCGGCCTCGCGGGCGTGGACAAGAAAGAACGGAGTGTAGCCAGTCGCCTCCTGTTTAGCAGTGTTGTAAGCAAAAGTCACGTAGGGTAAAACTTGGTCCCAGTCCTTCTGCTCGACACCTGTGTACATGGACAACATGTCTCCCAGAGTTTTGTTGAACCTTTCAGTCAGGCCGTTGGTCTGGGGATGGTAGGCCGTTGTAAATCTGTGCACAATTCCGCACAGAGCATTGATCTCTTTTATTACTTGAGAAATGAAATTTCTTCCGCGATCTGTTATCATTTCTCTAGGAGTTCCATGCTTCAAGATAACATCTTCAACCAGGAACTTAGCTGTTTCGATTGCTCCTCCGTCTGGGATCGCTTTCGTTATGGCATACCTTGTCATATAATCGGTGCAAACAATGATCCAACGGTTTCCATCTTTAGAAACTGGAAATCTTCCAAGGAGAGATCGACCCCGACCTTATGGAATGGCTTTTCTACAGGTGGTATGGATACAAGTTGTCCAGCCGGACGTCGAGGTAATTTCTTCCTTCGTTGACACCCCGACAATGGCTTACATATTGGCGAACAGTTCTATAAAGGCCAGGCCAATAGAATCGTTTCTTCACTTTGTCATACGTTCGGGCGAAACCCCAATGCCCAGCGGTAGGAGCGTCATGTAAATCTGCCATAACTTCCGATCTTAAGTGTTTAGGAATCATCATAAGCCAGGGTCTTCCAGTTGTGCTATAGTTTTTCTTGTATAAGATGCCGTCGATAATGCTGAATTCCTTTCTGGTGTAGCCTGAGTTTAAATTATCGATTATTTTAGCTAAATCCGGGTCTTTAGTCTGCTCTATATCGACGTTGGTTAGTGACATCACAGCACTTGGTTGATCGTTCTCAAGCGGGCTCCTTGACAGACAATCGGCATCCTTATGTTTGCGTCCGCTCTTGTAGATAACGGTCACGTCAAATTCTTGCAACTTCAGCGCCCATCTTGCCAAACGGCCAGAAGGATCTTTCTGTCCTACCAACCAACATAGAGAATGATGGTCAGTGACAACCGTGAATGGTCGACCAAACAAATATGGGCGGAATTTGCTAATAGACTAGACTACAGCAAGGCATTCTTTTTCCGTTGTAGAATAGTTATTTTCAGCCTTTGTCAAGCTTCTAGATGCATAAGCTATAGGCCGCTCCTTTCCACCTTGTATTTGTAGAAGAACAGCTCCTATACCATGTCCGCTTGCATCCGTGTGTAGATGGGTATCAGCGAATTCATCAAAGTGTCCTAAGACAGGCTCTGAAATTAGAGCTGTTTTAAGGACTTCAAACGCTTTCTCTTGAGCTGCATCCCAATAAAATTGTTTTTCAGTCTTCAGTAGGTCATGCAAAGATCTAGCTTTGTCGGCAAAGTTCTCAATAAATCTTCGGTAATAGGAACATAATCCAAGAAAGCTCTTCAGTTCAGAGATATTCCTTGGCCTCGGAAATTTAGAGACGGCTTCAACTTTATCTGGATCTGGATGAATTCCATTGGCGTCAACAAGGTGTCCCAAAATCATTATCCTCCTTGATCCAAAAAGACACTTTTTGTGGTTCAAGCTTAGTCCAGCTTTCTGGATGCAGCTTAATACAAGTTGTAGACGACGTAGATGTTCTTCAAAGGTAGGTGCGTAAACTACGATGTCGTCCAGGTAGCAAAGGCACATGTTCCATTTAAGACTGCCCAGAACACTATCTATCATCCTTTCAAACGTTGCTGGAGCATTGCAAAGACCGAAAGGCATTACTTGGAATTCATACAGCCCATCTGGAGTGATGAAAGCAGTTTTCTCCCTGTCTTTTTCGTCCACTTCAATCTGCCAATACCCGGACCGAAGATCCATCGTGGAGAAGTAACTAGAGCCGGCTAAACTGTCCAAGGCATCGTCAATGCGTGGCAGCGGGTAAACATCTTTTTTTGTTATCTTATTTGATCGACGGTAATCTACGCAGAATCTCCAGGTCCCGTCTTTCTTTCGAACTAGAATAACTGGAGATGACCAAAGACTTTCAGAGGGCTTCACGATGTGATTTTCAATCATCTTGTTCACTTCATCTTGAATTAGTCGTCGTTCACTTGGTGCTACTCTATAGGGCCGCTGTTTGATAGGAGACTGGTCGCCTGTGTTTATCTTGTGCTTCACAGTACTGGTGGGCTTAATAGGAGTACTCCCAAAGTCAAATATGTCAATAAACTCGTCAAGGCATGAAACAAGCTGTAACCTTTGAATTTCAGACAGCCCTGGATCTAGAGTAAGGTTTATCTTCTGTGACCATTCACGTGACTTTAGCTGCGTTTCTTGTAACTTATCGCTGGATTCAATAAGACTGCAGATATTCCCATTCTCATAACTTTCCATGGTGCACATATTCATTCCTGATGGAATCAGTTGCGGCCAAGACGCTCCATTCGCCACCCAAATGCTACCTCGGCCGTGTCGAAATGTAACCAATGAGTTTGGTATAAGAACTTCCTTTCTTAATAATAAGTCCTTAGAAGTTGAGACTAAAACATCTCTAACACCGCATACTTCTTCGTTTATCACACTGATCTTCTTTATTGATTTAGGCGGGATGACAAAGTCGTCGGAAGCAAACAATCTCTGGTTTTCCTCCTCTCGAGATTCCAGGACGGAGGTTTCCCCGAGATGGAGTTCATTTCTGCCACAATCAATGACGGCTTCGGTGGCCTTGAAGAAGTCCCATCCGAATATGATGTCATGGCTGCATTCCACCATAACAACGAATTCAAAGGATATCTTCAGACCATTAACTTCTATGTTCAGGACACATTTTCCTAGGGTCTCTATTAAATTTTTATTTGCGGCTTTAAGAATGGGACCTGGTTCTTTGAAGAGAGGTGTCTTTAGTTCGCGTCGAAATTTGTCTGAAATAACAGAAAAGTCGGCTCCTGAATCCACCAATGCTTTAATTTTGCATCCATTTATTTCGACCATAACAAAATTTTCTTTTAATTTAGCGGCGATATACCCTGGAGGATTTTCTTCAATGGCGACCTCACCACCGTTAGAAGCCGCTCCACTTAGTTTTTCACATTCTGAGGCATGGGAGAACGGCTGAAACGACGGGCTGGCGACTGGGATTGTCTTCGGGCTGGCGACCTTGCACGGCTTGGATGTGGGGAAGAGCTCCGGTAGAAGTACGTCGAGGTTTGGGGCGTTACATAGTCGTCGTCGGCGTCATATCTCGGGGGTCGACTCGAAAATCCAACATTTCTTCCTTCTCCGCCATTCCTTGACCTGGCTTCAGCGAAGACCTGCCGTCGTTCCCTACAATAACGGACGACATGTCCGGGTGGTCCGCAGTGGAAGCAGATAGGTTTGTCGTCGTAGGTTCTCCAATGTTCCGTCTTCCTGGGTTGGGTTGGTCGGTCGATATTATAATAGGGCGTTCGTGGTTGTTGTTGTACCACGTTGACTTGTGGTCTGGTAGGTTGTAGAGCACGGCTGACCTCTTCCCTCACAGTCTGTTCCAGGGCGTTCACCTCTCGGAGAGGATTGACCACTTCAGGTGCTGAGAAAACCTTTTGTATCTCTTCTCTAACGATGCGGCGAATTAAGCCGGCCAAGTCGTCTGAGTCGTCAACACACGAAATGGGCATTACGTTTGACAACCTGGCGAATTTCGTACGGCCGATCCTGCGCTGCTTGACGGTTGTCAGATGACGACAAAACTTCAGGATCTCATCTACTGTCTGTATGTCTTTCGCCACCAATACCTGGCATGTGTCTTCCGAAATTTCCTTTATAATGTGAGCAACTATCTCACCTTCTTCCATGCGAGGGTTCACCTGGTGGCAGAGACTAAGAATCTCCTGGATGTATGACTCGCTGGATTCCTCGGCCTTCTGTGCTCTTGACTTCAGAACTTCCTCGGCGCGTCGAGCAGAATCCTCCTGCAGTCCGAACACACCGCGGAATGCGTCTTCAAAGCTTCTCCGCGAGTTGAGTGATTCTTAGTTATTATCAAACCACCTTCCAGCAGTTCCGTTCAAGTAAAATACGACGTTGGCAAGCTTCATGGTCTCGTCCCATCTGTTGTACTTCGACACTCTCTCGTACTCTTTCAACCATTGTCCAGGGTTTATATTTCCATCTCCCGAAAAGGTAGAAGGATCTCGTTGGCGCTGACAAGGGAGGTAGGATCCGCTAACAGTAGGTCTGTGGTCGTCTTCCATTTCTATTCGTTGTGGCAAAGGTTGAAGAATTGGTTCACGTCCCTGTAGACGTCGACTTCTTCGAAGTTCCGTCACGCTACCCAGCGTCTCCACCAAAATGCCACGTGGAAAATTAGGGAAGACAAAAACTTCAGGAGGAAACAAAATTTATTTCAGGGAAGCGCAAACTAAGAAAGGTAAACAAAAGATAAGCCACGAGGGAAATTTACAGAGTCGCAAGATATAAAAATAAAAATGACCACTCTGTTAATAAATACTATGTTACATAAATAAAATTGATAAATACCATGTTACAATATATATATATATATATATATATATTGTTACACCAGGTTGCGGCTTGGCAGACTCTTCAGCTTGGATTCTCTCCTGTGCTGGGTCTTGCATCTTACCAGAGCGTGTTTCAACCATCCTACAAATTTATAAAAGGGAATAACGAGATAAGTCTTCTTTAAGTAGCCACCAGAATCCTCCCTTTATTTTCTCACATCAAAGAGAGCAGTGAAGTCACAGTGTACCTAAATACAAATAATGATAAATTAATAATCTGTTTTAAATAAATATCATAGAATATTTTATATAAAAATAAATAAATATATAATTTAAATTTCAAATATATTAAAACTAATATAAGAAATACGCCATTAATCATGATGTAACACTTCCCCCTCTCCAGAGGTCGTCACGTCCTCGTGATTGACCTCATCAATTCTTTCAAAATAGGGTTTGATTCTTGAGACATGGACAATCAATGGGTCTTGGCCAGGATTATCTTTTGGTTCAATTAAGTAATTTACGTTGGACAGCTTCTTTAATATTCTATATGGGCCAAAATATTTTCTCAGTAGTTTCTCACACTTTCCTATTTTCCTAATTGGTGTCCAAACTGCTACTAATTCTCCTGGTTCGTAGCTTCTTTCCATGTGTTTCTTGTCATAGTTCTTTTTCATTCTTTCTTGAGTCTTTATTGTGTTGTTAATAACTAATTTTCTTGTTCTGTTTATTTTGTCTAAGTGATGTTTTATGTATTCATCATAATCATCTTTGTCAATGTCCACCGAGATATTCCTGTCGTCCAAAAGAGACGTGGGTTCTCTTCCAAACATCAGGAAAAAGGGAGAATATCCTGTGGTTTCCTGAATTGTAGTATTGTAAGCGTGAGTGATGAATGGGAGTATTTCGTCCCAATTTTTCTGATCAGTGTTCACATACATACTGAGCATATTGATCAATGTTCTATTTAACCGCTCTGTCAATCCATTAGTCTGGGGATGATAGCTCGTTGTGAAGCAATGTTTAATCTTGCACGTTTTCATCACCTCTTTCATTAAATTACTGGTAAATTGAGAGCCTCTGTCACTAATAAGATATTGTGGGGCTCCGTGCCGAAGAAAAATATCCTCTACTAGAAATTTAGAAACTTCTTTCACTGTTGCTTCCGAGACTGCTCTTGTTTCTGCATATCTAGTGTAGTAGTCCGACAGCACGATTATCCATTTTTTCCTGTTTTTCGTAGATGGTAGTGGACCAACAAAGTCAATTCCAATTCTTTCGAAAGGAAAGTTGGCTGGGGGGATGGGCTGTAGTAGTCCAGAAGGTAATTGGTTTGAGCCTTTCCTACTTTGGCAAAGGTGACACGTCCTAACGAATTCTGAGACATCCTTTAGCATGGATGGCCAAAAGTATTTACTCTTTATTCGGTACATGGTTCTGGCGACGCCCAGATGGCCATTCGACATATGATTGTGATATTCTTTCATAATTTCTCTCTTTTTATTCTCTGGAACCACAAGCAACCACGCCCTGCCTTCAGGGTTCGGGTTTTTCTTAAAGAGGCATCCATCTTCTTCTTTAAAGTTTTGCGCAATTGATCGCCTGCTTCCATTAAGGTTTTTCTTAACACTTTCGATAAATTTATCCTCTTCGTCTGTTATTTGATTTAAAAATAGCCTTTCAAAATCCTCATCCCAATCAGTTTCTGGTAAGGGCCCCCTAGATAAGCCATCGGCGTCCAGATGCTTCTTTCCCGATTTATGTATTATATCGAAGTCATATTCTTGAATTTTCAATGCCCATCTTGCCAATCGACCTGTTGGATCCTTCAAGTTTTTGAGCCAGCATAAGGCGTGATGGTCTGTTACTATTTTAAAGTGTCTTCCATAAAGGTAGGGTCGTAATTTTGACATTGACCAGACAACGGCCAGACATTATTTTTCAGTGGTTGAATAATTTTGCTCCGCTTTACTTAGGGTACGACTCAAATATGAGATCACCTTCTCTTCACCACCGATGTCTTGGACAAGTGTTGCACCTATGCCGATGTTGGACGCATCAGTATGAACATAAGTAGGTGCATTTGGATTGAAGTGACCTAAAATTGGTGGACTTAATAGTGCTGTTTTTAGGGTTTGAAACGCTTCCTCTTGTCTTTCTGTCCAGGTAAATGATACTTTTTTTTATAAGGTTGGTCAAAGGGTCAGCAATTTTTGAAAAGTCTTTGATAAATTTTCTATAATATGAACACATTCCCAAAAAGGATTGTACTTCTTTGACCTTTTTGGGTCGAGGAAAATTTCTGACAGCTTTGATGTTATGTTCCGCGGGTTTTATACCATGTTTGCTCGTTATATAGCCGAGAATCTCCAATTCTTCAAAAGCAAATCGGCATTTTTTGTCGTTTAACCTTAAATTAGATTCACGAAAACATCTAAAAACAGCTTCAAGTCTTTTGAGGTGCGTTGGAAAATCCGGGCTATATATGATAACATCATCCAGATAACACAAACAAATTTGCCATCTCAGATTTCCAAGCATATTCTCCATATTTCTCTCAAAGGTAGCAGGCGCGTTACAAAGTCCAAAAGGCATCACGTTGAATTCATATAATCCATGCGCTGTAGTGAAAGCTGTTTTCTCTTTGTCTCTTTCTTCGACTTCAACTTGCCAATATCCAGATCTGAGGTCTATTGCTGAGAAGTATGTAGATCCTTGGAGAGTATCCATAACTTCGTCTATTCTAGGGATCGGATAGACATCTTTTACTGTCACATTATTCAGTTTTCTGTAGTCCACACAAAATCTGTATTTACCATCTCGCTTCTTGACCAATATTACTGGAAAAGACCAGGGGCTAGAAGATGGCCTAATTATGCCTTCTGTAAGCATCTCGTCAATTTGCTCTTTTATAATATCTCGTTCTTTAGCACTTACCCGGTAAGGCTTGTGTTTAATTGGCTTCGCGTCTTCTGTGTCTATCCGATGTTTTGCCAAATTGGTTCTCCCTAATCTCGATGAAAAAAGATCTCCATACCTTTCTAAAACTTGTTTTAACTCCTTCTGTTCCTTTGGTGAAAGATTTTCGTTTATTTGGAATCTAGGTTCTTCGTTCTTTTCTACCTCTCTTTCTCGACTCACATTTATTTTCGCTGGACTACTACCAAAAGCCAATGTTTGGTTTTTCATTATTTTTAACGGTCGAGGATACGGATTAGTTATCCAGATGTGTGTTTCCCTATTTATAACATTGATCAAGCTTCTTGCTAGACGAAGTCCATTTGTTTGAAACATTTTGCTGCTCTCCTCGATAATATATTCTCCATCCTCTGTTTCTACCAATGCCTTGATCAATTTCATGGAACATTCCGGTACAATGGAATCCTTGGCACTCTTTATTTTCAACATTTCAAAATTGATTTCGTCATGATTATTCGTCAACTCATATTTTATAGTTTCTTGCTTACAATCTATTTTTGCGTTCATTTTCTTAAGGAAATCTCTCCCAAGAATTAATGTCCGTAAATGCGTTTTCAATATCACAAAGTTGTGTGATAATGTTTCGTCATCAATTTTTATATTTAAAAATATACTTCCTACCATGTCCAATTTTTTTCCATCGGGTCCTGCACAAATTTTTGCGAGTTTACTTATACCATGGCCTGTATCGAGGGCCGTTCTGAGGTCGACCACTGAGAGGTCAGCACCTGTATCAACCAAAGCTTCAAAAGTCCCTATCTTGTCCACATTAATTTTTAATTTGTATTTAGGGTCCAACTTCTTGATTCCGTTTATGGTCGACTTGCTTTGATTGACAGATTCAGGCGCGACGCTTAGTTTAAATCTTCCAACACGGAATATCTATTCCGGGTAGGAATATTTGTCTGTGTGCTATGACATACATCAGCATAAAGCCGAGGTCCTGATTTCTCTGATATTTCATTCATTTGGCATTTTTCTTCGACCTTCTCTTGGGTATCTGCTGGATCCTCTTCTAGGATTCTTATAAACTTGACCCTACAATAACGGGCCACGTGCCCTGGCTTGTTACATTTAAAGCAGATTGGTCTTCCATCTTCCGTCCTATTTTTGCTCACTTCTTGGCTTTTATTGTAAGTGTTTCTCTGAAGGTTTGGTTTCGGCACAAAGTTAGGATTATAAGGACGTCTAGGGGTAGAGGGCTGGGGAAAGTTGTTTCGATACTGTCTGGGGGTAGGATGGGAGTCGTTCTTGTAATTATTGGAAACAGGGGCTTGGGGCCTGGAAGTGGTCTGGTAGTTTCGTGCGGCAGTCGGCGGCACGTACCTCGATTGTTGTTGGGGTCTAGAATAGCGTGGACCGTTATATAGGTTTCTGGATTTCTCCACACGTTCCCGATACTTCTTTTCAAAAGAATCCATTTTCTTGCACACGACAAGAAGGTCATCGGTCGTTTTAGGAGGGTTCAGGTAGAGCGCGAATGAGTACTCTTTTTCAGTCCTCCAATAACATGTTCAATTTTTGTTTCTTCTTCCATTGCGGGGTCAACCTTGTTGCACAACACTAGAATGTCTTCCGCGAACCTGATTGCTGGTTCATTCCAGTGTTGCATTCTGTTGAGCTTCATTCTAAGTTCTTCTTTATTCGCGTCCAAAGAAAAATCCTGAATGAGGCGGATTTTAATATTTTCCCAGCTCGTGAAACTAGCTTTGTGTAAATTCAACCAGGTTTTAGCGCTTCCCGTCATGTTCATGGCGGCATAACGAGAGATAATGTAGTCTGCCCAATGGTACAAGAAGCCAATTTCTTCAAGAGATTCAATCCATGGGCGAGGGTCTTCCGTTCCATCATACTTGGGGATGTCGATGTTGGGATTCAGGACAACTGGGTCGGAACTAGCATCTCTACCAATTGTTACACCAGGTTGCGGCTTGGCAGACTCTTCAGCTTGGATTCTCTCCTGTGCTGGGTCTTGCATCTTACCAGAGCGTGTTTCAACCATCCTACAAATTTATAAAAGGGAATAACGAGATAAGTCTTCTTTAAGTAGCCACCAGAATCCTCCCTTTATTTTCTCACATCAAAGAGAGCAGTGAAGTCACAGTGTACCTAAATACAAATAATGATAAATTAATAATCTGTTTTAAATAAATATCATAGAATATTTTATATAAAAATAAATAAATATATAATTTAAATTTCAAATATATTAAAACTAATATAAGAAATACGCCATTAATCATGATGTAACAATATATATATATATATATATATATATATATATATATATATGTCGTATATGTATATATATATGACGCTATGATATGTAAATAATATTGTTGTGATATCAGATTAGAAACACAAGGGTTCTATTTTAGCAATTGTTTTATTATTCAATTGATAAACTAGGTAAGTGTTGTGAAAAAATAGTACAAATATGAAATTGTACTGGGATATGGTGAATAAATTAAGAAATAGGCATCTCCTTATCGTACAATTGAAATTTGCTGATGGCTTGAGTCATCTATCTTAATAAATATCAACTATTAAAGTTTTACACATATAAATTTACTGGCAATGCGCTTCTTTTAAATATCATCAAATATTTTTTCTACAGACCTTACTGCAATGATATGAGTTATTGAATGAGAGGGCTTGACTCATCATGATGAGCTAAGCCCTCTCATTCAATAACTCATATCATTGCAGTAAGGTCTGTAGAGATAATATTTGATGATATTTAAAAGAAGCGCATTGCCAGTAAATTAATATGTGCAAAACTTTAACGATAGATGGCAATTAAATTTAATTTACAAATATCAACTATATGTTGATATTTTAGATTATTCCAGAATTGGCCAAATACCCATGGTCAAATGCCTTTTTCTTAAATAGTAAGTAATGTTTTCCTCACAATCCTCACAACAATCAAGTAAGAAAATCAGTTACAGAATTTTCATACTTATATAAGACATTAAACCAATAAATGTCTTTACATATTTACTAAAATAAAGTTGAATTTACTTTAAAATAAATAAATTTATCGATAATATATTTACATATAGTATCCTGTTAATTCAAACTTTTTTTTTTCTTCAAACGGTTGAGATTCCTTGTGAAAGAGGCGGTTTGGAATAAATTAATTATATTCTAAATACAATATAATACACTGCGGCCTGTGATTGTAAAACGACACTTGAAGTTACACCGCATGAGTTTCTTTTTAACGAAAAAAATCAAATTTTTATTTCAAGGTGAAATATCGACTATTTCTAACCTTTTTGGATGAGGTATGAAAGGATGAATTATGAAAAGTAATGATGAACGGGAAAATATCCCATCCCTGGACACTTTTATTTTTCCGTTCATCATTACTTTTCATAATTCATCCTTTCATACCTCATCCAAAAAGGTTAGAAATAGTCGATATTTCACCTTGAAATAAAAATTTGATTTTTCGTTGAAAGAAACTCATGCGGTGTAACTTCAAATGTCCTTTTATATTCTAAATATCATTTTTTTTTCTTCTGATATATTATTCTTTGAATAGATCAACATATTGTAGAACGACATTTGAAAATTATCCCGCATGTGTTTCTTTTAAACGAAAAATCGAAATTTATTTTAATGAGAAATAACGATTATTTCTAACCTTAGGGATGAAGTATGAAAGAATTGCTGTCCCAAATTTCATTTCCTCTGATAAATTCACTACTTTATTCTTAACAGGCAAAGGACCCTTCTTAAGTTTCCTATTCAAACTGAATGTTATCAATGATCCAACATGTGAAGGCCGCTTAGATGTTGAATCACCAGAGCATCTTCTTTTAACTTGCTCTCTGACTAATCAAATTGTATGTAGATACTTCGAAACATTACCAAATTCTCTTTGTGTATATACTCTATCTTATGAGAACTTTGTTAGGTTTAGAACTATTTGTACAATAATTTACAAAACAATACTAATCCATCGTGTAAATAATTAATCATATATATGTAAATAAATACTAGCACAGCACAATAGTCCTTTGGACTTCGTGCTTTTGTAACAATAAATAAAGTATGAAAGGATGAATTGTGAAGACTAATGATAAGTGGGAAAATAAAAGTGTCCAGGGATGGGAATCGAACCCACAGTATTCCGCTTACCGGGCAGATGCCATGTCCACTAAGCTACCCTGGACATATTTTTCCGTTCGTAAATATTTTATAAAGTAATTTATAATACAATATAATGCGGCTTATGATTGTAAAACGACATTTGAAAATTTTGAAAAGATCAATATATTGTTACGTAGAAAATTTAGGGAAAGACAAACTTCAGAATTATGTTCAACATAATTTTGAAAAGATGATTCTGTAATTTAACAAATTCCATAAATATATTTTCTACTGATCACAGTTATTTAGCATAATGACAAAATCAATAAAGACTGTTTAGACAATACTGAACAATTCCATAAACATCCCCTCAATATAGATATTATAATGAAGAAGAAACAAAAGTTAACAGCGACGACGTTTATTAAAGCTGTAAATTCAGCAAGCTTTCGTACTTTGAGGTCCTTCGACAGGCAACTTTGATCCAATTCCTAAGCAGGACTGTCAAAGGTCTATTAGCTCTTACTTTGTCCTACGTTCCTTTCAATGGGCTTACAAATCTTATAATTTCCATCACAGGAGAAGTAAAATCGAAGAATACAGTCATCCAAAACCGACACGACAACAAACTTCATTACTTGACGCGAAAATACAACCATCCCAGTTTACTAAAAAAGAAAAGGTTGCCGTCGAAGGACGAAAAAGTCTGAAAGCTTGCCGAAATTACAGCTTAAATAAAAGAAACTTGTCGACGTTAACTTTTGTTCCTTCTTCAAGATGTTTTCAGGCGATTCCTTCCTTCTCTTGTAATAGATATTATAATAATATATATAATGTTTCTCATATATAGGGAAACACAATAAGTTATATATTTATTATTTGTACCAACAACAACAACAAAGCCTTTATTTAGGGCCTCTCGCCCTATACAGGATTCACCAGTTCACAAGGGATGGGGAGAACACTGTGTGGCCTTTTCCCGGGATATAATCCTATGGAATATCGCCACCGCTATATACCTATTCTTTGATATTTCATTAATTAGTGCCGGAAATGAAGGACAAAGTTGCCCCGTTTTATCATTCAGTTTTCGTCTTTCCTCAGACAGAGCAGCACAGTCAAATGAGTAGTGCTATTATTTGTAACAATAATTTTGGCAATGTGTTTTTGTTCCACATATATCAATAGAGAATATCTCTACAGACCTTACTGCATTGATAAAGGTTTTTGAACGAGAGGGTTTGAAAAGCTTTTTAGAGATTTTTCAAGCATTCTTGATCAACAACTTTTATCATTCCAGTAAGGTCTGTAGAGATATTTGATGATATGTGTGAAAAGAAACATATTGCCAAATATTATTGTTACATATTGTTGCACCAGGTTGCGGCTTGGCAGACTTTTCAGCCATGATTCTCTCCTGTGCTGGGTCTTGCATCTTACCAGAGCGTGTTTCAACCATCCTACAAATTTATATGAGGGAATAATGAGATAACTCTACTTTAAGTAGCCTCCAGAATAATTTATTTATTTTTTCACATCAAAGAGAGCAGTGAAGTCACACAGTGTACCTAAATACAAATGATGATTATATGATACATATATTCTGTTTAATAAAATAAATAAAAATAATATATAATTTTGAATTTAAAATATATGAAAAATAATATTACTAATTAAAATAAAATAGGTTCATTAGCCATGATGCAACAATATTTTATCGATAAATGGCAATTAAATTTATAAATATATTGATTATATTCTGTACATTGAGTATGTGGGTCTTAGTTGTGGGTATAATGGTTAAATAATTTAATTTTTTTTTCCATTGCAGTAAGATCAGTAGAAATTGTTTAATTTCAAAAAGAATCATACCCGTCTATAATAGTTTCAAATTTCCATAACAGATGGCGCGCTAATGCATTATAATATATTGTTTATATTTGAAGATATGGTAAACGCATCTTTCTTGAAAATAAAGATACTTCGGCCAGTAAATCTTTTTATTACCTCGACGTTTCGACAAAAAGTTTTGTCCTCGTCAGGAGCAAACAAAAATTAACACATTTGGCAGGACATTAAAAATTATTCTATTTTTTATTTATTTAGAATAATTTTTAACGTCTTGCCAAATGTTTTAATTTTTGTTTTCTCCTGACGAGGACAAAATATTTTTGTCGAAACGTCGAAGTAATAAAAATATTTACTGACCGAAGTATCTTTAATTTGAAGAACTATGAATGCCGGTTAGGCAGCCTCTATTTTTACGATGGTAAAATCAGTAGAAACTGTCACATGATGATAGGTTGTGTGCGTTTGATATCTGAGAATGACAAAAGAAGACAGCTGAGACCCGAGGTCTATTAATCCTAGGTTAGACAGTGTCTATTACCAGAGATAAAATTATGTGAAAGATGTAAATTAGTATTAATGACATGAAGCACGAAAAGAAGACGGTTTCCTGACGTCTGCAGAGATTAAGTGGGGAAGAACGGCGAGTGATTTATCAACTTGGGGATTAAAACAAGGAAATAATTTGGCAGCGCGACAAGTTCTGCACATAGACGCCATGTTTGATTCATCGCTTGTTACAATTAACTCTCTTCACACATTTTTCAATCAAATTATTTAATTGATAATCTTTTATGAAAAATATCTTGTAACAATTTTGAATATCTCCTTTTTGATCCTTTATGAGTATATATTTTCACTTTATTGTAACTTTAACGAAGCATCCTGAGTATAGTTTTGTCTCCTAGAAGTCTCACCGTATGAACTTGAGTATAGTGTCATCTCCTATAAACTTCACCACGGCACCCTGGGTATAGTTTCGGCTCCTAGAAATGTCTCCAATGACACGCTGTGTACAATTTCGTCTCCTATAAGCCTTACCGTATCATCCTGGGGACAGTTTTGGCTCCTAGAAACCACAACATTGCAACATAGGGCCATTTTCGTCTCCTACAAACCTCACTATAGCGCCCTGAGTATAGTTTCGGCTCCTAGAAACCACAACATTGCAACATAGGGCCATTTTCGTCTCCTACAAACCTCACTATAGCGCTCTGAGTATAGGTTCGGCTCCTAGAAGCCACAACATTGCAACATAGGGCCATTTTCGTCTCCTACAAACCTCACTATAGCGCTCTGAGTATAGTTTCGGCTCCTAGAAGCCACAACATTGCAACATAGGGCCATTTTCGTCTCCTTCAAACCTCACTATAGCGCCCTGAGTATAGTTTCGGCTCCTAGAAGCCACAACATTGCAACATAGGGACATTTTCGTCTCCTACAAACCTCACTATAGCGCCTTCAGTATAGTTTCGGCTCCTAGAAGCCACAACATTGCAACATAGGGCCATTTTCGTCTCCTACAAACCTCACTATAGCGCCCTGAGTATAGTTTCGGCTCCTAGAAGCCACAACACTGCAACATAGGGACATTTTCGTCTCCTACAAACCTCACTATAGCACCCTGGGTATATTTTCGGCTCCTAGAAGCCTTACCACGGTACCCTTGGCATAATGCTGTCTCCTAGAAGCCTCAGCGTAACATCCTGGGGCTAATTTCGTCTTCCTCAAGGCTCACACACAGCTTTCTCAGTATAGGTTGATCTCCTAGGAGCTTGCACATACCGTCCACGGGACATATCTGTATATGGTCCTACCTAAACCTCCAGTTTATTTCCTATTTGTTTCCTTCTGCCATTAACTCCCCTCATTCTACATTGGAACTGTTTCTGTATATGAACGGCGTCAGATAATATAAGGAATTATGTGATAAATGTCACTTTTATAGTAAGGCTTTTACTGTTTATAGCTTATATAACTTTATAGCATATCTTGCATCACATTTTTGGAGGATCTTTTTCTTTGCTTTGGCATTTGTTATTATTTGATAGTCTACAGGCTTATAACAAACACGAGCAAATTTGTTAGTCAACAGTTTTATAACTAATTCGGGAAAATTTTCTAGTCTACAGGCTTAAAACCAATTTGGACAAATATACTAGTCTACAGGCTTATAAAAAATTCCAGTAAATTTTCTAGTCTATAGTTTTATAACTAATTCGGGAACATATTTTCTAGTCTACAGGCTTAAAACCAATTTGGACAAATATACTAGTCTACAGGCTTATAAAAGATTCCAGTAAATTTTCTAGTCTATAGTTTTATAACTTATTCGGGAAAATTTTCTAGTCTACAGGCTTAAAACCAACTTGTACAAATATACTAGTCTACAGGCTTATAAAAAATTCCAGTAAATTTTCTAGTTTACAGTTTTATAAAAATTTCGGGAAAATTTTCTAGTCTACAGGCTTAAAACCAACTTGTACAAATATACTAGTCTACAGGCTTATAAAAAATTCCAGTAAATTTTCTAGTCTACAGTTTTATAAAAATTTCGGGAAAATTTTCTAGTCGACAGCTTTTAATAAATTGCTCTAAATTTTGTATAGCTTCAAAAATGAAATAAAAAAGGAAACGTCTGTAAACCCTAATGTTCAATTAAGAACGTCGTTGAAGGAGATTTTGGGGGATGGGCCAATCAGAGAGCGCTGGCCAGGACGATGTCCTTGGACATGTTCTCAGTGTCGTGATTGCGTTTGTTTTTATCGCTTTGTTGTTCGACTGGCGATTGAATAGGGATCCTTATCATGTTCATATGTTTAAATTTGTCGCCCACTAGGTCAACGCGGCAAAAATATATATTCATACATGATC
>CP092871.1:8762324-8826914 GCA_030710605.1 Cordylochernes scorpioides | reverse complement strand
ACAACCTCCAGGAGAGGCTGGATTTTAGCCATGGTTTTGGTCTCTTTCTTTCCACTGTTCTCCGCTTCAAGAATTAAGACAGAATCTTTCAGTATTCCAAACGTGCCAACCCCACCTGTAACTTAGAGTCTTATAAAATACTCACTACTGCCTTGTCTAACAACATTTGTCTTTAAATACTTCCAATGTTACAAGGCCGCGCGTCAAAAATAAGGTTTGCTGTTGTAGATGAAAATAATCTAGAAGCTTCTACTGCCCATAATTTATAATCTGTGCTTCTAACGTTTCTGTATATATATATATATCATGTGTATATAAACTTCTACTTTTTATTGTTCCATGTATATTTACTGTTCTCCACAGTTTCTCTGTCGGCTACACATCGATAGCCAAGTGGTATAAGCCGTTGATTACCAACAGCAAGTACCCGGGTTCGAATTCTACAGTTTCTCTGTCTTGTTAATCTCCAAGAAGAATCTTATATAAGACCAGTGTGTCTAAATAAAGGTTTGTGTGTCGTTATGGGATCTCATGTAGAGCGTGTTGTAGTGAAAATCACTGAGCCACTGCCCTCGGGTTGGTTGTTGCTCACCTCTGGAGGTTTCTGAAGATACTCAGGTCGACGCTGTCGTTTGTCGGGGAGCGGCTCTACGGGAGGGGGGTACCCCCACAGGAACCCCGGGGGTCCGGGGAACAGGGGCGGCTTGGGGTCTGAAGGCTTATCTACCCAGGGCTGCACTACGCTGGGCTTGATCGGCTTTGGTTTGGGGGCAGGGGGGCAAGTCCTCTTAGCGGGAGCTTCTTTGGGCCATCCCTGCTTCTGACGCTCCTCTGACGGCTTCTTCTTGTATTGGTCCACCTGGCAACACTTGCAGCAGGGGTCCCCCTGCACGAGGGAAACAGGGGCTCGGGATGGCGGGAGGGTAGTCTGGTTCCCTGGCCCGCTTAGCGTCCCCTGGCTCCAGCCGCTTCAACAGGCTCTCCTTGTAGCTGCGGAAACAGAGGATGGTCATCCGCTCGTTCTCTTTCTGCTTCGCCAGCGATCCCAGGTATTGGATCTCTTCGCGCAACTGCTGGGCTTTCCGAGTGACCAACTTGGGGTCATCTAACCACTGTGGATTGGCGTCTAGGAAGTCCTTGTCTGGAGGAAAGTCCAGCCCGGGTTCCAGGCCGTCCGGAGAGGGCTCGGGAGTGAGTAACAAGTTCCGCAGGATGGACTCGTCCAGCGCGCCATTGGGAGTTCGGCAGTATGGCCAGGCTTCAGGGCGCACCTCCCACCGTCGAGCCAGTGGGTTGATCTGGGGATGGACCATCTGGATGGCTTTGGCCTTCAGTCCGTTGCTCCCTGCGCACACTTCCTTATAGAGCCACATATGCAACAATGTGGTTATTTACATACTAGAGCAGGGGTCGGCAACCTGCAGCATGCGAGCCATATGCAGCTCTTTGGATATGAAGCTGCGTGTAGTACTCACATAAATAAAACCTTTATTTATGTGAGTAGCAAGAAAAAAAATTGTGGCTCTTTAAAAACTTTGAAATTTTGTAAATTGTCATTTTTGGCTGTTCCGACTCAAAAAGGTTGCCGACACTGCTCTAGAGCATTAGCTCATGCGATACAACATATCACAAATATACCCATGTGTATGATACATTATTGCGCGCCATCTGTTATAAAAAATTAAACTATTTTGACGCGTATTTTTATCTATATATATATATAAAAATGAATGTATGTGTGTGTGTGTGTCTGTCTGTCCTTTATGCCTGACCAAACCACTCATTGGAACGCCATGAAACTTTGGGAAGTTATTTAGTATAGTACTGGGAAGGTTTCTAGCAAATAAAATTTTTGAAATAACTTTTCGCTTTGAAATAATCAAGATAAATATTCTAATTTATCTGTTATAATTCAACAATCTGCTCTAAATATTATCATGATGATACGATGATTTTGTAATGTAGAAAATTAGAAAAGACAAAATTCAGGATGACACGGCAATTTATTTGAGACAAGAATAATGATACAATTCCAAGGCAAGATACTATTCCTTTAACTTCCAATTACCGAGGGAACCAATTAATATTGATTTTATTCAACTTATCGAGTATTTTTCAAGGGACCGGGAAAAACTGTTCACTTTATTGAGAGATTCGTTAGACAAACCTTTACTCGGGTAAAACCCGGGCGAAGCCGGGTACGTCCATACAAGAATAATGATACAATTCCAAGGCAAGATACTATTCCTTTAACTTCCAATTACCGAGGGAACCAATTAATATTGATTTTATTCAACTTATCGAGTATTTTTCAAGGGACCGGGAAAAAATGTCCACTTTATCGAGAGATTCGTTAGACAAACCTTTACTCGGGTAAAACCCGGGCGAAGCCGGGGACGTCCGCTAGTTTTTAAATAAAACAATTTCTACTGCCCTTATTGTAATGATAAATTGATGGGAAGGCCTGGTTCTTCTGTGGTGAAACCTCCGATAATTCATCATTGCAGTAAGGGCAGTAGAAAATTGTTTTATTTTGAAAAGAAACATAGGCGTCTTAAATAGTTTAACATTTTATATAATGGGGTGGTCGAGTGGTTTGAACCGTTGGTGTTCGACCGTTACGACCCGGGGTCGAATCCCGCATTGGAAGCTCTTTTTTATATTAATAATTTTTTAAAATTCTCCAATGGCCCCCGATTCTTGCAAAATTTCAACCCCACCAGCGAGTGCAAGTAACCAAACAGAGCTCAAGCATACTCGTAAAGTGCAAAAGTCGAAAAGTTATCACATATGTATATTTTATTTAAAAAGGCATATATTGGATCAAAATTCTCCAATGGCCCCCGATTCTTGCAAAATTTCAACCCCACCAGCGAGTACAAGTAACCAAACAGAGCTCTGGCATATTTGTAAAGTGCAAAAGTCTAAAGGTTTCCACATATGTAGACATTAATTAAAAAGGCGTATATTGGATCAAAATATCACACACACATTTATCCAATTCATATATTCATTATTTATAATCATTGATCCAAATATATGCCTTTTTAATTAAATATTTATTGATGTATTGCTCTATCTTCAAAACGATATGTAGATATGCGATGCACTTACAGTAAAAGCAGTCTCTTACTACCCCCTACCATGATTATCATATCCTGCATCACGTGTACTAGTGATAATAATAAAATAAATAAATAAATAAACTTTAAAAATGTGTTTCTATCATGAAAATTCATCATTACAGAATAAGTAAACCAAACGTTGGATCCCTAAAATAAGAAAAATAACCAAAAATATTAAAATAATTCATAAATACAACTTTGAAAGTGCAAACAGAATGACAATATATTTTTATTGTACCAAAAGAAAATTTATTTGAGAGAGAATCGGACCCACGATATTAAAATTGTGTTTAGAACTTCGTAGATCAATGTTACCTCTGAGCTAAAAAAGGTACTGCATGTTGATTGGTTGATTAAGATCACGTGATAATAGAGACCCAATCAGTGAGCGAATAAAACAGACACCGTTGGCAAGTTCAGACAAAAAGCCAACCTGTATACCATGGTTTGGGGCTATGGCCCTCATTTGTACAGGGGCGGCTTCGATTTCATAACATCATAAAAAAACGACTTTTGGTCGCCGAAACATCTGGACAATAAATATTTTAAAAAAGATTGATGGAGTTAACAATTTGAAATAACCGTTACAAAAATTTTATATGGTTAAATCTACTAATGTAACTTGTTGGAAACTGAATGCTACGACAGCTAGCGCCACACTGGCCTTATCATCATCACTACAGTTTGTTTACTTCTTCTCTATACTGTTAATGTGTTCGCTACTATAACTTGTTTTTCTACTAAATGGGGATAATAAAGATTATTATTATATATAATCATCAACGTCCTCATGCCTTCATACAAGCTGTAAGTACCTAAATCTTACAACAATTAGATTATGAGACTGAATATTGCATGAAATTCAACTAACGAGTTAAGACAAAGAAAAAAGGCTTAGCAAAAATGGCGTCACTCCCGAGCCACGATGTAACCCTAGATAAGCTCGACGGCTATAACTACTCACTATGGTATTTTAAAATTGAAATGCTCTTGCAAAAGGAAGATCTTTGGGAAGTTGTCACCGAAAATATTCCAGATGAACCTAAAATCGAATGGAAAAGGAAAGACTCAAAAGCTAGAGCTATCATTAATCTAAGCATCGCCGACTCACAAATAGTGCATGTTAAAAACCTACTACAGTAATCCCTCGTTAAGACGAACTCAACGGGAGAACGAAATACCCTTTTCGTCTTAAAAGAATATATACAGAATTCGTATAAACCGAATTCGTATTAGACGAATTGAATTCGTGGTATCCGGGGGTTGTACTTATGTACTACTGATGAGTAAGAAAACTACATTTCTGGGGAATAACGAATAAATTTATTTGAAAACAATATTAATGAAAATATTTTATAATTTTAAGGAACAACAATTATGTATATGTATGTACATAAAGTATTTTATTTTAAAAGACAATATGGATAATATAATCACAATGTAAGGCAATAACATGAGAATATAAGTTTATTTTAAAACACAAATAAAAAAGAACAACAAAAGAAACAACTTACATAATATACTTGGTACATACAATGTTTATGTGTATGCAGCATATGCAGTATGCATAGAGTATCCTATATCTGGGTTTTCTCTGCAGGCTTCAGAAAGTCTGTTATAGTTTTTTGGTGGTATTTGATTGGGCACTGTTTCAGACACTCCCTTCTTATTTTATCCAGGTCATCTTCAAAATGAACATCAATATCCGCAGAGGTTTTGGACAGCTTCTGGAGGGTTTCGAGGGCCGCGATTACTTCCCCTCTAGTAGGCATCATTATCTCTTCTTTCACCTCATCGTCTTCTGTTTCTTCTTCTTCTTTCTTCTTTTCTTCTAATTCGGGTGAGCCGCAAATTTCCAACCCTTCATCCAGGGCAACATACTCCAGGAAAGTCAAAGTCTCAGCTGGGTTTGTAGCTGAAAGGAGTTTGGTCCATTCTTCAGGCTCATCAAGCATTGTTTCTGGAAGTGAAAACGAATCATCTGTTTTTTCCACACCCAATGAGACACTTATTTCTTTAGCCTTTTCTTTGACAAGTGCGCCTGATACAGGAATATTATTTTGTCTACTTTTTTTAAACCATTTTAAAAGCTCATCTTCCACGTCTTGATGGGATGCTTTTCGGCCCCTACATTTATCAGTCGAGAAAAACAGCAATACTGGCACAATAGAGTCGAAATTTTCCACTGAATGAGTACATGGAACGACCCCAAGGGGATGGTTTCATAGAAAATGAGTCATCATAACAAACAAAGGACGAATGTTTACACAAAAGACAAAGAGAGCCAATACTTGATATCAACGGCGTTTTTGTTGTTTTAATAGTTTATTGTTTTACTTATAACTCGCCTTTAAAAACATATTAGAATTCGTTTTAACCGATTGATTATTTCTGCTGGGGGCTAAATTTAATTCGTATTTCGTCATAACCGAATATTTCGTCTTAACCGGCAAAATCTCTTTGGAAAGCATTGAAATTTAACGGGGGAAAAGAAACGGTTCGCGCAAACCGAGAGTTCGTATAATCCGAGTTCGTGATAACGAGGGATTACTGTAACAGCCAAAGCTACCTGGGACAC
The DNA here is from genome assembly GCA_030710605.1 of Cordylochernes scorpioides. Taxonomy (NCBI): domain Eukaryota; kingdom Metazoa; phylum Arthropoda; class Arachnida; order Pseudoscorpiones; family Chernetidae; genus Cordylochernes; species Cordylochernes scorpioides. The sequence goes on along the minus strand of CP092871.1, from coordinate 8,821,211 downwards.
TTGTGGCGACCGCACTTTGCTTCAGCGAAGTGGGACAAAGCTTCAAAACACATACGGGCAGAAGCTTGGCGAGCACGTGTTGGGAGAACATTTCACTACGCATGCGCGCGGGACGTCATCAGAGACTGCCGACTGACGCGGTAAACAAGAAGGCTTAAGCTGGCGGCCGTTATTTCAACCGTTGTTTCTTTTCTCTCTATAATTTCTTGCTTTAAATAAATTAATTTTAATTATAATTTTATCAGCAGCCTTTCCACAAGCCACACCAACACAGCACATCAACAACCATCCTACAAAATTGGTGAGCCGGACGACTCGAATGAAGAATTAACAGCCAACGTCAAGGGCAAATCAAGGAAGCTCAAACATTCACGATGGAACTCACCCCATCTCAAATATCAAAACTGATTTTTCGAGCTCCACCCTTCTTGCCCAAAGACATTCCATTGTGGCTCAACCAACTGGAAGCTGCCTTTAATTTTGCAAACATCGCCAGCGACGACGATTTCAAGTATAACACAATAATCGTTAATTTGGATGAACTGGCCCTCATCTGCGTCTTCGACATTGTAGAGAACCCACCAGTTTCAGGAAAATATGCGGCGCTCAAAGAACGACTTCTCCTGCGATTTGGCCGGTCACGCCAGGTAAGAACAGCTCAAGTCTCAGAAACTAAGCCCATTGCTGATCAGAGACCCTCGATTATCCTGGTTGATTTGTCCAAACCACCTCCATCTCAGCACTGTGATCCCTGTACTCCCACCTCCAATAGCCTCCAACACCTGGAGCAGACGGCTTTTCCCCGTGACATGAATGTCACAACAACTGCCCCGGTGACTACAGTCCAGAACGTTGAAGACACCAACTCAAGCTCCAACTTTCCTTCTCTCTCCAGCTCTCTGAGTGACTCTTCATCCCTGGACTCCTCATCGTTCTGCTCCAACTCTCCTTCAAACACCATCTCGTGTCCCCCTGAAACTGTTTTCTCCACCCCAGTGCACAGTGACAATCCCTTGCCCCAGCAGCCGCCGTCTCACGAAGAGCCCTTGCCCCAGCAGCCGCAGTCTCACGAAGAGGACTTGCCTCCATCCTGCGAGCAGAAACATCCACTCTTCCTAGAAGAAACCAATAACGCTGCTGCAACGACTCCTCTCCACTTGCAGCCCGCCCAAACTTCGGTAACACAACCTCTCCAACCTCAGAACTATCTCCAACAGTCATCACCTCCCATTGAAGCAAGAGTCACAACTTCCCTAATACCAATAGCTCCACCGGTACTCGCGGCGACTACACCCATCGCTGAGCAACCCATCGTGTCCCTGCAACCTAACAAAATGGTCGCCACCCATTACATCCGGACAACATTTGAAAAGGACAGGTGCCTCCCTCAAGCCCCCAAGACCAGATCCCAACCCAACAAGGCACCCTACCAAGAGTTCCCTCTACGACTACATAGGATCTTTAAAGATCCTACTGGAGGGGGAGTAGTGTGGCGACCGCAGTTTGCTTCAGCGAAGTGGGACAAAGCTTCAAAACACATACGGGCAGAAGCTTGGCGAGCACGTGTTGGGAGAACATTTCACTACGCATGCGCGGGCGTCAACTTCACTACGCATGCGCGCGGGACGTCATCAGAGACTCTGCCGACTGACGCGGTAAACAAGAAGGCTTAAGCTGGCGACCGTTATTTCAAACCGTTGTTTCTTTTCTCTCTATAATTTCTTGCTTTAAATACATTAATTTTAATTATAATTTTATCAGCAGCCTTTCCACAAGCCACACCAACACAGCACATCAACAACCATCCTACACACTCTTTAAAATATCTATGAAAGAAAAACACTCTCAGGAAAAATTTATTTGCTAAGGAAACTATACAGCTTAAAACTCGAAGAAGACAAAAGACATGCAACAGCACATCACTACCATGATGGAACTAGTTGACAAACTGCGAACCATTGGCGAAACACTAAAGGACTCTCACATCACGGCTATACTGCTTTGCTCGCTTCCAAAGAGCTACTCCAATCTCATCACGATGTTGGAATCAAGGCCTGATGACGAGCTAACGCTTGAATTCACCAAGAACAAACTCCTTGATGAACACACACGCAGAGTAGAAAGCTCGAAAGACGAAAGCACTGAATCAAAAGCCTTAAAAAGCCTCCACAGAGCTTCAAGCCAAAGAAGAGAAAAAGAGAAGAAATTCTGTTCTTTCTGCCACAAACCAAACCACTCCAAGGAAGAATGTTGGCACTATCAAAAGCGAAACAACAGCAACAAAGAGTACAAATATGAAAACTTCAGAAGAGGAAACGTACCAAAGTACACAAATCAGTCGAGTTTCACCCAAGAACAACCAACAAATCATAGAACAACAAAAGAACCTAACCCAAAAGCTCTCAATTGCACTCAACGAGAAGCAAGTGTACACAACTGGTTCGTCGACTTTGGAGCCACATCTCATATGGCGTACGATGAAAGCTTCTTCACTGAACTTAACAGAGAACAAGCACAAAATGTTGTGGTTGCTAATGGCAATAAGCTGCAGGTCAAAGGGATAGGACAAGGAGAAATCAAAGTCATCACACCCCAAGGAAAGACTGACACCTTACTTCTCACAAAAGTTCTCTACATCCCGGAACTAACAGACAACCTTCTGTCAGTGAGTGCGGCCACCTCCAACGGATGTAAAGTGACGTTCAAAAGAGATTGGTGTACCATCGAAAGAGACAACACAGCCCTCGCGAACGGTTTACTTGACAATGGAATGTACCGACTCCACCTGGATGACAACCTCCAAACTCGCACATTCAAAGCAAATGTAGCAAAACAAAACCACTGCAAGAACAAAAATTGCCTCATGCTCTGGCACGACAGACTAGGACACAGAAATATAGAATCATTTAAGAAAATTCAAAATGAGAACCTAGCAAGAGGACTAAGTCTAAATAACTGTTCGCACAGCACAGACTGCGTTCAGTGCATTCAAGGTAAACTCACCGAAACCCCATTTCCAAAGAAGACAGAGTACAGAGCAACTGAAACGCTTCAATTTGTCCACAGTGATGTCTGCGGTCCACTACCAACTAACTCTCTTAGCGGTAAGAGATACTTCATCACCTTCACTGACGACTACAGCAGATACACGAAGATCTACCTCCTGAAAGGAAAAGACGAAATCTATGAAAAAATAAAAGACTACGTCATCTCAGCACACACGGAACTTGGAAAAAATATCCAAACCATACGGACAGACAACGGTCGTGAGTACGTAAACCGACAAGTCGAAGATTTCCTGAACCAAAGCGGAATCAAACATCAGCTAACAGTCCCCTACTCACCAGCCCAGAACGGAGTAGCCGAAAGGAAAAATCGATCACTAATGGAGATGACAAGATGCATGCTGTTTGACTCAGGACTCCCACAGTCTCTATGGGCGGAAGCAGTTACCACAGCTAATTACCTACACAACCGAATACCCTCGAAAGCTACAGACAAGACTCCATTTGAACTATGGACCAACAGGAAGCCCAGTCTGAAGCATCTAAAGAGATTCGGATGTAAAGCCTTCGCCTATATTCCCAAGATAAAAAGAAACAAGTTGGATAGCAAAGTTATCAAAAAGGGATCTTTCTTGGATACGATGATCGAAGCAAAGGATACAGAATCCTGCACGACACAGACAACATCACAATCAGAAGATCCGTAAAATTTATCGAAAAAGAAAATGGGTTTCACCACGCTTCCACAAAAACAACTTCACCACAATTACTAAGTACAGACCTAACTTCCTCTAATCATATTGGAAATGCAGAGGAAAGTCAGGAACCAGGAACACAATCCGAAAACCTTGAGGACTCAGAAACCGAGGATTACATTCAACCCGGTACAAGCACAGGAACACAAGTGATCACACAAAGAAGATCCACGAGACCAACAAAGGGAATACCTCCCATAAGAAATGACTACATGCTGTACAAAACTGAAGCTCAAGACATTCAGACACCCACCAGCTACTCGGAAGTCCTACAATTACCAAAAATAGAAAGAGAAAACTGGCTACAAGCAATACACGAAGAACTAAATTCTATCGAGAAGAACAATGTCTGGCAACTAACGCCTCTACCTAAGGACAAAAAAATCATAGGATGTAAATGGACCTATAAACAGAAACTCAATTCCAAAGGAGAAATAGAGCGGTACAAAGCCAGACTCGTAGAAAAAGGGTTCAATCAGAAATTTGGCCGAGACTACGAAGAAACCTTTGCACCAATTGTGAAGCATTCTACAATTAGAGCCTTCCGAGCTGCATCAGTCTACAAAGGGATGCAAGTGAACCACCTCGATGTCAAGACAGCGTTCCTACACGGCGACCTAGATAAAGAACTCTACATGGAACTCCCAGAAGGACTCCATACAAAACAAACAAACGAAGTCTGCAAACTAAAGAAGGCAATTTACGGTCTAAATCAAGCCGGAAGATCTTGGAACACAAAAATCGCAAGCACTCTAATTAAAAATAACTTCAAACAGAGCATTGTAGACCCATGCCTATTCACCAAGAATGAAGAAAACCATTCAATCTACTTGATTCTATATGTGGATGACATGCTCCTTGCAAGCGATTCCGAAATAATCATCCAAAACACTGTAAAAACTCTCGAAAAAGAATTCGAAATAAAGAACATTGGAGACCCCAATCAATTCATTGGTATAGAAATCTCAAGGAACAGAGAAGGTGAACTCCTTCTGAGCCAAAATAATAAAATCCAAGAATTAGTTGAAAGGTACAATCTCCAAGAAGCGAAACCTACTTTCACTCCCATGGAAAGCGGATATCCCGGTATATCTGATGTAAAACTTCTACCAAACAACGTCAAATACCAACAACTGATAGGCTCACTATTGTACCTAAGCGTAGCATCCAGACCAGATATCGCAGCTCCAGTCTGCATACTCAGCAGCAGAAACCAGAATCCTAGAAATTGTGACTGGAATGCAGCAAAAAGAATCGTAAGATATCTAAAAACTACTAAAGAACTCGAGCTACGCATATCTAACCAAAAACCTCCCACACTGGAAGCATACAGTGATGCCACATGGGCAAGCGACAACACCGACAGAAAATCACTAAGCGGAAACTTGTTCCTACTGGGATCAAACCCCATCTCATGGATGACTGGGAAACAAGGTTGCGTATCTCTCTCATCCACCGAAGCGGAACTAATCTCCGCAGCTGAAGCCTCACAAGAACTGTTATGGCTCCTCGACTTGCTAAAGGATCTCGAACTGGAACAGAAAGCTCCAATCTACTTCCACCAAGACAATCAATCATGTCTCAAGATATGTTCATCCGAAAAAGTGTCTTCTAAAACCAAGCACATCGCAACCAAGATCCATCACCTGAAGGATCTTCAGAAGAAGACAGTGATAAAAATGATCTACTGCCCGACAGGCGACATGAAGGCGGACATCCTGACCAAGCCGCTACCAAGGCCGACATTTGAGAAGTTACGCAACAACCTCGTGACGTCTCCACATTCATGCCGAGGATTGTTGGAAACTGAATGCTACGACAGCTAGCGCCACACTGGCTTTATCATCATCACTACAGTTTGTTTACTTCTTCTCTATACTGTTAATGTGTTCGCTACTATAACTTGTTTTTTCTACTAAATGGATAATAAAGATTATTATTATATAATCATCAACGTCCTCATGCCTTCATACAAGCTGTAAGTACCTAAATCTTACAACATAATTTAATACATTTTTAAAACAAGATTCTTATCTTTTTAGCATAGAAATTAAACTACACATCAAAATCTATAAATATTTTATATGTATTGTAGAAAAAATAATACGGAATATCGATTTTAATAGAGGCAAAGTGAGGAAATATTTGAAATATATAACTTCAGAATAAGTCATAAATTTGATTTTGAATGCTAAATTCAATATAAATATTTTTATAAACCCCAGATTTTTATATATAAAAATAAAATATTTCATATATATATATTCTATTAAAATATATTATATTTAGTGATTTTATATTAATGGAAGACAAATATAAAATCTACATAAAGAAAAAAAAAGAATTTATTATTCTAGAATTTCAAATATTAAATTGGGAACGTAAAATATATTAAAATATTTATGTGGTTATATATTGTATGAAAATAAAAATATATTTGAATTTCAAATAAACGCAGATATAAATATATATTTTTATATATACACCGTATAAAATAATATTTTACAAAATATATAGAAATTTATATCCAAACGGAAATGTGTGGAGCTTTTATTATTTTATTATTTTAGATGAAGGATAAAAAATATATGAAAAAGGTTTCATTTTGTTAAAGATTTTTTTTCTTATCCTTTATTTTTTCCAATTGGTGCGTGCAATCAATCGAGTTTATTTAATAAAGAATTGAAGTGTTTCTAAAATAGTTTGGGGTTCGAAATGTGGCCCATTTCTAGACCGAGAAATTTATCTAGTTAAATAAAGAAAAAAAGAGAATTCGAAAACTATTAAAGTTTTAAAAAAATAAATTGTTTCGTATTTATATAAAAAAAATCCATATAGATATTAATATTTATAATTCAATACGAAATTTATGTTTCAAAAATATATTTAAATAACTGGAATATGTAGAAGCCATTTAATATTTATGAGCCGAAAATATAACGTCATAAATAAATATGACTTCAAAATTCGATCAGGCGCGATATTAAATATTGATATCATTTTTTATTAATAAATAAAAAACGGTTTCATTGACGTTTTTATTGAATAAGTAGAACGTTCAACGGACGACGAATGGTGAAGGATAGTTGGAAGTAAATTTAACGAAATATAACATCACAGAGAAATATTTTTATAGTACATCTATTTCTATAAATACTTAATCTTCTAATTTTAAGATTTACCTTGCACAATTTCTTAAAAGGAATATATATATACTCATGGACAAAACTTAAGGAAGTTGTACCTTTTAGCATGTATATCGGGATTCAGACAATAAATCTGAAAGATACACCCATAGACAAAACTTAAGGAAGTTGAACCTTTTACGATGTATATCGGGATTCGGACAATAACTCCAGTGATAGACATACTCGGGGCTGAATAACTCCAGTGATAGACATACTCGGGCCTGAATAACTCCAGTGATAGACATACTCGGTCCTGAATAACTCCATTGATAGACATACTCGGGCCTGAATAACTCCAGTGATAGACATACTCGGGCCTGAATAACTCCAGTGATAGACATACTTGGGCCTGAATAACTCCAGTGATAGACATACTCGGGGCTGAATAACTCCAGTGATAGACATACTCGGGGCTGAATAACTCCAGTGATAGACAGGGGGCTGTCGTCTCTGCTAATTAAGGTTCCCAGATGCCAGGGGTCCACAGGAAATGATGAAAATACCAAACAATCTTCCCAGGAGATTCCCTTCCACGCCGCTGACCAACTTGGGCCGTTGTTCTTTCTCCCTTGTTTTGATGGCTCTGTTATATGAGACAGTCCTTCTTCTTCTCTTATATATGTTACCTGCAAATGGCCCTTCTTACGATATATATAATATATTGTCACTGTATAATATTTGCATATATATTTTCAATTCATCATGTAAATTATCCTATAATAACTATTATGTAAATAGTAGCCAAAATTGTCAATATAAAAGAAGCTTGTTTTGTCATGTAGGTAGAATAAACTTTCAATAGAAAACTACCGTTCTTGTGATTCCTAATACTTATTTACAGGGAAATCCGTGACAATATTAATATACATATATTAAAAATAAAAGAGGTATATTCTAACCAGTCTCACATGAACATTCCTAGATGGCAGAGCGCCATCTAGTTGAGCAAAAATAAACTAAATGTTTATTTAACTTGCTCCGTGATATTTGGCCAACCCAATTTTTAATTGTTTTATTAATTTTTTACACACACACTCATAAGATGGAAATTTTGCCGGGAGGATATTGATCTAAATCTATTTTGACGGGAGAGGCGACCTTTGTGGCTATATATATATATATGAAAAAATGAAAGAAAAATATTAAAAGGTCAGGGTTTGATATTAAAAATAAAAAAGGCATATTCTGACCAGGAACACATGTGCTTTTTAGAAGGCAGAGCGCCATCAAGTGGAAAAGAAATAGACTAAACGTTAATTAAACCTGTTCCCTGATATTTGGCCAACCCGGTTTCTTGATAAATCAAGAAAAGCCATCCACGAACGCTTTTCGGGTTGTTGGCCCTCGTCAGTGTAGACTAGGCTTTTTCAAATATCATTTAAATTTTTCATTATTATTTTATTTGCATTATTTTTCTAATATATATTATGTATATATAGATTCAAAGGGAAATATATGTTTCAATGTTTAATCAAAAAGTCATATATTGGATCAAAATATAATTTATTTTAACAATATTTCAGTTGGCTGAACGCCAACCTTTATCAAGGTGTTATAACATATTTAATGTGTGTCAAGTTGTTGTTGACATACATTAATATGTTATAATACCTTGATAAAGGTTGGCGTTCAGCCAACTGATATATTGGTGAAATACATATTTTGATCCAATATATGCATTTTTAATTAAAGATTTAATTATGGATCGCTCTATTTTCAAAATGTTTCAATGTTTAAAGAGGAATTTTCTAACATATAAAAAAGGCATCCAAACAATGCATTTTTTTTCAAACCTGTACAAGACCAGGGTAATCCGAATGTAACAATTGAATGTGTCACAACAATCTCTGGGCAAATTTAGATAAAAGACAAACTTTATATATACATAATCAAGGAATTTCAGAAGATTTTTAAATATAATTAAAGCAGTGGAAGACTCGATTTGTTTTTGTGGACATGAGGAACAAACCACAATACATCTTTTACTGGATTGTCCTGTTTTTCGAGAATACAGAATCGAAAATAATTTAATAAAAACAGATCCAAGTATTTTTATTTCCAGTAAAGAAATATATATTAAATTTAATACCTTTTGTAGATATATTTTAAATTATATAGCAACAAATATCTTTTAAGAAACTGATAATTTATATTATGTTGATTGTACATATTACCAGACACTTCTTTCTTTGTACACAGGTCTTTTTTCTCGTTTTTTCTCTCTTTCTCATTGTTAACATCATATGACTATTCTATTCACGGCCTAAAATTATTGTATATATATGTATAGACAAATGTGAAGACATATATGTATGACAGCGCAAGTGTCCCTAGGGGGACATAGCGCTTTAAATTGAAATAAAATAATAATATATATATATTATACTAGCGAATGTGTACCCGGCTTCGCCCGGGTTTTATCCGAGTGAAAGTTTGCCTAACGAATATTATATATTATGAAGTATAATAAACAATGTTAAAGATTAGTTTTAATTATTAATCAAGATTGTGTGTGAATATGTGAGAAAGATGTAATATCGTTGTTGTTTTCTTGGCCGACTGTTTTACATATGGTGTTATCTTAAAATTGCTTGTTTTGAATATTTTTTTAGATTGAGTTGAATTAATTGCTGAATTTTTTTTTGTATTTATATATAAATAAAATTAACTCTGTTGATTTTTTTTTGTATTTAATCGATAACAGCGAAGTCACGCATGTTAAAGTTAGGAAAAATATTTTGATGTTAAGCAAAACCTGCTCCATCTCGTTTTACATAAATGTTGAAAATTTGGTCGAAATTGATGCATTGTAACGAAAGGTTTTAGCGAACACCTCTTATGAAATTTGCATTTTATTAATATAGATAATCTTAAATTCAATATTTTATTTATAAAACATAAATTTTATTTTCTTTCATTGACTGTTCTTCCATTTTGACCATAGATTTAGAAGATAACACTTTGAATATTGTTGTAAATATGTATAGTTAACCTACCTATTTTTTATTTTCAATAATATAGGATTCACTTTATAAATTCTATATTACTGGGAAAAATAATTTAATGTATAATTTGTTTCAAGTAATTCAATTTTTATAATACTCAATTCTTAAAAACCACGGAAATTCCAAAGGTTTTTAAAATAGAATAAAGGCAGTGGAGGATTCAAGTTGCTTTTGTGGTATTGAGGAACAAACCTCAAGACATCTACTGATCGATTGCCCAGCATTTCAAGATTATAGAATGAAGAATGAACTAGTTGTTTATGAACTTAACGATTTGATTTCCGATAAAAATCATATATAAAGTTCAATTCATTTTGTAAATACATTTTAAACTTTCTACAAAATCTGGATCTCTAATGTTTTCATGTGTTGAATAATGTAAATAACTTATGTAAATAAACTTTTCTCCTTGTTTGGCGCAAGTATCCCTTGCGGGATATAGCGCTTTGGAAATAAAATAATTGTATATACAGACATTGTTTTAAATAACATACAAAACTATTTCATTAGAAATATTCACGCCACTTTGCACATTTACCAATTCCTCCATCACACCTATTAGAGATTAATGCTATATATAATAATGTTGACCAATCTTTTTCTATAAAAATCATTATTAAAATTCTACTTTCAGTTTTCTCTCAAAACTATATGAGATTTTATATACAGTAGACTCTCCCATAACGCGAGTTTTTACAACGCGATAAAATAATTGCGACAAATTTATTTATACAACGCGAATTTTCGCATACGTATACTCGTAACTCGTTATAAAATAAAAAAAATTACCCTAACAACATTCGCGTTATACAAGTTTTATTTCGTACAACGCGAATTCCTATAACGCGATTTCATACAACACGGAACACATTAATCGCGTTATAGGAGAGTTTACTGTAATCCTAATTTTAAAGTATATTAATATAATCTCTTTAGATTGATCTTTTTAAAATTCAGTTTGCATCTCAACCTAATGAATATTAATATAAATGGAGAGACACTTTTTCTAATTTTATATTAATAATTAATTAATTTGAAAACTGTTCCAGCAAAAAATGGCGGTATCCTAAATAAAAATAACAAAATGGTAAATTAGTTAATTACATAGCAATTAGTGAAAATCAATAGCATAATTTGAATCGATGAATAAAATGAGGTTAGAATGTCAATAGATGTTTAGTTTGGGGATTACTGTTTTGACTATGGACTTATAGTCCATGGATTATCTCTGGGATAGAAATACACTCATGGACAGAACTTAAGGAAGTTGTACACCTTTTAGCATGTATATCGGGATTCAGACAATAACTCTGAAAGATACACTCATGGATAAAACTTAAGGAAGTTGTACCTTTTAGCATGTATATCGGGATTCAGACAATAACTCTGAAAGATACACTCATGGACAAAACTTAAGGAAGTTGTACCTTTTAGCATGTATATCGGGATTCAGACAATAACTCTGAAAGATACACTCATGGACAAAACTAAAGGAAGTTGTACCTTTTAGCATGTATATCGGGATTCAGACAATAACTCTGAAAGATACACTCATGGACAAAACTAAAGGAAGTTGTACCTTTTAGCATGTATATCGGGATTCAGATAATAACTCTGAAAGATACACTCATTGACAAAACTTAAGGAAGTTGTACCTTTTAGCATGTATATCGGGATTCAGACAATATCTCTGAAAGATACACTAATGGACAGAACTTAAGGAAGTTGTACCTTTTAGCATGTATATCGGGATTTAGACAATAACTCTGAAAGATTCACTCATGGGCAAAACTTAAGGAAGTTGTACATTTTAGCATGTATATCGGGATTGAGACAATAACTCTGAAAGATACACTCATGGACAAAACATAAGGAAGTTGTACCTTTTAGCATGTATATCGGGATTGAGACAATAACTCTGAAAGATACACTCATGGACAAAACTTAAGGAAGTTGTACCTTTTAGCATGTATATCGGGATTGAGACAATAACTCTGAAAGATACACTCATGGACAAAACTTAAGGAAGTTGTACCTTTTAGCATGTATATCGGGATTGAGACAATAACTCTGAAAGATATTACAGTTGTGTTGTTATCCAAGACGAGGCAAGATTAACACTAAGAGAGAGCATTAGTTTATTTCCTATTATAATAATATATATTATATACAAGTCAAAAGAGATCACTAGCAGAGGATTATTCCTTTTGGTTTCCAGAGCTCAACAATCTATAAGCCTAATACTCTGCACATCTCCTCCCTTAACTTTACAGGAACCTTCGAGGTATCTTGACTGCCCTTCCATATCTTGTATGCACGGCTGGCATTGAAGGGAGGCTCTTCTCTGGATCCTGGTCTTGGTTGTCCCTCTGCATCCTTCCATCTCTTGTAGATGAGGCCGTTGGTGTAGGGCAATCCTCCTCGGTCTCTTGCTCCTGGTCATCCTTGCATCTCCTTGAGATGCCAGGTTGATGTCGAAGTGGGGGTCTCCTCATTTCTCTGCTCCTGGCGCTTTCCAGGGGCATCGTCCTATGTGCTTGAAGAGTCAGATAGCAATCTTCTTCTTTCTTCTTGGACTTGGGCTTCTTAGATTTCTTCTTGGGAGGTTCTTCAGCTTCTACTTCCTCCTCCTCACTGTCCTCAGCTTGCTTCCTCTTCTGTGGAGTCTCTTCCTCCTTATTGTCAGAGGACTCCTCCTCACCTCCGGACTCTTGAGTTCCAGATTTGGGGCAGTCGTCCTTCTTATGGCCAAACTCCCCACAGGTGTAGCGAGCCTTCTTGGACTTGCGCTGGTTCTCCTCCTGTCCTCCATCTTCAGCCGTGTTGTTGGTACACTCATATTTACGGTGGGCAACTTCTCCGCAGTTGTAGCAGGTGTTGTTGCTGCCTCCATCACGGCTCTGTCCACGGCCACGTCCACCACCACGGGCAGGTTTGGTACATTCAAACTTGCGGTGGCCTTCTTCCCCGCAGTTGTAGCAGCCTCTGTTATCTCCACTTCTGAGTCTACCACGCTGTCCACCGCGGCCTCCTGATGATAATTGCTGAATCATTCTCACAATGTTTAATTTTTCACTTGTCTCCCCAGAGAGAAGTGGCTGCTTTAGTTTATTAACAATGAATATTTTCGAGTTTAAGTGCTGGCCTTTATTTTGAAGTTTTACGTGGATCATTCCAACTGTTTCCAAGGGTATTCCATTTGGACCTTGTAATATTTTTTCAGATTTTTCCAGTTTTATTCTTTGGAAACTTTGATAATAATTTTGTAGGGGGAGCACGTTGACATCAGCTCCGGTGTCAATTTTAAAATTAATTTGTCTATTATTTACCTTAATTGGTACTATCCATTTCTTGGAATTATCCTCTACAGATCCCAGAAAAGCTATCTCTGAATTTATTTCATTTATGGCTTCTGATCTACATACTTTGGCATAATGGCCCTTTTTCTTGCATTTACTACAATACGAGTTCATAGCTGGACAATTTTTCCAATCATGATTATTTGAATTGCCACACCTGGTGCATCCATGTGATGACCCTCCCAAATGGTTTGACTTGAATTGTCTTATTTTTGGTTCGTGCCTTTTTGTTTCTTTTATGTGATTAGGCATTTTCTTTATTTGATCTATAGAATCTTGTTGGTAAAGGCTAGACTGCTGTTCTTTGACACTTTCTAATTGCTTTGCCATTAGTGTGGCTTTTACTAAGGTCAAGTCTGTATCAAGTTGCATTCTTTCAGATAATGCTCTATCCCTTACTCCAACAACTATCCTATCCCTAATCAACTCATCATGTAACATCCCAAAATTGCAGTGCTCAGCTAGGCTATGGAGTGCTGTGATAAATTCATTCACCTTTTCCCCTTCCTGCTGACATCTTTGATTAAATCTTGCCCTTTCATAAATTATATTACGTCTTGGAATAAAGTGACTTTCAAAGCATTCAATAACTTTATTATAATTTTCTAGTTGGTCACTTGCTATTTTACATGACAACAAAATGTCATCTGCATTATCACCCATGCAGTACACGAGCATATTAACTTGCTCATTTTCTGGGTTATTAATTAACCCGCTTGCCTGCCTAAAACGTTCAAATCTCCTAATCCATTTTGGCCAATCACCTGGATTTGAAAAATTAAAAGGTTCTGGGGCTACACAATTATAATTTTGGGACATTATAAAGATTTACTTATAATATAATATAACTTACCAAAAAGTTTGCTTGATGTCAAGTTTCAAATTTTCTTCGAACAACGACTTTCTTTATGAATTCAGTTTACCGCTTCTAAGCTTGCTTGATGTCGAATTTCAATTTTTCTTCGAACAACGACCTTCTTTATGAATTCAGTTTACCGCTTCTAAGCTTGCTTGATGTCGAATTTCAAATTTTCTTCGAACAACGACCTTCTTTATGAATTCAGTTTACCGCTGCTAAGCTTGCTTGATGTCGAATTTCAAATTTTCTTCGAACAACGACCTTCTTTATGAATTCAGTTTACCGCTTCTAAGCTTGCTTGATGTCGAATTTCAAATTTTCTTCGAACAACGACCTTCTTTATGAATTCAGTTTACCGCTGCCACCATGCGTTGTTATCCAAGACGAGGCAAGATTAATTAAGAGCATTAGTTTATTTCCTATTATAATAATATATATTATATACAAGTCAAAAGAGATCACTAGCAGAGTATTATTCCTTTTGGTTTCCAGAGCTCAACAATCTATAAGCCTAATACTCTGCACAACAGTGACCTTTACTGAAGACACAATGAGATAACCAAGTGTCAATAGCTTCGGTTTCCGCAAAAAAATAAAGACGGCCAAAATGTCAAAGACTTTCCATTTCTTCAGTTTTGTCCATGAGAGTCAATTCCTCCTTTCTCTACAGATAACAACCACTCACTATATAAACTTGAATTAACACGTCAACCTGTGAGTATCGGTGGCCGAGTGAAATAAACCCTCGCATTCTGACAGTCATGACCTGAGATCGATTCCCGCAATGGACACTTTTTTTTCTAAAAAATAAATTGCTTCAATAGCTTACAATTCTTTCTCTAAGCTGGTCAAGCAGCACCTTACCTAAAGAATGGAAGCATGCAATCCCCATCCATAAAGCATTAAAAACAGAAAACCACCCACAGAGTTATAGACCAATATCACTAACCTCCATACCATGAGGATAAGAAAAACAACAATTATTTCAAAAGTCCAACCTCACCAGCGAGTGCAAATAACCAAAAGAGGCTCTGGTATACCTTGAAAAAGTCAAACTGCTTTCTATATGTGTAGAAATGTGGTACATTTATAGTAAAAACAGTTGCTTACTACCCAACATGAATATCATGGCCTGTACTTGGGATAAATATCACCTATACCACTCCAGTGAAACCTCTTAATATCAACATATATAGTCACGACCGTCTTTCCTCAATTCCTCATCGCTGTCACGGATGCGCGCGCATCATCATTATGATCATTATCTAATGATAATAATTATTATTATATTATTATTATTATTTTATTATTTTATTATCAACATATATAGTCACGACCGTCTTTCCTCAATTCCTCATCGCTGTCACGGATGCGCGCGCATCATCATCATGATCATTATCTTCTATAGAAGCTTCTATCTTTATAATTATGTATATTTACAAAAAGTCAATTCGCTCGCGCCTCTAGCGGTGAAAATGAGGGGTAATACCAGCTGACCTAATGTACATGTAAAGTTTGGAGCGGGACGTTTCACAAGAGTGACATCCACGGCTCCAATTTATAATTGTAACAAATAGTATTGGAATAAAAACATTCAATCGGGTAAAACACGGGCGTTGCCCGGGTCATTCGGCTAGTAAAACATAAACGTGACTAATTGTATGAATATATATATTCGACAATTTATTAATAAAAATATATGCAACTGAATACGACGCCTAAAAATAAAGAATAGGGTTAAAATAAAAAAAAAAGTCCTAATGAATAAATTTTAAATACAATTTCTAGTTTAAAATCATATGATACATATTTATAGAATTCATTGTTTTTTATTTTACTACCACAGAATTATAAAGACGTACACTTTAAGCCCATCAAACATAATAAAATAATTTTCTTATTCAATAACATCACAACGCATTAATTCCTAAAAATCAAAATTTCTCATTTTTCCTTAATATTTAATATACAATGTTAGATAAATACGACAGAAATAGGAAAGGGAAAACCTAAAGTTTGAATATAAGAAAATCAGAGAAAAGTGGAGCGGAGAGATATAAAAGAGCAATAATTATTTATTAGAATCGGAGAGAGAAGAAGATAGATAAAGTATCTGGCCACCCTGCACAGATCGCTGGAGGCGCCATTCTCATTACCTGATCCGTCGTCTGCGGTAAAATCTTAGGTTCACAATAAACAAACATAGAAGTTTTTTACTATTCAGTATTTCTGAAACCAAAATATTTTAACGTATTTATGCCATAATTAAAATAGAAGAGTAAAACAAGAAACACGATTTTCATTCAAATCTAGATTATTTATCTATTCATATTACAGTTTTTGACCATCTATTTCAATTTTGTCCATATCTAATTGATTTCGGATTTAGTTAAACTATATTTTGGTAAATTTCCTTCATAGTTAACTGGTATTAATCGATTTCTAAAAACACACACTTTAGATATTATACACTGTCCACAAAACTAAATTTGCATCACCTAAAAATACTTATGTAAATTTTCTGAAAATTGGTGAGCTATATAATAGTAATGCGAAATATAATGGATTAAATTTAATAATAAAAGGATGTAGATTCATTGAAATGCAGAGACTTCTAAAATCAATATTTGGTATGTACACTTTGACACGTATACTGTGTAAATATAAACTCGTACAATCAGATACACGGTGAGGTATACTGTCATACAGTTTTTACGGTTTCTTGTGGGATGCTAGAGCAGCACATTTCAACTTTTTTGAAGAAGCTTTTGAAGATTACTTGGATGTGAAGATTTCCAAATTTTACCTCCCCATTATGTCCCTTGCATTCTTAATTGGGGAAAGTTCTGGGGAACATGCGGGTCAGGGAATTTTGTCAAAATTTTAAAGGAAGACTCGTTGGCTGTATGTGCTCGGGGATTATCTTGTTGGAAAATGGCATTATTAGTCTGCTTAAGCAATGGTACCACAACAGGTTGCAACACATCTGCAATGTATAGTTGAGCAGTCATTGTGCATTGAATAAAGATTGAAGGTATCCTACTTTCATAGCTGATGCCACCCCACACCATGAAGCCAGTGGTTCTTGCTGTATGCCTTTCTACAATACAGTCCTGATGGGATCTTTCTAGATGCCTACGTCTAACATGTATCCTGCCGTCATGAACCCACAAACTGAATCTGAATTCATCAGAAAAAGATGACAGAATGCCATTCTTGACTCCAAAGACGTTTCTCTTCACACCAGCTGAGCCTGTCACTTCTGTGTCTGGCAGAGAGTGGAATTCTTTATAAAAACCGTCGACTACGGAGTTATGCTTCAATGAGACGGTTATTAACGGTGTTCAGAGATGGTCCATTCTGTACATATAGAGCTGTATAGGTACAGTACTGTCTGCTACAACCATCCTTCGAATATTCCTATCCTCTCTCTCTGTTGTTACTCTAGGACGACCTGAGCCAGGTTTTCTTGAACTTTCTCTTCCTCTGACCACTGGCCAAATCCTTACAACAGTACTTTGATTACAGATTACGTTATAGCATAGTCTAAATTCCTCTGAGGCCTATGATTCTGCCGCTTGTAAAATCAGAAATTTGATTGTATTACGCTCTTTTATCTGCCTTGGCATTCTAAAGATTTAAGATGATCTTGAATAAAAAAACAAGATAACTTTATAATTAATTAGTATAACTAATACTCTAGGAGAGGCTATTTAAATATATTTCATGAATAAACAAGGCTATTTTTATGCATGAATATTCTAGTTAAAAATTGATCATATACAATGCTTTAATGTTCTAATTAAGTATGCACATAAAAAAATTGCTAAATTATTTATAGGTGATTCAATTTCTTTTTTTTTTGTGGCTAGTGTTATCTCTCTCTCCAAAGTGCTAATGGTACGGGTCATGGTAATCATGGTGGGTAATTTGCGATTGCTTTTTACTCTATATATAAGTTTTTAACATATATTTACACATGTAGAAATCAAAACGAATTTTATACTTACAATAATTTTGAGCTTACATGTACTAACAGGTGACGTTGAACTTGTGAAAAATCGAGGCTCATTGAAGCAGTAAAAAAAAGTGATCATTACGGGATTCGAACCTGCGACGTGATTATCGCCAATCAACGGTCTGTACCACTCCACCACCAAACAGCATATTATATATATGTCATAATTTGTATAAAATTAAATGCAACCCCGACCCACTATGTATGTACCATGTATGATTTTCGAAGACTTAATAAAGAACAAGGTAACTGGAGGGAAGCAAGTAGCATTAAGATATAGGAAGTAGACCTAAGGCTGGCACGACTATTCTGGGCACCCCTGTGTCAATATTGCAGGGGCAGAGACCGGACGTCTCTAGTGACCGCAGAAGTTATTTTAGCCAAGATACACTCAATACTTCCTGACAAAACAGGACGTCTCTAGTGACCAGAAGTTATAAATGTTAAAACTAGCATTCAATACTTCCTGACAAAGCAGGATGTATTTTGATAGCCGCGGAAGTAAATAAAGTCAAATAAACACGAGACTTCCTGACCCAAGCCGGGCGTAACTAATATCAAAGGAAACCGCGGGCCAATCAAAAGACAGTACCTTAAGTAGGTCAACCAATAGGAAAAGATCATGTGACATCTCTCGACCAATCAGAGAGAAACTGAGGCTTGGTGTTAAATCGGAAAACAAGAATGAGTAGTTACGCTTGAGCTCTCATAGGAACAACACCTACAGGGTTCACTGGCTCTCGCCGAGTTCGGACAGTGCTCCTTCGCTTCCAACAAGGTAACATCTACTCTAGAGATATCTCTCTCCGCTCATTTCATCATCGCCATGTGATCAACTAATTAATAAGTCAAATCGCTCAACTCTTCTCAAGCTTTCTTCCCTCCAACACAGTTGCCTCTTATTTTCCAACTCAATCACGTGTCCTGATTATTCCTAACTGTATGCGGCAACTTCCACTCAAACGACTGCGCTTCAACCAAATCTCACCATTCGCATCCAACAACAAGAAACCCCGCAACGATATTGCCACAGAACGGTTAAGTCGACAGGATAGTGAGATGGAATTAAATCAGGATCCCACAGGCGTAAAGTCGGACGGCCCGATGGAAACAACAACGGAAGGGAGGCAGGAAGTAAGAGAGACGAGCGAGACAACTGCGCCCCTAGCGGACGCCGTCAATCAGCTGTCAACGCTTCTGACCCGGGTAAAAATTTCTGATGGAGCGGAATCGGCGATCCCGCCTTTCGACGGCACATACAGCGCGACACAGTTTTTCCAGACGTTCGACCGAAAAATGGAAGACGCATCCATGGAAGAACAAGAAAAATTACTGCGCCTGCCAAACTACCTGGTGCGACAACCCCTGGAGCTCTTCAGGAAACTTCGGCTGGCCGACCGGAGTTATTTCCAGGTGAGACAAATCCTCCTAGATCTCTACCCTGAATCAAGCGAAGCGTCCTTTGCGAAATATTTCGCCATGAAGCTCACTGGACAAGCCAACTTAGAGACCTACTACCGGGAAAAAACCGCCATGGGATTGCAACTAGGACTTCCACAAGAGGTGATCCTCGAGACGCTGACAGAAGGACTGCCATTCAGCGACCAGCGCCTAGTCCGCGTAGTACCTCCCGAGAACCTAGGAGAGTGGTTCCGACTGGTACAGCGGATCCACGGGCCCAGTGTACCGGCAACGCGATCCAGAGAAGATCAACCACCCACAATGTCGGGTCCGTACCACAGCACATCCCGACGCCCAGGTGCATGGAATGCACCTCTTCCGCCATCCAACTGCAAGTTCTGCGGCGCGAGACACTGGCACAGCGAATGCCGACGTCGACCAATCCCGACGACCCACGAAAAGGTCCGGACAGTGCAAACGGTCCCAAAATCACCAGTTCCGACTTCATCACAACCAAGTCAAGCCAGAGACGCCTCAGCCGGACAGCCCTTTCGAGACTGAGGTAGGATCCCTAAACCAACTGACTGTCAAACTCTTTCTAGCCCCTAATGTATCATGCCCCTTTTTAATTGATACAGGCGCCAGCCTGAGTATAGTGCCATATAATATTTATCATATGCTAAAAACCCACCTGCCTAATTTAACCCTTGAGGGACACTCACTACACCTCCAAACCCTAAACGGATTTGCAAAAACCATGGGTAAACTATCTATCCCACTGACAATAGGACAAATATCACGAAAGGAGTATTTCCATGTAGTGAATGCACCATTGCCATTCGGAATTCTTAGTATCAATAGCCTCCATAAATTCAGATTAACCATAGATTTTAATAAATGCACTATACTCCAGCTGGGCGCCCCATTGTTTACCCTTTCCTACCATTTTAATCATGTGTCCAATGTATGCACATACTGGCAATGTCAGGCGATGTCACAAAAAATTTTCCCCACATACCAACTTTCCGCCTATGACAACCATTGCGTGCATTCATTGAGAAAACCCCACTTATCTACATGCCCCTTTTTCACTAAAGCCAATTGCCCTTTTTACATGCCCTCAAATAATCAAACCACAACAACTTCAACTTATGAACCTGTCCAAAACGCACCCACACAGCGGGATAACTCGCATACCAAAAACCTAGGTGATCACACACCGTTACACAACTCTCACATGACCAACCCACACAACGAACTCGACACTCACACTAATACACAACAAAACCCTTTACCCCATGCATACTACAACACAACACCTAACACTCACTATACACCACAGTTCACAACACTTCTACAAAGGTACACTCACATTTTTTCACAGGACAAATTCAACGTACCATGCTTACGGATTCCACCAGTAAAAATACCCACGAATTCCGAAAAAATAATCACCATACGTCCATATCGTGTTCCGATATGTGACCAACAAGAAATCCGTAACCAAATACAACAAATGCTGGAGAATGGCATCATAGAGCAATCTTTTTCACCTTTCTCGAGCCCTGTCACCCTCGTCACTAAGCGCGACAAGACCAAACGGTTTTGTATCGATTATAGGAAGGTGAACGAGCTAATCAGCTCTGATGTCCATCCCCTCCCGAGAATCGAGGATATCCTAGACCGCCTCGCACAAGCCAAATATTTCTCCACGGCCGACATATCCTCTGCGTATTGGCAAGTCCCAATACACCCCGATTCTCGACCACTGTTAGCATTTGCCACCTTTGAAGGATTATACCAACCCACTCGATTACCTTTCGGGTTAAAAACCAGTCCTCAGATTTACGAACGAGCCATAAGTCAGGTCCTACAGAGACACGGACTTGACTGTGTGGCACATTACTTTGATGATTTCATCATTTACTCCAACACGTTGGAGGAGCATCAAAACCACCTGCGACAATTTTTCGCCTTTTGCGAAGCGGAGAAGTTACAACTTAACTTCGCAAAATGCGAATTTTTTAAGCAATCCATAAATTTTCTAGGTTACACCATCACAGCTGGTACAATCACACCACTCACACGTAACACCGACATTATCCACGCCATAAAACAACCACACAACCGAAAAACACTACAATCCTTCTTAGGCGCTGTGAACGTCTATAACAAATTCATTCCGGAATACGCTCGCTTGCGAGCACCACTCAACAATCTCCTCAAAAAGGATGTCGTGTGGAACTGGAATGAAGCTTGTCAAGAGGCGTTCATTGACCTGAAAGGAAACCTCACACAACACCCCATTTTACACCTTTACAAAGAAGGTCTGCCATGCCAAGTGTATTGCGATGCATCCACCCTCGGTATAGCAGGCATTCTCAAACAAGTTCACCCTGACGGAAACGTATATCCAGTTCAATATTTCAGCCGAACATTGCGCCCACACGAGAAAAACTACTCCATCTCTGAACTCGAGTGCTTAGCAATCGTTGAGAGTGTGGAGAAGTTTCGCATCTATCTTATGGGCAGAAAATTTACAATATTTTCTGACCATCACGCATTGCAGTGGTTGAAAACCATCAAGAACCCGTCCGGCAGACTGTTTCGATGGAGTTTACGACTATCGAGTTACGAATATGAGGTCCGCTACATAAAGGGAAAACTACAATACGAAGCAGATCTCTTGTCCCGTAACCCGTTTTGTGGATTCTTGGACGCCACCCTTATCAAGACCCACCAATCTCCTCCATCGAAAGAGTCTAGTTTGACCATTGATCATAATGGATTACATACAGTTTCCCGAAAAGGTGTAACCAAGATTATACTTCCAAAACCACTCATACAACAACTCTTACAAACAGTACACACACAATACAATCACCCCGGTATTTCACAAATGTCACGAATCATCTCCACACAATATTACTGGCAAGGTATGTCAAAAGATATTAAACAAAAAGTTAAGACCTGTCCCACCTGCCAATTAACAAAACGTCCAGTAGGACCCACTTACGGAGAATTAAGTCAACCTCCGGAATCTAAAGAACCCTTCGACCTCTTATCTCTGGACACCATAGCAGGATTTGCCAAATATGGCAACACCAAGATATACCTCCATGTGGTAGTCGATCATTTTTCACGCTACGCGTGGGCTTTTCCATCTAAATCCACCAGTACCACCACCTACCAACAGGTACTTAAGCGAGTATTCCAGGATGGTTCTCCAAAACGCCTTCTTACGGATAGAGCCCCTGCCTTCACTTCACCCAAATTTCGTAGTTTCCTACTTAATAGAAATATTCACCCATTGCTCACAACCAGCAACAATCCACAGGCCAACGGTCTATGTGAACGCCTAAACGCCACCCTCACGGGAAAACTTAGGTTATTACACCTAGAAAATCCTAAGGTCGCATGGACCAAGCTGGTCAAGAAGGTTACACTTATATATAACAAGACACCCCACTCTACCACAGGTTTTCCACCCATATACTTAATGTTTGGTATCCTACCCCCAGAAATCTCTAATCATAACACACCGTACCCAGATATCGACAAAGCTAGAAAAATTGCACACACACGCACACAAAACAAACATTTACAAGACAAAAACACTTATGACCAACGACACAAGCAACCACATTTCGAAGTAGGTGATCTAGTATTAGTAAAATTATATCACCACCCAAATACAGGGAAACTTGCGCCATATTTCACAGGACCTCACACAATATTAGAAATTATTTCACCAAATGTGGTCCGCATAGATCGACCAAATCAACCACTTCAAAGAGACACTGACACAATCCACGTCAACAAACTTAAACTGTATACAGAAAAAATCCATTATATATCACCACCCGCCGTTAACACCTATCATATAAAGCACAACCCCAATTACACGTTTCCTTTCAAACATTTAACACCCGAATTATTCCCAACAGAGTCAGTAAGGTTCAAACCCACCAGCAGCGAACCTTTCAAGCATTTAGACCCTGCCATTTTTGCAACAAGACGATTTACATCACTCTTCCCCGATGTTAAAAACTGCAAACCTGACAACCAACTCAATCATATCACACCACCCCCTAAAGATATCAAACGGGAGAACGGCGAACCTACCAATCATTCAAATTCTACAATTCATAAGGTTCAAGCAAATATTTCAGAGTCCCCAGTTACAAAAATGTGGACGAACATGGGGCAATATCCTATCTTTCATCTGATTTTTATCCTTTGTTTATTAGTTCTACCGTACAACTGTATCCCAATTTTAGTCATTAATTACCTGTTTATCTATGCCATGCCCGCTCAGAAAATCTTCGAACTACAAGAGGTAGTTTTTAATCTAGGACAAGCAGTTTTTAATTTTGGACAAGCATTTATAAAACTTCTCCTAATTCTAGGAACCATCCTCGCAGAAAATCTAAATAAACTCCGAAGAGATAGCAGTAACTGAAAAGATGACCAAACAATGTCGGAGAAACCACGCTCCAAAAACAAGCCCCGAGCCACACCCCAAAATAAATAGACGGCAGGAAATGAGGATTTGAAACACCACGACAGGAAGTATAGTCCGCTGCGGTTAAATTCGGCCTCTGTAAACAAAGCGGAGCGCCTTCGTCCGATCTCCAATTTCCCTCCCTCTCGTTTGCCCGACACACCCCACTTCCGTATCTCTAATTACAATGAGAAGATCCCCTATTGAGGTCGACTGGGAACCTCACTATGCCACCGGTTTTGATTCCAGTTCGAGTCTACATATCGATTTTTACCACCCAATTACACATCCACGAAACAACACCCAGAACTAGCTCACACATCTCTTACACAACCGACTTCTAACATTTTTCACAACACACACACAAAGACAAAAAATTACACATAAAGGTTATATAGATTTCCATGTCTCCTGTACACACAACATAAACGCACTTGAGGGCTAGAATCACGTTTTTCACCTAAGTGTCGCTACAGACGAGACAAAAATTTTATAGGGCATAATTGAGCAAGTAAAACATTTATAGGGCAAAATGGAGCAACCAATACATGTAGATCAGGGCATGAAGATACCATAGGGTTCAAACCAATACACCTTATTTTTCATATCAAACATTTCCATTATTTTCTCTCAATTAAAATTTAAATATTTAATCAATTTATCAATTTATTCAACTTATTATCAATTTTAATCATTAACTATCATTTTATTTACCAATTAGTTTATATTATCATTTTCACTTATCAATTATCATTCTATTTACCACTTGACTTATATTGCCACAACTCAATTATCAACGAAAACCCACTGGTTTTCGATTAAACTAAAAACATTAAATCACCCTTTGTTGTTGAAACCTTTTTATTTTTCATTTTTTTTTCAAACGCTCAACTTTGATTTCGTTCAACTCTTATTTTTATTTTTATTTTGATTTCTCAAAAGACCTTATGAAATTTCCTCGAATTCCTTTCCAAAATTCAAGCAAAAAAATAATTAGGCATTTTTCCTTTTTTTTTTCACCATTCAACCAAGCACTCAACTTTGATTTCGCTCAAAAAACTTTTATTTTATTTTTATTTTTGATTTCTCAAAAGACCTAATAGAATTCCTTCGATTTCATTCCCAATTTCGAGCTAGAATATGGTTAGGCATTTTTTTTTTTTTTTTTTCTCACCATTCAACCAAACACATTCAATTTTGATTTCATTCAACTACTCTTATTTTATTTTGTTTTGATTTCAAAGCGCCTTATGAAATTTCCTCGATTTCTTTTCTCAAAAGTCGAGCAAAAAAGTAACTAAGCAGTTGTCTTTGTCATCATGCAACAAAATATTTTTCTTTTTCAACCAAACACATTCAATTTTGATTTCATTCAACTATTTTTATATTATTTTTATTTGATTTCAAAAGCCTTAATAGAACTCCCTCGATATCATTTCTTATCTCGAGTAGAATTCGTTTAGGCGCATTTTCTTTTTGCCCACTATGTACCATAACATTCATTGATTTCTTACAATTAAAAAATTTTTTGATTTCTATTAATTATACTCAACCTATATCATCAACCCCACTCTATCTTACTTTTATGTCACCAGCAATGCTTGTATATAGCCCCTCAATACCCACAACTAATTTTCCCACAAAATTATTTTCCATTTTACAGAATTCTCTCAGGCTAACCCCTTCTTGAATTCTTCACATGTAGGGGGCGCATCTGTCATAATTTGTATAAAATTAAATGCAACCCCGACCCACTATGTATGTACCATGTATGATTTTCGAAGACTTAATAAAGAACAAGGTAACTGGAGGGAAGCAAGTAGCATTAAGATATAGGAAGTAGACCTAAGGCTGGCACGACTATTCTGGGCACCCCTGTGTCAATATTGCAGGGGCAGAGACCGGACGTCTCTAGTGACCGCAGAAGTTATTTTAGCCAAGATACACTCAATACTTCCTGACAAAACAGGACGTCTCTAGTGACCAGAAGTTATAAATGTTAAAACTAGCATTCAATACTTCCTGACAAAGCAGGATGTATTTTGATAGCCGCGGAAGTAAATAAAGTCAAATAAACACGAGACTTCCTGACCCAAGCCGGGCGTAACTAATATCAAAGGAAACCGCGGGCCAATCAAAAGACAGTACCTTAAGTAGGTCAACCAATAGGAAAAGATCATGTGACATCTCTCGACCAATCAGAGAGAAACTGAGGCTTGGTGTTAAATCGGAAAACAAGAATGAGTAGTTACGCTTGAGCTCTCATAGGAACAACACCTACAGGGTTCACTGGCTCTCGCCGAGTTCGGACAGTGCTCCTTCGCTTCCAACAAGGTAACATCTACTCTAGAGATATCTCTCTCCGCTCATTTCATCATCGCCATGTGATCAACTAATTAATAAGTCAAATCGCTCAACTCTTCTCAAGCTTTCTTCCCTCCAACACAGTTGCCTCTTATTTTCCAACTCAATCACGTGTCCTGATTATTCCTAACTGTATGCGGCAACTTCCACTCAAACGACTGCGCTTCAACCAAATCTCACCATTCGCATCCAACAACAAGAAACCCCGCAACGATATTGCCACATATACTCAACTTTGGGTATTGAATACATCGTGTGGTGAATAGTAATAAGAGAGTTGGAGCTCTTCAAATGTACGACTAGCTTTTATTATCATCATTTATGCTGAATCACTGGGTGAAAAATGTTTTTAGAGAATCGATTTTAAATATCCTATTCACCACAATTGATCTGCCGATTTTGATGATTTTCTAACAGAATAAAAATTTACGTTTCAAATTAATCGTTAAATACTTTTTTTTACCGTTTAGTCACGTAGATTATTGATTGTTTCCTATACTCTTATTGGAGTATGTTCTTTATACATTCAATAACCTATATATTTGAATATACTATAACTTTAAAATTTTACACAGATAAATTTACTGGCAATGCGCTTCTTTTAAATATCATCAAATATTATCTCTACAGACCTTACTGTAGCCCACTCATTCAATAACTCATATCATTGCAGTAAGGTCTGTAGAGATAATATTTGATGATATTTAAAAGAAGCGTATTGCCAGTAAATTTATTTGTGTAAAATTTTAACGATAGATGGCAATTAAATTTGATATACTATAACTTTAAAAACTTCAAGTAAACAATCACAAAATACATTCTCTATTATGCACGAGAGAAAATGCGCTTCTCAATTAAAAGAAAACACATTAACACAATGACATTTGAAAATTATCCCGCATGCGTTTATTTTGAACGAAAAATCAAAATTTATTTTAAGGAGAAATAACGATTATTTCTAACCTTAGGGATGAGGTATGAAAGGATAAATTGTGAAGAGTAATGATGAACGGAAAAATAAAAGTTTCCAGGGATGGGAATCGAACCAATGCATTTGCGTTCCATTTGTTATAAAAATTTAACATCAATCTTTTCTCAAGTTGAGTCCTTCTTCTGTATTACGTCTATTGACTGTGCTGTTTTTCAGAATTTGTAAAAGGTCAATGCATTGGGATTGTTTTTCACTACTATTGGCAACAAAACATATGGTGAATTGTTTTCATAGCAAATCTTCTGGAGGAGAATTACTATCTCTTCTTCCAAAGCCGGACACTAAAACGTGTAGTAACAAATGAAAACATTGAGACGTGAATGTTTTTTTTTTCACAATTACATTAAACTTCTACTTGAAGCGTGTAGTGTAGAAAGTCCTGATTAAATTCACTATTACACAGTTTTGAATATAACCAATGGGATAATGATTAACGCCACAACTTTTTATCAAAATGAATCACAGAAGCTTTCAGACATTTTCTCTTCATCAGGTTGACGTACATATAGACAACCACAGAGAGCGTCTGAAGTCAATCAGTAGCTAGGCCAGGGGAGTTTCCTCACCGATCCAATCTAATTACACACCTTTGTTCTCTTTCTTGTCAAAAGGAAGAATCCGTCATCAAATTATTTCTCCAGTACAGAAGGTAAACTTTGAATGCTCCACACTGAAGTTGGCTGAGTATAGGCCTTGACTCAATTAATACAAAAAATAACAATTCGTATCTTAAATTTATAAATACAATTACCATCTATCGATAAAATGTGTAACTAATAAATTCACTGGCAATGTGTTTCTTAAAAAAAAAGTCGTAGGACAGTGGGTAACCCCCTCGATTCCCGACAGTCATGAACCGGGATTGAATCCCGCGTTAAAATTTGTTTAATATGTGATAACCTTCACATATTACACAATGTTCAATTATCATGAACTAGGTTGCTCTTGCTGAGCGGTACCTATTTATGTGAATTTGAACCCTGCAAATGTGTTTCTTTTCAATATCATCATCTATTATAGTAGAAACTCCCTGAGAGGACACTCGCGCTAGAGGACACCTCTATTGAAAGGACAGTTTTCATTTGCAAAATTACTATTTTTACAATTTAGTACTTCTCCTGTAAGAGGACACCTCTCCCTAAAGGACACTTTGGCTCTGCAATTAGGTGTCCTTTACAAGGAGGTTTTACTGTATCTCTACAGACCTTACTGCAATGATACAAGTTATTGAGCCAAGCCCTCTTATTCCATAACTTTGCAGTAAGGTCTGTAGAAACAATAGTTGGTGATATTGAAAAGAGAAACACATTGCCAGTGAATTTATTTGTTACAAATAAGTATCTTTCGAAACTATTTTAGACGCGTAAGATTCTTTTTGAAATTAAACAATTTCTACTGCCCTTACTGCAATGGAAAAATTAATGGGAGGGCCTGGCTCATCAGTGGTGAATCCTCCCAGCAAGCCAGTTTTTTTTCCATTGCAGTAAGGACAGTAGAAATTGTTTAATTTCAAAAAGAATCATACGCGTCTAAAATAGTTTCGAATTTTCATTACAGATGGCGCGCTTATGCATCATAAAATAAGCATTTTGTTTATAGGAAAGAGCGATCTTTCGAAGTACAACACTCTTCTACTGGTTTAACAATGTAAATTGAAGAGAAATACAAACTGTTGGTAAAAACAAATGTTTAACTGCACACGTGGGAACATGATGAATTCATATATTGGCTGTAGAGTGCTCTCAAATAACCGATGTCTTCATGTTTCACTGGAAAAAGTTGGGATGTCAAGTCGTAAAGGTAGAACGTAATTACCTTTGACAAGCGATTAAAATTGAATAAAAAAGACGTACCAGGATCGGTGAAAGAAAAACATTTTGTTTTCAAAATATTTCGAGCGATTGCTACCTCTTCATCAATTTATTGCACAAACCTTTAAATATATGTTCAATGGAGCGCTTTTTGTATCGTTTCACTGTAAATAGATGGAATCTCATGTATATGATTACCTTTGACAAAATAATAAAATTTTTAATTTGAAAGTATTTTAGGGAAAAAATTATATATTTCTACGGAATAAACAACAACAAAAAGTTTTATTAAGACCTTTTGGTCTTATACAGATTCTCCGAGTAGAAGAGAGGGTACATACAGGAATAAGAGTAACAATAATCAACAATGTTATTTACCATGTATCAAATAGAGGGAAAGAAAGAACTTGGCTTAAACTTATATACAAGCAGTTGAGAACAAGCAGTTCTGTCTCTTAAAGAACAATAATTAGTAGTGCTGACAGATATTTATATTAGTACAAGTGAAAAAGGAATATACAACAATGTATTATACATCATTATCAGACATCTATAGTTTTATATATGTGGATGGATCAAGGGTGTTTTTTACGGATTAAATCAAATTCTCCTACTGATGATCCAGGCCTTCCCAATAATTTTTCCATGACAGAAAGTTCAATAGGAGATTGTTTCAAAAGACAATTTCGCCCTGAAATAGTGTTAATTTTAACACTCAATCGTTTGAGATAAAGGGCAATCCATTGAACATATATTTAAAGGTTTGTGCAATAAATTGATGAAGAGGTAGGAGAAATCCCTCGAAATATTTTGAAAACAAAATGTTTTACTTTCATCGATCCCGGTACGACTTTTTTATTTAATTTTAAATAGCTTGTCGAAGCTAATTACGTTCTGACTTACAGACTTGACATCCCAACTTTTTCCAGTGAAACACGAAGACTTTGGACATTTGAGAGCACTCTACAGCCAATATAGGAATTCATCAAGTCTCCACATGTGCAGTTAAACATTTGTTTTAACCAACAGTTTGTTTTTCTCCAATTGACATTGTTAAGCCAGTAGAAGAGTGTTGTAACTCGAAAGATAGCTTTTTACAATAAACAATTTGCTTATTTTATGATGCATAAGCGCGCCATCTGTAATGAAAATTAGAAACTATTATAGACGCGTATGATTCTTTTTGAAATTAAACAATTTCTACTGACCTTACTGAAATGAAAAAAAATAAAAAAACTGGCGAAACCGCTGGGAGGATTCACCACTGATGAGTCAAGCCCTCCCATTATTTTTTTCCATTGCAGTAAAGGCAGCAGAAATTGTTTCATTTCAAAAAGAATCTTACGCATCTAAAATAGTTTCGAAAGATACTTATTTGTAACAAACAAATTCACTGGTAATGTTTCTCTTTTCAATATCAACTATTATCTCTACAGACCTTACTGCAAAGTTATGGAATGAGAGGGCTTGGCTCAATAACTTATATCATTGCAGTAAGGTCTGTAGAGATACAGTAGAACTATCTCCCTGTAAAGGACAACACCTAATTACAGAGTCAAAGTCTCCTTTAGGGAGAAGTATCCTCTTACCGGAGAGTTACCAAATAGTAAATAGTTATTTTGCAAATGAAAACTGTCCTTTGTAGAGAGGTGTCCTCTCAGGGAGGTTCTACTGTAATAGTGGATGATATTGAAAAGAAACATTTGCCAGTAAATTTATTAGTTACACATTTTATCGATAGATGGCAATTGTATTTATAAATTAAAGATACGAATTGTTATTTTTTGTATTGATTTTAAGTGAAGGCCTATACTCAGCCAACTTCAGTGTGGAGCATTCAAAGTTTACCTTCTGTACTCGGGAAATAATTTGATGACGGATTCTTCCTTTTGACAAGAGTGAGAACAAAGGTGTGTAATTAGATTGGATCGGTGAGGAAACTCCCCTGGCCTAGCTACTGATTGACTTCAGCCGCTCTCTGTCTGTCTGTCTGTGGTTGACTACATTGTTGTAAATATAAACTTCATTCTTTATTTATGTAAATACCTATGCCTCTATATACATTCTATTTATTTTTGAAGTTTCGCGCTATTTCGAGTAAATTTGCTCTTCGTGGGCAAACAATAATAAATATAACAACAAAAATGATACTGTAAAAAAAAAAAAGATCAGAAATTATATTGGCGTGTCCCCGCGTGGGCGTGCATTCGAATATATTGATATTACAAATATATACGCTCATGGATAAAACTTGAGGATGTTGTACATTTTAGCATTATAGCTGGATTCAGACATATATTCCGACATATTATAGTGAATTTTATTGAAGACACACGAGATAACCAAGTGTGAACATCCTCTGTCTCCTTAAAAAACAGACGATCGGTGACATCGAATACTTTCCACTTCCTTAAGTTTTGTCTATGAGTGTAAATATAAACAATGATAAAGATATTTTTTATTTTTAGTGGAAATAAATTAAATACACTCTTTTACCTAAAATCCAATGTTTATTATTTAGAGAATTCCTGGGGGTAACTAATATTCCCATAAAATTAGCTATGTGTTCCCACAAGAATAAGTTTTGCACATCGCAGGGATATGGCATGGGCGTAATACGTAGGTGTTCTCTAGTGGTGTTCAGGACTTGTGGACAGCCGTCAGAATCCCATGGAAGGATGGACCGCTCGTCCATGTAAAGTGTAAATAGGAGCTGTAAGATCAACACATCACATACATGTAGGAAGTCGACTGGCTTTGCTATCACCAGCTTAAGGTTGGACCTGTGCAGGATTTGGGTCCATCGAGACAATTTATTATTGTAGAAACTACGTCATTATGGGTTTAAAACCTGGAGGTTAACTGGTTGTTGGTTTGGTCCTGGTGTTGTTGGTTTAGTTGTAGGATCAGCTGTGGTGGTGTTGGTTTGTTTTAAGTGATGTTGGTTTGGTTGTGGTGTCGTTGGTTTATTTGTAGGCTCAATCGTAATGTTGTTGGTTCGGTTGTAGGCCTAGTTAAGTGGTGTTGTAGTCTTGTTGTAATGTTGTCAGCTTGATTGTAATTTTGTAGTTTTAGCTGTTGTATTTATTGTAGCTGTTTATTCGACTGTGATATCCCAGTCCTACAGTTACGCCACCAAACAACCTACCATGTAACATTTTACCCCATAGTTATATAAATGCTCCACGATATTTTTATCTTCAGAAATTGATATGCTGCTAAAACTAAGCCCTTTAAAGAGTTATGAATTTTATTGAACTAACACGTCATTAGATTACAATTCAAATATATAATAAATAAAAAACGACCAAATCCAACAAAATACTAATTCAGAGAGGCAACTCTATAAAAGATATCAAGGAAAGAACAAAGAATAAAACGGACCATGGACTGTCATGATATAACGGCCAAATAATCGCTATAAAGGCCAGCCATTATGATTGTCATATGTGGGATAGTTGATTGGCCAATAGCCTCTATACCGTAATTAGAGCCGTGCTGGGGGTAATTTACGGCTGTCGACAAGTTTGCCATCTAAAAACCCAATAATGGAAAAAGTCATTATTATACAATTTTTTAAATTAATGTTAAACACGTGAGATTTCAATTCTGATTCCTTTTTATTAATTTATTTGATAGAACCTTTTGGAAATATTCACGCTTCCGAGAAAAAGTTTAATTATTTATAATATTCAAACACGATTAAGAAATTTATGCAAATTATTTTCTTATGTTAGAAGGACTCGGGATTAGCTTCCTGCATTACTAACTTGTAAAGCAGTACAAACCATGAATATATACTCATGTACAGAACTTAAGAAAGTAGAAATATTTGATGTCTCCGGTCGTCTGTTTTTTTTAAGGAGACAGAGGCAATTTAGTTTACACTTGGTTATCTCGTGTATCTTCAATAAAGGTCACTGTAATATCTTTCAGAGTTATTGTCTGAATCCCGATATACATGCTAAAAGGTACAACTTCCTTAAGTTTTGTCCATAAGTGTATCTTTCAGAGTTATTGTCTGAATCCCGATATACATGCTAAAAGGTACAACTTCCTTAAGTTTTGTCCATGAGTGTATCTTTCAGAGTTATTGTCTCAATCCCGATATACATGCTAAAAGGTACAACTTCCTTAAGTTTTGTCCATAAGTGTATCTTTCAGAGTTATTGTCTGAATACCGATATACATGCTAAAAGGTACAACTTCCTTAAGTTTTGTCCATGAGTGTATCTTTCAGAGTTATTGTCTCAATCCCGATATACATGCTGAAAGGTACAACTTCCTTAAGTTATGTCCATGAGTGTATCTTTCAGAGTTATTGTCTGAATCCTGATATACATGCTGAAAGGTACAACTTCCTTAAGTTTTGTCCATGAGTATATCTTTAAGAGTTATTGTTTGAATCCAGATATACATGCTAAAAGATACAACTTCCTTAAGTTTTGTCCATGAGTATATCTTTCAGAGTTATTGTTTGAATCCAGATATACATGCTAAAAGGTACAACTTCCTTAAGTTTTGTCCATGAGTGTATCTTTCAGAGTTATTGTCTGAATCCAGATATGCATGCTAAAAGGTACAACTTCCTTAAGTTTTGTCCATGAGTGTATCTTTCAGAGTTATTGTCTGAATCCTGATATACATTTGAAAGGTATAACTTCCTTAAGTTATGTCCATGATTGTAGGTAAGGTTAAGTTTAGTTAGTTTAGGTTACATTAGGTTCAGGTTTATAGGTTCAGATTAGATTAGATTCAGTTAAGGCTATATTCATGTTAGAGTTAGTAAACCAGGGAACTAGTCCCGAGACCACCTAAAATGTCTTCTAATTCGTGTTGAGTAAATAAAATAAATAATATTCATGCTAAAAACTTATTAATGAAATATAGAATTATACACTCATGGACAAAACTTAAGGAAGTTGTACCTTTTAGCATGTATATCGGGATTTGGACAATAACTCTGAAACATACACTCATGGACAAAACTTAAGGAAGTTGTATCTTTTAGCATGTATATCGGGATTTGGACAATAACTCTGAAACATACACTCATGGACAAAACTTAAGGAAGTTGTATCTTTTAGCATGTATATCGGGATTTGTACAATAACTCTGAAACATACACTCATGGACAAAACTTAAGGAAGTTGTACCTTTTAGCATGTATATCGGTATTCAGACAATAACTCTGAAAGATACACTCATGGACAAAACTTAAGGAAGTTGTACCTTTTAGCATGTATATTGAAATTCAGACAATAACTCTGAAAGATACACTCATGGACAAAACTTAAGAAAGTTGTACCTTTAAGCATGTATATCGGTATTCAGACAATAACTCTGAAAGATACACTCATGGACAAAACTTAAGGAAGTTGTATCTTTTAGCATGTATATCGGGATTTGGACAATAACTCTGAAACATACACTCATGGACAAAACTTAAGGAAGTTGTATCTTTTAGCATGTATATCGGGATTTGGACAATAACTCTGAAACATACACTCATGGACAAAACTTAAGGAAGTTGTACCTTTTAGCATGTATATCGGTATTCAGACAATAACTCTGAAAGATACACTCATGAACAAAACTTAAGGAAGTTGTACCTTTTAAAATGTATATCGGGATTCAGACAATAACTCTGAAAGATACACTCATGGACAAAACTTAAGGAAGTTGTACCTTTCAGCATGTATATCGGTATTCAGACAATAACTCTGAAAGATACACTCATGGACAAAACTTAAGGAAGTTGTACCTTTTAGCATGTATATCTGGATTCAGACAATAACTCTGAAAGATACACTCATGGACAAAACTTAAGGAAGTTGTACCTTTTAGCATGTATATCGGGATTCAGACAATAACTCTGAAAGATACACTCATGGACAAAACTTAAGGAAGTTGTACCTTTTAGCATGTATATCGGGATTCAGACAATAACTCTGAAAGATACACTCATGGACAAAACTTAACGAAGTTGTACCCTTTATCATGTATATCTGGATTCAAACAATAACTCTGAAAGATACACTCATGGACAAAACTTAAGGAAGTTGTACCTTTTAGCATGTATATCTGGATTCAAACAATAACTCTGAAAGATACACTCATGGACAAAACTTAAGGAAGTTGTAGCTTTTAGCATGTATATCGGGATTCAAACAATAACTCTGAAAGATACACTCATGGACAAAACTTAAGGAAGTTGTACCTTTTAGCATGTATATCTGGATTCAGACAATAACTCTGAAAGATACACTCATGGACAAAACTTAAGGAAGTTGTACCTTTTAGCATGTATATCGGGATTCAGACAATAACTCTGAAAGATACACTCATGGACAAAACTTAAGGAAGTTGTACCTTTTAGCATGTATATCTGGATTCAAACAATAACTCTGAAAGATACACTCATGGACAAAACTTAAGGAAGTTGTACCTTTTAGCATGTATATCTGGATTCAAACAATAACTCTGAAAGATACACTCATGGACAAAACTTAAGGAAGTTGTAGCTTTTAGCATGTATATCGGGATTCAAACAATAACTCTGAAAGATACACTCATGAACAAAACTTAAGGAAGTTGTACCTTTTAGCTTGTATATCGGTATTCAGACAATAACTCTGAAAGATACACTCATGGACAAAACTTAAGAAAGTTGTACCTTTAAGCATGTATATCGGTATTCAGACAATAACTCTGAAAG
This sequence comes from Cordylochernes scorpioides, assembly GCA_030710605.1. Lineage (NCBI taxonomy): Eukaryota > Metazoa > Arthropoda > Arachnida > Pseudoscorpiones > Chernetidae > Cordylochernes > Cordylochernes scorpioides. Next base: position 8,785,233 of record CP092871.1, on the reverse strand, counting down.
ATACACTCATGGACAAAACTTAAGGAAGTTGTACCTTTCAGTATGTTTAACGAGATTCAGACAATAACTCTGAAAGATATTACTGTGACCCTTATTGAAGACACACGAGATAACCAAGTGTGAACAAAATTACCTCTGTCGCCTTAAAAAAAAAAAGACGACCGGTGACATCAAAGACTTTACACCTTAAGTTTTATCCATGAGTATAGTTCAAAAATTAAGCTCAATCTATAATTAATTATTTTCATAAAACATATATAAGATCAACGAATATTGTATACTCATCGATATTGTGCAAAAATGTTGATAAAAGTTGGCATGCTGCCAAACGAAATATTGGTGAATAAAACGTTATCGATACAATATATGTCTTATCATAGAGAAATATATTTCTATAGATATATTTTATCTTTTCATATATAAATATATAAAACTATTCAATATTCTGTAATAAATAAAGTTGGGCATGTAAAATATATCATTGTTTGAATAGAATTGAGGCTTCTATACAAAGAAATATTGCCTAGCTTATATTTTGGTAGGAGGAATATATTTCTGACATTATTATATTCTATAAGATTATTTTGTCCAGAGCGGTGAAATCTATCTTTACTCGATATAGCTGTGTGGTAGCGTATAGACATCTAATTATTACAACAACTTGTACCTGTTTATAGATGTTTACTGTAGATAGAGTTGGAATACATTAAATATTCAAGCTCATTTATTATAAAATTTAAGCTCAACAAAATATAACAAAATATTCAGGTAGGTATTATACATACACAAGGCTTGGAGGCTACTTAAAGTTATCTCATTATTCCCTTATATAAATTTGTAGGATGGTTGAAACACGCTCTGGTAAGATACAAGACCCGGCACAGGAGAGAATCAAGGTTGAAGAGTTTGCCAAGCCGCAACCTGGTGCAACAATATAACATACCGCTTTAATATTGCATTTTTCTGTTTTTCTTTTATATTGATACTGAAACCAGACTCTTGGAATGGGTATTTTAAATCAACTATGGATATAAGCTTTGAGGGGACAGAGTAGAAATACATATAGTGATTTTTCAATTAAAAATTCATATATTGGATCAAAATATCATTTATCTTACCAATATTTCAGTTGTCTGAATGCCAACCTTTATCAAGATATTATAACATATTAATATGTTATAATACCTTGATAAAGGTTGGCGGTCAGCCAACTGAAATATTGGTAAGATAAATGATTTTTCAAATCCAATATATGATTTTTTAATTAAAGATATATTTATGGAGTGCTCTATTTTCAAAACATATAATGATAAATATATAATATGCTCCGTGTATTATTTTGGTCTACCTTTGGTTTATTAATATTTTATTGATAAATTAGGCCAATATAATTTTAGTTATTTTTATTAGATAACTTTTACAGGGCACATCACCTTCTTTCTTTTTACAACAAAGCACCCAAACACATACCAATCGATGATGATCTCAATACTTATTCATAGAACACATTATATAACACTCCGAGCATTTCCCTTACGAAAATGGCAAGTAAAAGTATATTTAAAACACAATAATAATTCGATACATTAGTGCGTCATTTCTGTTATAAGAAATCCAAACTATTTTAGATATAGACGTGTATATATATTATATAATATATAATGCAAATATTTTATTTTTTAACACATATATTTATTTTCAGTCATTAACTGTCCTACATTTTTGACCATAGATTTAGAACATAACACTTTGAATATTGTTGTAAATATGTATAGTTAACCTACCTGTTTTTTAATTCACGAATATAGAGAGAGAATTCATTTGATAAATTCTATATTAGTGTGAAAAATAATTAATGTGTAATTCCTTTCAAGTAATTGAAAATAAAAACTACTTGAAAAGTAAAACACTATCTTTACTTTTTCACGAATGTACCTTCAATTATTTATCATTCCAACATCAAAACATTATAATCATAACATATATATGTTATATAAAGGTATTATTTAAAATGTTATATAAAAATATTATTTTATTTAAAAATATATTTCATAGATACAAATACTGCTAAATCGACCGCCAGAGGTCACTCTTCCCCTATAAAAACTCGTTGTTGTTGTCTCCCAATGGCCGGCTCAAATCTTTTGTACATTATGTAAAAAGGTTATTCATTTTTTTATTCTTACGCCGTAAGCCAGGCAGTACTTTTACCAAATTATGTTTTTTATACATTCCTTAGTTCAATTAAAGAAATTACTGATCAAAACCATTTTCTTTATTATTATTATTGCCACGACTGCATCACCATTATCACAATCCTCAACAATCAAAATACAAGCAGAAAATCTCATTCATCTTTATTTATAACATACTAGCCGAATGACCCGGGCAACGCCCGGGTTTTACCCGATTAAATGTTTTTATTCAAATACTATTCGTTACAATTATAAATTGGCACCGTGGATGTCACTTTTGTGCAACGTCCCGCTCCAAACTTTGTGTCTGAGAAGCGATATTTTTATAGAAAGACTAGCGGATGTACCCGGCTTCGCCCGTGTTTTACCCGAGTAAAGGTTTGTCTAACGAATCTCTCGATAAAGTGAACATTTTTCCCGGTCCCTTGAAAAATACTCGATAAGTTGAATAAAATCAATATTAATCGATACCCGAGTAAAGGTCTGTCTAACGAACATTTGTTAAAACAATTCTCTATAAACTTATAAAAAGAAATAGATATATTTTGATAATTTGAAACTGATAAAGTGATCATTTTTTCCCGGTCCCTGTGTGCCGTGTCATTCTGAATTTTGTCTTTCCTAATTTTCTACATTACAAAATCATCGTTTTATCTATTGAACATTTTTTCCCGGTCCCTTGAAAAATACTCGATAAGGTTGAATAAATTCATGGTCGTTTATGGAAGATGGACGAAGTTCCCGGAGGTCATCTTGGGCAAGCTCCCGCGAGGCTTTTTTTCTTGTCTACTTGGCATAGCTGTGTCACCAACTCTGCCCTGATTGGTCGGTGGGTACTGGCGGCCGGGCGAATCCATTCTCTCACGGGGTGGGGCAGACCCAAGGTCATCAGGAGCAGCAAACGTAAGCCTATCTCCGTCTCAATGGTGGCACTGCTTGCGAGTTAAAGCTACAAATCTGCAAATAACTCTAAGGATATTAAAGATATTCAAGATATTATTTTTCGTAAACCTTTCCGGGGATATGCCTAATAATATCCCAAATTTTCACGGCGATTGGATGCATGGTTTTTGAATCCATAGAGGACACACACACACACACAGACAGACAGACATTCAATTTTATATATATAGATGATCTGGCTTTTGTTTTCTGCTCGAATGAATGTTTTCTGTTAGAATTTTGTTCCTGCGTACAAAATAATGAACTGGTTTCACCCGTGATCTCTGCTTTTTAGAATTTTTCCCGATATAATTATGTATCTAATAATCAAACATGATACAGAAATATCGTCATCATCATTTTCTGACTAAAAATATATAGTTTTAATAATTGATTTATATATTTTTTAAAATAGCCTATCGTCTTCCCCTTATTTTTTTTTACCTATGTATGGAAATTTTGGTTTGAATTAGTGAACTACTGCGAATTTGTATACCGGACATACAAACCAACAAACAAACAAACAGACAAACATACAAACATTAGGACAGTAGAATTTTGTTTTATGTATAAAAGAAACATTCGCGCTTTTAAATCCTTTTATTTTATATGTATAGATGGCGCGTTATTGATTTGTGTTAGTTTATGCCTAACTGGCCTTGTCTTTATAGTTTGCTGAAGAGCATTGCTCGAAGCAAATATTTAAATGTAATGCTACTGTCCTATAAGCTAATGTCCATAGTTTACTTGAAAACCATTTCTAAGATTCTATCCTTCAGTGTAGCATATAAAAGCAGAACGATCCAATACAGTATTAGAGCTCTGAGAAGCGGTCTGGTGGATTAAATTGGCGAAACCGCTGGGAGGGTTCACCACTGATGAGCCAAGCCCTCCCAATATATTTTTTCATCGCAGTAAGGACAGTAGAATTTTGTTTTAAGTATAAAAGAAACATTCGCGCTTTTAAATCCTTTTATTTCATACAAACATTCATTTTTATATATATAGAGATATATAAATTTTTAAGAAAATAAATCAATTTTATTTTGAATAGGATTATGCTCAATAACCAAATTTTCATTTAGCATTGTTAAATGAAATCGAAGTTTTCTAAGAAAGCAAAGAATCAATATGAAGCAACCATTGATTCCCTCGCAAGGAAAGTTTTGAATTATATTTACTTCCAGTTCAAGAATCTTCAACTTTTTCTGAAATTTGATATCTTGCGATAGAGAGGAAAAATAAATTTTATTGTTTTCTCTTTTTTATTTTTCACTTTTGTCTTTCAAAGTAAGCGCGGTTTCATTCTCATGTCAGAGATCGAGTAAGTTAAACATAGCAACAATTGAATTAAGTGGAAGGAAGTTAAGTGAAACATATGTATTGAGGGACGTTACAATAACCTACATACAACCATCATACCACTTGTGGTGCACTTACAGTCGCCAACTTCTACCCACCATGATTATCATGGCCAGTACCAAGTACCCTTCCTTCCTTCAATGCCTTCCTCTACTGAGGATGGGCCACATGGTCTCTCCATATCTCCCTCCTTCAATGCCCTTCTCTACTGAGGATGGGCCACATGGTCTCTCCATATCTCCCTCCTTCAGTACCTTCCTATACTAAGGGTGGGCCACATGGTCTCTCCATATCTCCCTCCTTCAATACCTTCCTCTACTGAGGATGGACCACATGGTCTCTCCATATCTCCCTCCTTCAGTGTCTTCCTCTACTGAGGGTGGGCCACATGGTCTCTCCATATCTCCCTCCTTCAGTGCCTTCCTCTACTGAGGGTGGGCCACATGGTCTCTCCATATCTCCCTCCTTCAGTGTCTTCCTCTAATGAGGGTGGGCCACATGGTCTCTCCATATCTTCCTCTTTCAGTGTCTTCCTCTAATGAGGGTGGGCCACATGGTCCCTCAATATCTCCCTCCTTCAGTACCTTCCTCTACTGAGGGTGGGCCACATGGTCTCTCCATACTTCCTCCACCATCCTCTTCATCTCCTCGTAGGTGTGTCGTCCAGTCCATTGTTTTATATCGTCTGTGTATCTATGTCGTCTCCTTTCCCTCGATCTCTTCCCCAGGAGATTATCCTCCAAGTGTGCTCTAGGGATGATAAGAAACACTGCAACTGCAGTAGCACAACAAGTACCCAAGAAGGATACCTCAGAGTATGTGTGATTTCAAACAATTAGACTCAAGTAAATATCTCCAATAATTAATCTCAAATACATCTGAACCATACTTTTGTCTATCTATCAAATTTGTTTTAATATACACTCATGGACAAAACTTAAGGAAGTTGTACCTTTTAGCATGATATCGGGATTCAGACAATAACTCTGAAAGATACACTCATGGACAAAACTTAAGGAAGTTGTACCTTTTAGCATGTATATCGGGATTCAGACAATAACTCTGAAAGATACACACATGGACAAAACTTAAGGAAGTTGTACCTTTTAGCATGTATATCGGGATTCAGACAATAGCTCTGAAAGATACACACATGGACAAAACTTAAGGAAGTTGTACCTTTTAGCATGAATATCGGGATTAAGACAATAACTCTGAAAGATACACACATGGACAAAACCTAAGGAAGTTGTACCTTTTAGCATGTAAATCGGGATTCAGACAATAACTCTGAAAGATACACTCATGGACAAAACTTAAGGAAGATGTACCTTTTAGCATCTATATCGGGATTCAGACAATAACTCCGAAAGATACACTCATGGACAAAACTTAAGAAATTTGTACCTTTTAGCATGTATATCTGGATTCAGACAATAACTCTGAAATATATCACAGTGACCTTTATTGAATATACACGAGAAAACCAAGAGTGAAAAAAACTGTTTGTCTTCAAAAAAAAAAAAAACAGACAACCGGCGACATCAAATATGTTGGAATTCATATATATATATATTTATATATATTGCTTTACATATACTATTGCTTTACATACTATTTTATGCGATATTAAATGGCATTTGATGATTGAAAATGGTATTGATCTAATCATTGTTACATTGAGAGTAAGATAGGGCTTCTCTATGCGACTTTGTAGGAATACATATTGGAGAGGGTGTGCGCCAGTATTATCCTGCTAATGTGCAAATGGTGTGCGTTCTAATTACAGCCATGATATTACATAAAGCAAGTCTATGATTAAATTTTATTTATGTCCGAACGTGACCTGTCTTTGTAACGAAGTGTGTCTATTTTAAGGAATTCTATTCCTGACATGCAGCTTCTGTTAAAGTCTGTGCGTGTGAGGGGGATACAAAGAATAATTATTTAACTACATATCTCCTCGAGCCAATATGCAAATATAGAGAATAATATGTATATAGATATATATATGTTGTGATAAATTTGTTTTAATATAGAATTTGCTTAGGTTGGGGAAGTCTGTTTGAATTTGGGCACGTTATTGTATATTGGATATTTTGAAATAACAAATGATATTGACTATATTTTTATTGCAGTCGTGGTAAAACTGAAATAAAATTAACTTTGTATCACAATTTTGTTTAATTGTAAAACGACATTTGAAAATTTTCCCGCAAATATTTCTTTTGAACGAAAAATCAAAATGTATTTTAAGGAGAAATAACGATTATTTCTAACCTTAGGGATGAAGTATGAAAGGATTAATTGTGAAGAGTAATGATAAACGGAAAAATAAAAGTATCCAGGGATGGGAATCGAACCCACAGTGTAGCCTAGTGGACATGGCATCTGCCCGGTAAACGGAACACTGTGGCTTTGATTTCCATCCCTGGACACTTATTTTTCCGTTTATCATTACTCTTCACAATTCATCCTTACATGCCTCATCCCTAAGGTTAGAAATAATCGTTATTTCTCCTTAAAATGCATTTTGATTTTTCGTTCAAAAGAAACACATGCGGGATAATTTTCAAATGTCGTTTTACAATCACAGGCCGCATTATATTGTATTGGTTTAATTGTGCTGAAAGACATAATTAAGGAAGAAATACCTGATTTGAGGCTTGAAGAAGAAAATAAAATATTACATATTTACATATCTACAAAAAGATTTGAGCCGGCCAACAGGAAACAACAATAATAGGTTTATATAGGGAAAGTCGCGACATCTGGTGGTAGACGTAACAGAGTAATTTGATCAGGGAATTATAATTTTTAAATAAAATATAATTTTTATACAGCATATATATATTTTTGCATCAATTTTAATGCGCCCTACATTATTCAAAATATTCTTTGATAGTTAATATTTATTTAAAACAGATTATCTAGATTATCATCATTCCTTTTTATAGTTTCATTCCTTTTGTAATATTTTATTGTACATATATCTTGATTGGTTATTGGAGCGAGAGAGGACCTAGACCAAGACTGCGGATCGCGACCTACGAGGAAGAATAAATAAACACAATAACTTTAAAAGGTAATTTATTTACTTTTATTTTTTTTTGCTTTAAGTATGGAAACCCGCTCGGTGTATAACACCAAAAAGGAGGAAACCAAGGTCGACGATCCTGCAAAGCTGAAACTTGGTGCAACAATATTAAAGCATAATATTTCGACGAGATTTCTTGTCTATCTTCCACTATGAATTCAACCTCTTTGTTCCTAGAGGAAGAGAGGCGAGCAGCCTCGTCGAAATATCATGTTTTAATATATAATATTGATCCAAAATATTCACTTCTAATGTTCTTAAAATGGATTGCTCAATTTTTAACATATATTTATTATATATATTTATATAACATATATCAGGGAACAGGTTAAATCAATGTTTAGTTGATTTCTGTTCCACCAGATGGTGCTCTGCCTTCTGAAAAGCACATGTGCTCCTGGTCAGGATATGCGTACTTTGTTTTAAATATATTTATATAGATGGAAATTTTGCCGGGAGGAAATTGGTCTAAAGAGACAAGGGTCGCCTCTCCCGTCAAAATAGACGTCTAAAACCAGACGCCATCTATGGCTTTGTCACCGACCCGAGGCCGCTAGTTGCGGCGACGGTCAATAGATGGCGTCTGGTTTTAGACGTCTATTTTGACGGGAGAGGCGACCCTTGTCTCCTTAGATATATTTATATATAACAAGAATTTAAATATATAATTATTTGATGTTTATATCAAGCTAAAAAGAATGTGCTTTCGTGTAGTTTACCGTTGTTGATTATCAGAAGGAGACTTACCGTCTTCAGCCGACAACAGCTTGGTGACAATCCGAACCTCGCTCCCGTCACCAGGGTGTTCCTCTCCCAGCTGCTCACTGGACACCCACATGTCAACAATCTCTTATAATTTCACACTGTGTTTGATATTTGTAAATAAAATGCCATGCAATACACACAACACTGATTGACTTATCCATTGATGAGCTCTACTCATCCCCAGCAGACACCATCAAAAAGCTCTACAAACTTGATACCCTGATATGATTGAGTGGAGATAAGAAAGAAAAAGACACATCCCCAGCAGACACCATCAAAAAGCTCTACAAACTTGATACCCTGATATGATTGAGTGGAGATAAGAAAGAAGAAGACACATCCCCAGCAGGCGCCATCAACAAGCTTTACAAACTTGATACCCTGATATGAATGAGTGGAGATAAAAAAGAAGAAGACACATCCCCAACAGACACCATCAACAATTCTACAAGCTTGATACCCTGATATGAATGAGTGGAGATAAGAAAGAAGAAGACACATCCCCAGCAGAAACCATCAACAATTCTACAAGCTTGATACCCTGATATGGATGAGTGGAGATAAAAAAGAAGAAGACACATCCCCAACAGACACCATCAACAATTCTACAAACTTGATATCCTGATATGAATGAGTGGAGATAAGAAAGAAGAAGACACATCCCAGCAGAAACCATCAACAATTCTACAAGCTTGATACCCTGATATGATTGAGTGGAGATAAGAAAGAAGAAGACACATCCCCAACAGACACCATCAACAATTCTACAAACTTGATATCCTGATATGAATGAGTGGAGATAAAAAAGAAGAAGACACATCCCCAACAGACACCATCAACAATTCTACAAACTTGATATCCTGATATGAATGAGTGGAGATAAGAAAGAAGAAGACACATCCCCAGCAGATACCATCAACAAGCTCTACAAACTTGATACCCTGATATGATTGAGTGGAGATAAGAAAGAAGAAGACACATCCCCAGCAGACACCATCAACAAGCTCTACAAACTTGATACCCTGATATGATTGAGTGGAGATAAGAAAGAAAAAGACACATCCCCAGCAGACACCATCAACAAGCTCTACAAACTTGATACCCTGATATGATTGAGTGGAGATAAGAAAGAAAAAGACACATCCCCAGCAGACACCATCAACAAGCTCTACAAACTTGATACCCTGATATGATTGAGTGGAGATAAGAAAGAAAAAGACACATCCCCAGCAGACACCATCAACAAGCTCTACAAACTTGATACCCTGATATGATTGAGTGGAGATAAGAAAGAAAAAGACACATCCCCAGCAGACACCATCAACAAGCTCTACAAACTTGATACCCTGATATGATTGAGTGGAGATAAGAAAGAAAAAGACACATCCCCAGCAGACACCATCAACAAGCTCTACAAACTTGATACCCTGATATGATTGAGTGGAGATAAGAAAGAAAAAGACACATCCCCAGCAGACACCATCAACAAGCTCTACAAACTTGATACCCTGATATGATTGAGTGGAGATAAGAAAGAAAAAGACACATCCCCAGCAGACACCATCAACAAGCTCTACAAACTTGATACCCTGATATGATTGAGTGGAGATAAGAAAGAAAAAGACACATCCCCAGCAGACACCATCAACAAGCTCTACAAACTTGATACCCTGATATGATTAAGTGGAGATAAGAAAGAAGAAGACACATCCCCAGCAGACACCATCAACAAGCTCTACAAACTTGATACCCTGATATGATTAAGTGGAGATAAGAAAGAAGAAGACACATCCCCAGCAGACACCATCAACAAGCTCTACAAACTTGATACCCTGATATGATTAAGTGGAGATAAGAAAGAAGAAGACACATCCCCAGCAGACACCATCAACAAGCTCTACAAACTTGATACCCTGATATGAATGAGTGGAGATAAGAAAGAAGAAGACATCCCCAGCAGACACCATCAACAAGCTCTACAAACTTGATACCCTGATATAAATGAGTGGAGATAAGAAAGAAGAAGAATATTAAGGTCAAAGTGTTATCATTTCTTATATTTGTATTGGAAGAAGTTCCCATAACAAGATAATTGGGAACACAACATTTCACATCACAGTAAGAAAAGTAGAAAAGTTTGTATTAAAAATAAAAATTCGTTATAATTAGTTTACAATATATTCAGAGTTATAATTAATGTGTTTATAAATTAGTGTTTATGAGAGAAAATTACTTCTAAGTAGTTTATCTAAAAAATGTTTAGTTTATAATATCTTTAGTTATAATTAATTTATAAATAAGTCTATCAATTAGTTATAATTAGGTTTTCTAAAAATTAGCCATAATTAGTTTATAATATTTGAAAGTGTTCATACATTGATTTTATTTATAATGCATTAGCACGCCATCTGTTATGAAAATTCGGAACCAATATAGACACGTATGATTCTTTTAAAATTTAAATAAATTCCAAGAGTCTAGCACCAGTATCACTATAGAAATAAAACCGAAAAAATGCAATATAACAGCGGTATGGGAGATAAAACTGGCGAAACCTCTGGGAGGTTTCACCACTGATGAGCCAGGCCCTCTCATTAATTTTTCCATTGCAGTAAGGGCAATAGATATTGTTTAATTTTTTAAAAAGAATCATACGCATCTATAATAGTTTAATCCCCCCCGAAGTTGATCCACTTTGCCGCAGTGGGGGGGCCCGAGTCCGACTCCCAAGTCGTTCCGCCAAGAGATCACCACAGAGGTCCGTACGTCTCTTGACCTCACGGACAATACAGCAGCTACATTATGCATAACTCTTGGATTCACCCGACCTCGAAATTAACCCCATCCTACAGTCTCCCCCAAATCATAGACTAAAATCAAGGAAGCCGATATGGTCCAGAGGAAACCAACTTCTCTAACAAAATTTTAATATCTCAGAAGCATGGACAAATTCCTGGATCGGCACCGATATCCCAAACAAGAACCTCATCACAAGCCCAAATGTCAAGATCCCAGGTTTTTCCCTCCCTCGACGAGAATGGGTGCTTCTAAACCGCTTTAGGACAGGTCAGGGAAGGTGTGCAGAGCTGATGAAGTTATGGGGCTACACCAAAGATCCAAATTGTGCCTGCAACGTCCCACAATCAATGTCCCATATACTAGATGACTGCCCGCTGTACAAATTCAATGGAGGAATCTCCAATCTCCATTCTGTCACCCCGGAAGCCGTGAACTGGCTGAAGGACTTGCCTCTCAGACTTTAATGACCGATATGTCCTCACTTCTTTTTTCTAGATTTAATTCATTTTGTCTCCTCTCTAATTGTAAATACGCTGCTGTATCACCTCATAAGCATAATAATAATAATTGATTTTAATGTTTGTTATTTGAAAAGGATTAACTAAAATGACGAATAAAATTTGAAATTTTCAAATATATATATATATCAAAAATATATATGTAAAACGACGTTTGACCAGTTTTACCGAAATGTTTCTTTTAAACGAAAAATCTTAATTTATTTTAAGGAGAAATCATCCTTTCATACTTCATCCCTAAAGATAGAAATAGTCGTTATTTCTCCTTAAAATAAATTACGATTTTTCGTTCAAAAGAAACATTTACGATAAAACTTGTCAAACTTCGTTCTACAATTATAAGCCGCATCATATCTATCTATCTATATATAAATCAATGTTTGTATGTTTGTTTGTTTGTATGTCCGATATACAAATTCGCAGTAGTTCACTCATTCAAACCAAAATTTCCATACATAGGTAAAAAAAATACGGGGAAGACGATAGGCTATTTTAAAAAATATATAAATCAATTATTAAAACTATATATTCAAATTATTCTACTTAGCTCACGAACAGCGCCTTCCATCAAAGATTAGATTAAATTATGCTGATGCAAACAAATAGATAATGCTAATAACAAACAATTATAAAAAAATCTTATCTAAATATATATCACTCGGGTAGATATCTACACGGGTCAATCCCGGGGCGAAGCCCGGGTCACCCGTCTAGTTGTATTATAAAAAAATATATATATAGCACAAAATATTTTAAATTAAGAAGAATTAGGTTTTATATATTTGATGTATGATGCTCTATTAATGTATTATATAGGTATACACTAAAGAATTCGCATTTCTCTAAAACCTTCATAAAAATATCAAAATATATCAGCCATAGGTTTATATAAACTTTAGAACCAAGTTTATTCTCCAAACTATACAAAATTTATGTATTTATTCCGGGAGAGAGAGGAGGAAGGAGAGAAAAAATATTTGAATAACCATTTTTTTTAAATGCACGGAGTTTCCATAAACCTAGCTGTCTTTGAATATTCTTAAAGCATCTCACGTTTTCTTTACCGTAAGTATACTTCAAAGTCTTTTATAATAATCAAAAAGAGAAGCACATTGCAAATAATAAAACAATTATTACAAATTTTATTGATATAGATAGCAATTGAATTTATAAATGTATATTTTAAAAATGAAGAAGGCATATCCTGACTACGAGCACATGTGCTTTTTAGATGGCAGAGCGCCATCACAAGAAATTGGGTTGGCCAAATATTACGAAGCAAGTTAAATAAATGTTTAGTTTATTTTTGCTCCACTAGATGGCGCTCTGCCATCTGAAAAGCACATGTGCTCGTGGTCAGGATATGCCTTCTTTATTTTTAATATCAACACCTTACCCACTTATCTTTTAAATGTATATTTTGATAATATAGCTTTGATATGAAACTTTGAAATTATATGTATGTACCTCTACAGACCTATAAGCTTATGCCCATTGGTTCGCTAAACACCCCTAAGATGCCTTCCATAGTAAATACAGGGTATATTCCAAACCAATCCAATACAATAGTAGAGCGGGGTCTGGAGATTAATTCGGTGAAACCGTTGAGAGGGTATACCACTGATTGGCCAAATTCTTTCATTCAATAGTGTCTATCATTGCGGTCTGTTGAGATAATATTTGATGTTTTAGGTGAAAATAAACATACACCCATACCTCGCTTTGCGTCGGGGTTAGGTTCCAAAAAAACACGACGCAAATTGAAAATATGTGAAGGCGCAATCAAAAACAAAGGTGTTGCCATATTTTAGAAAAAAAAAAATTAAAGACTCGAATCCAAAACAACGCAACTTCGAAATTCTAACGACGCACAGTGAAAATCATTAAAAATTAAGCAGCGACGCAACTTCGAAAAAAACGCAAAATGAAACGACGCAAAGCGAGGTATTGGTGTATTTACAAAATATATTGTTAGAAATTTTATACATAAATTAGTCCTTGGTGTAGAGAAAGACAACTTACGTGATATCTCTTCGTGGTCACTAAGGAGGATCATAGAGGTATCTTTAAAAGGAAAGTTCTCTGTACCAATATCATCAGGGGATGTACCGCCAAAAATATTAAGTCTCTACAAGATTAAAAAAAAGTTGACTATCCTCTTATTATGCAACTAAAGGTATTTTGGTTACTTGCACTCACTTGTGGATTCGGACCTTTTCAAGGATCAGACGTCATTGGAGGAATTTTACATTAAGAAAAAATAATATTTGTCGCATACCTTGAGATGTTTGCATAATATTATTTTATTTTGTATATTTTTACATTTTGTTTCTTTTAAAAGGATGGTGGATTTGCATGTCCGCGAGAAGCGCGATATATACAGGTGTATATATATGTATATATATATGTATATATATATGTATGTATATATATATATATGTATATATAGGTGAAAAAAGTAATAAAGTAAGAGTTTCTTTTGCCTTAAATCTTCTCTCGTCTCGTAAAACTCGTTCTTTTTAAGTAAAACATTACAATATTCATATGTAAAAAAATCAATTCGAACTTTGTATTCGATCGAGATAGGTGCGTCTTTAATAAAGAAGCAATTGATAAAATTATTGATATTACTAAATAACACATCACCATATACTCTCATGTATGGGGATGAAAGACGAACGAGAAGTGTTCCTCAGTGAAATAGGCCTTGAGGGACTCTCTTTGGAGCTCCTGTTGAATGAGGTGGTGAGAAACAGAGCTGGAGCGTTTGCGTTGTTCAAATTTTGTAAGACGGCTGAAGAGAAAGGGAAGCTATATACATAATCTAATTGATGTAAATAATTATATGTAAATAATCTTTGTCAGGAGTAGAATGACGAATCCTGTATGGGACTTTGATTCCAGTAAAAGGCTTGTTGCTGCTGTTGTATATAGTCACAGTGTAGAAAATACTATACTATACCTACTACATATAGGTTTCTCTCTGTATTCTTAGTTCTCTTCTCTTCAATTACTCTGTAAACTGGCGAATCCTTTATAGGACGAGAGGCCCTCAATAAAGGCTTTTGTTGCTGCTGTTGTATATAGTCACAGTGTAGAAAATACTATACTATACCTACTACATATAGGTTTATCTCTGTATTCTTAGTTCTCTTTTCTTCAATTACTCTGTAAACTGGCGAATTCTTTATAGGACGAGATGTCCTCAATAAAGGCTTTTGTTGTTGTTGTTTGTTGATATTACTAAATTACGTCATATACAGCCTATGAGGTTAATTATAATAAATAATATATAACGAAACAGACAGTAAACAAAGTTTTAGATCTATACCAATTTGTAAATAGCAGAGAGAATTATCATAGGTTTAACTATATTTGTAGATATATTTATGATTATCTTTCAAACCTGAAAGGTTCAGGTTCCTAATATATATTATTGTTTCTCTTTTTATTTTTGATTACTTTTTCTTGAATAATTTATACATACAAGTATCAGAGTCATCAATTCTGTCATCGTTTGCTTTTGTGAATGGAATGCTTTTATGAAACGTTGCTATCACTTTTACATAATATTTGAAATCTAAAATGTTCGAGAATATAGTTTTTTTGTATCATTTTGTTTGAAAAACAAACAGGGTCTTCTTGTATGTTTATAACTGTTTCTGTTTTAAAAAAATTATAAATCAACGCAAATATCCCTAGCCGGGGATATCGCGTTTTGTGTATTGAAATAAATAAATAAATGATGTAGAAAAAGACTTAATTTTAGCGACTCAAATATGATGTATAACACTGTATACATTCTCTCTGGGGTAATGTTTATTGTTATTGTTTGTAAATAATTATACAACAACAACAACAACAAAAGCCTTTATTTAGGGCATTCCGCCCCATATAGGATTCGCCGTATTTACACATCCGTAAATAATTATACAATGTGTAAATAAAGCTTGTTTTATTTCTAAGAAAATTTAAAAAATGTCTAGTGCGGGATTCGATCCCAGGACTGACAGAAATCGAGGATTTATACCTCTTGTATATTCCAGCAGTCTTTGTCTCTCCTATCATTGAGTTGTGTGATGGATGAAATGTTTTAATCAAATATCTTTTTTCAGCAAATTAATTGTTATATAAGAGAATAAGGAGGAGAGGGAGCAGTAACAAGCTCACTAAAAAACCTGGGTTCAGCTGGCCCGGCTGATAGTATTCTGTAAGGGCTCCTAATCCAGGGATACAGGATGAGCAGCGTTTGTATTCCATGTTAGGAGCGGCTGCACATGGCGTCTGTTCCTCATGTCAGAGGCGGCCATTTCTTTTGGAGCTAAGTCGGCCTGCCACTGAGTAGTACTCCCAGTCTTAATGACAAAGGCAGACGCATTCTACTTCACCCAGTGTGGAGAAAAGAAAGAAGAAGAAGAATAAATATTAAGGCACTTCGGCCAGTGAATCTACTTAAAAAAAATTACTGGCCGGAGTATTTTAAGAACTATCAGTGCCGGCCAGGCAGCCTCTATCTTTACGATAAATATTAAGACATTGGATCATTCGAGAAATACAATTTGTGGAGATAGGATCAACTTGGAGATAGGAAACTTGACTGTAGGAATGATAAAGAAAGGAAAGCTCACTCACTATTTAGGTGTGATGGTCTTTAAGATAAATATTAAGGGATTGAATTATTCGAGAAATGCAGTTTGTGGAGATAGGATCAACTTGGAGATAGGAAACTTGGAAGTAGGAATGATAAAGAAAAGAAAGCTCACTCACTATTTAGGTGTGATGGTCTTTAAGATAAATGTTAAGACATTTAAATATTCGAGAAATACAATTTGTGGAGATAGGATCAACTTGGAGATAGGAAACTTGGAAGTAAGAAGAATGATAAAGAAAGGAAAGCTCACTTACCATTTAGGTGTGATGATCTTTACGATAAATATTAAGGCATTGAATTATTCAAGAAATACAATTTGTGGAATGGATCAACTTGGAGAAAGGAAACTTGAATGTAGGAAGAATGACAAAGAAAGGAAAGTTCACTCCCTATTTAGGTGTGATGATCTTTACGATAAATATTAAGGCATTGAATTATTCAAGAAATACAATTTGTGGAGATAGGATCAACTTGGAGAAAGGAAACTTGGATGTAGAAAGAATGATGAAGAAAGGAAAGCTCACTTACCATTTAGGTGTGATGATCTTGGGCAGGGGGTCGTCGTCGATGTCGATGGTCTCCACAGAGGAAGGCCTGTGTGACTCCAGGGACCTGCCCTTGTCCCTCTCATGCCACACGGCTCCTTCCTTCCACAGCTTGCGGTGCCTCTCCGTCCCCGCGTCTGACCTCCGCCGTCTCTTTCTCGGCAAGCTCTCTTCCGAGGCCTCCATGGCGTATCTCGACCTCTGCTGGAAGTACTGGAGATCTTCATCATCGACTTCTTGGACGTCGATTTCGTTGTCTTCGTCGTCTTCCCCTTTCTCTTCTTCTTCTTCCATCTCGACGATGGGACTGCGACGACGTTGCCAGCGTCGCTCGGGAGATATGGACCCTGCGTTCTCGTCCAGGACACGGATGCGACAGATCTCGGCAAGGTCCTCCTCCTCGAGATCCATATCGTACTCCTGGCTGAAGAGGTCAATCAGGTCTCTTTCCTGCATCCCCGGGTTGTCTAGATTCAACTGTATATCGTCTCCCTTGTGGTACAAGTTGTTAAGTACAGCTTGCTGAACCATTTCTTCAACAATATTTCGGATGATCTCCTCGCGTTTACGTTTTTTACGGATTCTGTCGCTGCGCCGCTTGATGTCTTTCTCAATAACGAGAGTGGCGCCGAAGAGGTTCTTTTTGGTGAGGTCATGGTTGTTCTTGGTGCGTCGCTTGAAACGTCTGCAGCAGATCCCCAAGATTCGGTTGTTTGTGTTGATGTTGGCGTACACAGACAAGGGGGATATCTTCTTGGCCTTCACCGGTGTCCCCTCAGGGTGGTCCCTGGTGTCAGAGCTCATGGCGGCGGCTTCTTCAGTGGGCAGGAGACATATCTGGACACACAGCCATATGTTTTAGTAATTATGTTGTAAGTAGTCACACACGTAGACATTAAAACATAGTAGTAGAAAGGTACTAAAATTCTAAGTTGATTCAAAACCTGAAGGAATGACTCAGGTAATGTCCGGGTCTACCCCGAGAAGTTTTATTTTACCCAAATGGAGATATACCCTCATAGACAAAACTTAAGGAAGTGGAAAGTATTTGATATATTTCCAGTCATCTGTTCTTTTGAAAGAGACAGAGGCAATTTTGTTCACACTTGGTTATCTCGTGTGTCATCAATAAAGGTCACTGTAATATCTTTCAGAGTTATTGTCTGAATCCTGATATACATGGTAAAAGGTACAACTTCCTTAAGTTTTGTCCATGAGTGTATCTTCCAGAGTTATTGTCTGAATCCCAATATACATGCTGAAAGTACAACTTCCTTAAGTTTTATCCATGAGTGTAGATTAAGATCATGTATGAATATATATTTTTGCCGCGTTGACCTAGTGGGCGACAAATTTAAACGTATGAACGCGGTAAGGATCCCTATTCAATCGCCAGTCGAACAACAAAGCTATAAAACAAACGCAATCACGACACTGAGTACATGTCCAAGGACATCGCCCTGGCTAGCGCTCCCTGATTGGCCCATCCCCCAAAATCTCCTTCAACGACGTTCTTTATTGAACATTGGGGTTTTTACAGACGTTTCTCTTTTTATTTAATTTTTGAAGCTATACAAAAATTAGAGTAATTTATTAAAAGCTGTCGACTAGAAAATTTTCCCGAAATTTTTATAAAACTATAGACTAGCAAATTTATTGGAATTTGTTAAAAGCCTGTAGACTATTATATTTGTCCAAATTGGTTTTAAGCCTGTAGACTAATATATTTGTCCAAATTGGTTTTAAGCCTGTAAACTAATATATTTGTCCAAATTGGTTTTAAGCCTGTAGACTAATATATTTGTCCAAATTGGTTTTAAGCCTGTAGACTAATATATTTGTCCAAATTGGTTTCAAGCCTGTAGACTAATATATTTGTCCAAATTGGTTTTAAGCCTGTAGACTAATATATTTGTCCAAATTGGTTTCAAGTCTGTAGACTAATATATTTGTCCAAATTGGTTTTAAGCCTGTAGACTAATATATTTGTCCAAAATGGTTTTAAGCCTGTAGACTAGAAAATTTTCCCGAATTAGTTATAAAACTGTAAACTAGAAAATTTGCTCGAGTTTGTTATGAGCTTGTAGACTAGCAAATAATAACAAATGCTAAAGCAAATAAAAAGAAAAGAATTCTCTAAAAATATGATGCAAGATATGCTATAAAGTTATATAAGCTACAAACAGTAAAAGCCTTACTATAAAAGTGACATTTATCACATAATTCCTTATATTATCTGACGCCGTTCATATACAGAAACAGTTCCAATGTGGAATGATGGGAGTTAATGGCAGAAGGAAACAAATAGGAAATAAACTGGAGGTTTAGGTAGGGCCATATACAGATATGTCCCGTGGACGGTAGGTGCGAGCTTCTAGGACACCAACCTATACTGAGAAAGCTGTGTGTGAGCCTTCAGGAAGACGAAATTAGCCCCAGGATGTTACGTCGAGGCTTATAGGAGACAGCATAATGCCAAGGGTACCGTGATAAGGCTTCTAGGAGCCGAAAATATACCCAGGGTGCTATAATGAGGTGTCTAGGAAACAGAATTATATACAGAGTGCCGTGGAGATATTTCTAGGAGCCGAAACTATACTCAGGGTGCTATAGTGAGGTTTGTAGGAGACGAAAATGTCCCTATGTTGCAATCTTGTGGCTTCTAGGAGCCGAAACTATACTGAAGGCGCTATAGTGAGGTTTGTAGGAGACGAAAATGGCCCTATGTTGCAATGTTGTGGCTTCTAGGAGCCAAAACTGTCCCCAGGATGATACGGTAAGGCTTATAGGAGACGAAATGGTACACAGCGTGTCATTGGAGACATTTCTAGGAGCCGTGCTGTGGTGAAGTTTAAAGGAGATGACACTATACTCAAGTTCATACGGTGAGACTTCTAGGAGACAAAACTATACTCAGGATGCTTCGTTAAAGTTACAATAAAGTGAAAATATATACTCATAAAGGATCAAAAAGGAGATATTCAAAATTGTTACAAGATATTTTTCATAAAAGATTATCAATTAAATAATTTGATTGAAAAATGTGTGAAGGGAGTTAATTGTAACAAGCGATGAATCAAACATGGCGTCTATGTGCAGAACTTGTCGCGCTGCCAAATTATTTCCTGTTTTAATCCCCAAGTTGATAAATCACTCGCCGTTCTTCCCCACTTAATCTCTGCAGACGTCAGGAAACCGTCTTCTTTTCGTGCTTTATGTCATTAATACTAATTTACATCTTTCACATAATTTTATTTCTGGTAATAGACACTGTCTAACCTAGGATTAATAGACCTCGCGTCTCAGTTGTCTTCTTTTGTCATTCTCAGGTCTCAAACCCACACAACCTATCATCATATGACAGTTTATACTGATTTTACCATCGTAAAGATAGAGGCTGCCTGGCCGGCATTCATCTTTCTTGAAAATAAAGAAACTTCTGCCAATAAATATTTTTATTACCTCTACGTCTCGACAAAAAGCTTTTGTCCTCGTTAGGAGAAAACAAAAATTAAAACATTTGGCAAGACGTTAAAAAATATTCTATATAAATAAAAAATAGAATAATTTTTAACGTCTTGCCAAATGTGTTAATTTTTGTTTGCTCCTGACGAGGACAAAAGATTTTTGTCGAAACGTCGAGGTAATAAAAATATTTACTGGCCGAAGTATCTTTATTTTCAAGAAAGAGAAACAGAGCTGGAGCGTTTGCGTTGTTCAAATTTTGGAAGACGGCTGAAGAGAAGGGGAAAAGCTATATACATAATCTAATTGATGTAAATAATTATATGTAAATAATTTTTGTCAGGATTAGAATGACGAATCCTGTATGGGACTTTAATTCCAGTAAAAGGTTTGTTGCTGCTGTTGTATATAGTCACAGTGTAGAAAATACTATACTATACCTACTACATATATCTCTGTATTCTTAGTTCTCTTCTCTTCAATTACTCTGTAAACTGGCGAATCCTTTATAGGACGAGAGGTCCTCAATAAAGGCTTTTGTTGTTGTTGTTGTGTTTTCAAGAAAGATTATTTTACCATATCTTCAAATATAATTAATATATTATGATGCATTATCGCTCCATCTGTTATGGAAATTCTCGAAACTATTATAGACGCGTATGTATTTTTTAAAAACAAAAACAATTTCTACTGTCCTAACTGCAATGGAAAAATATTAAATTATTTCACCACTATACCCACAACTAAGACCTAAATACTCAATGTACAGAATACAATCAATATATTTATAAATTTAATTGCCATTTATCGATAAAATATGTAACAATAATATTTGGCAATATGTTTCTTTTTGCACATATCATCAAATATCTCTACAGACCTTACTGCAATGATAAAAGTCGTTGATCAAGAATGCTTGAAAAATCTCTAAAACGCTTTTCAAACCCTCTCGTTCGAAAACTTTTATCGTTGCAGTAAGGTCTGTAGAGATATTCTCTATTGATATATGTGGAACAAAAACACATTGCCAAAATTATTGTTACAAATCATCAAAAATAAATAGCATCAATAGAAAAATCCCAAACCAATATAACAATATCCCTGACAAATAATCTAAATATTAATAATTATTGGAATGTATATATATTTAATCCCAGTATAATATCTATTACTTTAGCTGGTAACAATCTGATGTACGCCCGCGAGAGCACATGCTAATAACAAAAGTTTTCAATTTTTCTGCATAAATATTATTTAGAGTTTGTACATAGAATATCAGCCCGTTGAAGAACAGTATATTTCTTCGAAAGCTTGCAAATTTAAATTAAAAGAAACCTTTTACCTGATATTTATTTTTACTTTTTCAAATACATATTTCTTAAAACTTTTTTTTTAATCTGTAAATTGCTTTTCTCGAATACACACAATACTTTACAATTTGATTTAATTTAACTAAATTTGCATACCAACCCTTTGTACATATATCAATTGTGTTGAGATATATATATATTTATCTTTATATCTAACTAACTTGCATACTAATTCTGTACATATTTAAATATCTTTCTTTTCTTTTCTTTTTTTTTTTGTTTATGTTTAAAGTGCAAGTGTCCCTAGGGGGACATAGCGCTCTAAGTCGAAATAAAGAAAAAAGGTTAGAAATAGTCAATATTTCACCTTGAAATACAATTTTGATTTTTCATTGAAAAGAAACTCATGCGGTGTAACTTCAAGTGTTGTTTTACAATCACAAGCCGCAGTGTATTATAAATACATATATACATAACTTATCAATTATTGTATTTCCCTATATATTAACATTTTTATATATTATTATAATATCTATATTGATGGGCTGTGTTAGGAATTGTTCAGTATTGTCTAAACAATCTTTGTTGATTTTGTCTTTTATACTAAAGATCTGTGATCAGTAGCAACTATATTTATGGAATTTGTACAATTACAGAAACATCTTTGCAAAATTATGTTGAACATAATCCTGAAGTTTGTCTTTCCCTAAATTATCTACGTAACAATATTTTGATCTTTTCAAAATTTTCAAATGTCGTTTTACAATCATTATATTGTATTATAAATTACTTAATATTTACGAACGGAAAAATATGTCCAGGGTAGCCTAGTGAACATGGCATCTGCCCGGTAAGCGGAACACTGTGGGTTCGATTCCCATCATTGGACACTTTATTTTTCCGTTTATCATTACTTTTCATAATTCATCCTTTCATACTTCATCCCTAAGGTTAGAAATAATCGTTATTTCTCCTTAAAAATAAATTTCGATTTTTCGTTTAAAAGAAACACATGCGGGATAATTTTCAAATGTCGTTCTACAATATATTGATCTATTCATTGTATGATGTAAAAGAAGAAACAAAATGATATTTAGAATATAATTCACTTATTCCAAACCGCCTCTTTCACAAGGAATCTTAACCGTTTGAAGCAAAAAAAAAAAAGATTGAATTAACAGGATACTATATCAAAATTCAAAATTATTTTAAAGGCGTAAGATTCTTTTTGGTATTAAACAATTTCTACTGCCCTTACTG